>CM059193.1:81893741-82078171 GCA_030323885.1 Branchipolynoe longqiensis | reverse complement strand
TGCTCTTCTTATTGGCATAATGACATCATATGCACCTGCTGTGTTATATGGGAAGGCCCATATTAAGTCGCTAGAAATAGATAAAAATTTAGCGTTAACACGAACTAAAGGCAATTTTGAGCGAAAGATGTTTATTTCGCAAGAAGGGTTACAGGATATTGGATGGTGGATGCAACATATAGCAAGTTCACCAAATCCAATCCGCATGGCGGAACCTAATACAGTAATTACTACTGATGCTTCGTTAGAAGGTTGGGGAGCTCATCGAGATGGGGTCACAACAGGAGGTAGATGGCTTGATGATGAAAAATCAGACTATATTAATGCACTAGAATTGCGTGCTATTTATCTGGGCTTACGTAGTTTAGTAAAGATAAATAAATCACAGGTTAGAATACTAACTGATAATACTACTGCCATGGCATATATTCGTAACATGGGTGGAACCAAATCAAAGTCTTGCAATCAGTTATCTAAACTGATTTGGAACTGGGCACAGGCTCAACAAGTCTGGCTGACTGTAGCGCATATTCCAGGGTCACAAAATACACTTGCAGATTATAAAAGTAGAAATTTCCATGACCATTTAGAGTGGTCTCTCTCTACACCTTTGTTTAACTTCGTTTGTGAAAAATGGGGTACACCTGAAGTTGACTTATTTGCATCACGAAATAATAACAAGTTACCCTGTTATGTTTCTTGGCATCCTGAACCGGATGCTTGGAAAGTAGATGCGTTTGCTATTACCTGGGAAAATAATTATTTTTATATTTTCCCACCATTTAGCATTATCAGCCGAGTAGTGAGAAAAATCGGCTTGGAAGGGACACATGCGATACTGGTGGTGCCCGATTGGGACACGCAACCTTGGCTGCCAGCAGTTTCACAACTGGCAAAAGATCATATACGATTCCCAAGAAAACTCGGGAATCTGACGCACCACGGACCGCTAGTGGTTCACGGCGACGTGTCAACGACGCCCCTATTGGCATTCCTTTTCTAAGGAAGCAGCTACAGCAATTTGGATTGGACAGAATTACTGAGGATAGGATAGTATCGGATGCCTGGAGGCCAGGAACTGTCAAAATGTATACAACCTATTTAAAGAAATGGGGTGTACATTGTTTGTTAATGAAAGTTAAGCCAACAAATCCAAAGATTTCACAAGTAGCTCGGTTTCTTCGTTCTCTAGAGGATGAAGGACTTTCCTTTGGATCGATTAATGCGGCGAGGTGTGCGTTATCAATTATATTACCTAGAATTGATGGCGAAACAGTTGGAAAACATTATGTTATTTGTTATTTACTTCGTTCAATTTATCAAAGGAATCCTCCAAAACCAAAGTATAGTCGGTTTTGGGATGTTTCTATAGTATTTAAGTTGTTTCAGGCTTGGCCTCACAACTCGTGGTTAGATATAAAACAGTTAGGTTTTAAGGTCGCGGTCCTGTTATTGTTAGTAACCGGACACAGAGGACAGACGATTGTTGCTTTATCCTTAACTGGATTAGAAATAGACAAGCAACAAGCTACGTTTGATTTAGAAAAATTGCTTAAATCGAACACGTTAGGTGACCCTTTATCAACGGTTCACTTAGACTGTTTTCCGAATGATCGGAAATTATGTGTTGTGTCGGCCATACGGGCTTATATATACAAGACAAAGGATTTACGTGCATCACAACAACTATTAGTGAGCTTTATAAAGCCACATAAGGCGATTTCACGAGACACACTTGCCAGATGGACAATTACGGTGTTGAAATTGGCTGGAGTGGATACGAGTAAATACTCTTCCCACTCAACTAGAGGAGCCATGGTCTCCAAGGCACGGGTGCTTGGTATTTCTGTGAAAAGAATACTAGCGCATGCAGGCTGGAAGACGGCTAAGTCGTTTGCAAAACATTATAATAAACGACTAGAAAAGCCTACCGGCGTTGCAAAGCGTCTTCTCGCCAACTAACAAGAATAGGTGAGAACAAAAATTTAGAATGTTATAATAATAAGAAAGAATGATATTAAGGATAAAAATGAATTATGTAAAGGTCTCCCTAGCCTGAGGCTAGCCTGAGGCTGTTTACCGAGGTAAAATAGTATAGTTATACGAGTCTTACCTTGGTACAGATGATGGATAACTGTTGTTTTACCGAGGTATAAGCCTCGGATAGATGTGGGCTAGGGCCCTCCCGCCACACCCTGCCACATCTATTCCGTTGGTGTACCTTTTCGGTAAAGTAATAGTATCCATTGTTTGAAAGTCATTTTTATCCTCAATAAGTAGGTTAAGATTGCTGGTACCGGACGTGCTTACCTCTCCCTAGCCCACATCTATCCGAGGCTTATACCTCGGTAAAACAACAGTTATCCATCATCTGTACCAAGGTAAGACTCGTATAACTATACTATATTATATATATATATATATATATATATATATATATATAGGATGTATAATTAATTATGCGTATATAAGTGGGCGGAGTATATATTCCTTATTATTATTATTGCTATTATTAATCTACCATCTACACTATTTATTATGTCCAATCGCTGACTTGCCTCTCGTCTTTTCTCTCTCATTACATAGCCCTACCTTATATATATATATATATATATATATATATATATATAATGTAATATTTATTACACATATATAAATAGATGGAGGGAATTGTAAATTGCTTTTTATTGACATATATATATACACAAATATGTAATTAATATTATATGTAATCATTGAAAGAAAAGTTCTGGAGAATACAACTTCAGTTTGTTGTAAATAATATAAGGCAAATTTGATAGGCCACGCGATGCACGCTTATACGTCTAATTTTCCAATGTCTACACCGGAGGGATTCCATATTTCATTTTGTTAATTAATATTATTACCGTCCGCGTTGTGGACTGTTTTACCCCCTCCTCGCAACAATGGTCACCGTTCCACCCCATTGTCACTCATTCACCTAGATATTAAAAATGCACAAGGCCACGGACGCTGCAGCAACGGCTATAAATAACTACAAAACAATAATACCAATAACAAAACAAATCACAGAGCGGGGCAGTGCGCGTGGGAGGACGCTTGCAGTGTGTTTCCAATGGAGTGGGTGGGAGGGCGTGGGTGTACAACTGAGGGGTGGGGGTGGGAAAGGAGGGGGCAGGTGGGTGGGCGGGTCCAAGGCTGTTTATGGAGTGTTCTAGGGATGAACGGAATGTGTGTCTCTAGGGAATGTAGGGGTGATGAAGGGAACATGTCTGGAGGGATGTGTGTCTCTAAGGATGTGTGTATCTAGGGGTGTGTGTATCTATGGATGAGTGTATCTGTATTATATATAGAGCGCCAAGGGTTGTGTCTATCTAGGGATGTGTGTATCTAGGGATGGGTGTATCTAAGGACGGGTACTGACTTGTGACAGTGTGCACTCATGGTAACTTTATAGTACTGTCCCACTGGTAGATCAGGCGACCAGCACCATGACCTGATATCACTCTCAGTCACATTGTCCTGATACTGAGCCAATCAGTCCTCGCCCTGTCCTAATAATACCAAGTACCTGGGTAGTTAGCGACAAGTATCAGTTGTTAAGTCATTGGTTTGAATCGACTAGGGTTCGAACCCGTGGGTTCTAATCCCACGATCAAACAAAACGGGAGACGGACGCTAAACTCATTTGGCCATCCCATCTGGTCACTCTGACCAGGTAGAGATCCACTCTGAGTCCAGGGCTTCCACCCCCTAACCCCCCTCGCCTCTAACTCCCACCACGACCCTCGCCTCCTTCAGCCGCGCCTCGTATTTGTCGCGGTCCGGGACCGGAAGTGGCTTGCTCACACCCTGGAGAAGCTGTCATGTGATTGCTGCTAGTAGCCGGGGTCCCAGTAACATCTCATCCTCGTTCATTCATACCCGGCATCAACCAACCAGACCAGCAATCGACACCAAATGAATGCACTTCCCCCTCACTGCAGCCTCCCCACCTCCTCCTCGCACACACACAACTCCCTCTTGCCAATTACAACGGCTTCCGCAGCAAAGCCACTCACCTACTGCTAACCCCCACCCATACCGGACGCGGTGGTCGAATCGGTAGAGCGAAGGCTTCCCATGCGGAAGGTCGGGAGTTCGAATCCCAGTGGAGTCAAACCAATGACTTACACAATTGATACTTGTCACTCCTTATCCTGGTGCTAGGCATTAATAGGATATGACAAGGACTGGTTTGCATAGTATCAGGATAATATGACTGTGTGGGGTATATCGGGTCATGATGCTGGTGGCTTGGTCTCCCAGTGGGACAGCTCTATAAAGTATAAAGTCACCGTGTATGAGTGTGCACTGTCACAAATAGGTACCACTCCTGATATGGCGTTAGATGTTGCTAGGATGCAAAACAACAACAAACAACCAAAGGTAATCCCCACCCCCACTTTCTCCAGGGCTGGCTGGACTGAGGAGCTGGGCTGGGCCCCACGTGCCGGGGTGAGGGGTGCGGGGGGGGGGGGGAGAGGAGGGAGAAGAGGTGGGCGAGTGAAGGTTAAACAACTTTGGCGGCACCTGGTGGTGATTGCGAGCAGTTTCCTGCTCCCACTGCATGCCGCCGCAATGCAACCTGACTGAGAGGTACGAAAGGAAGCTGGGTCTGGACAATCGAGGGAGGTGAGAATGATCCGCTCACAGCGACTCAAGGCAAGATCGCGAGCAGCTCACGGTGCTACATATGACGAGGTGACCGAATCGGTAAGAGCGCTGGCTTCCCGTCTGGTAGGTTGCGGGTTCGAATCCTGGCTGAGTAAAGTCATTGACTTACAAAACTTGATACTTGTCGCTACCTAGCTTGATGCTCACAATTATTAGCATAGAGCCATGACTGGTTTAGCTCAGCATCAAGATAATGTGACTGAGCGGGATATTGGGTCATCGTGCCAGTGGCTTAATATTCGCAGGAGAGCACCAGAATAAAGTTGTCGTGAGGGTGCCCTGCCTTAAGTCGGTACCCCATTTTCTGAATATGACAAGGACTGGTTAGCATAGTAAAACCCCCAACAATCAAGAGCTTGTGGTGCTAAGTCCACAGCGCTTCTCCACATGCTCTGTAAATGCTCACCGCCGGGCGCGGTGGCTGAATCGGTAGAGCGCGAACCTGACGTGCGGGAGATCGGTAGTTCGGTCGAGTCAAACCAATGACTTTTAAATTTGATACTTGTCATTTCCGAGCCTGGCGCTCGGCGTTATTATGATAGGCCAAGCACTGGTTGGCTCAGTGTCAGGATAATGTGACTGAGTGGGATATCATGGCATGGTGCTGGCTACCTGGTTTCCTAGTGGGGCAGCACTATAACATCACCATGAGTGTGCACTGTCACGATCTGTACCCATCCTGATATGACCTTAAAGCTGCATAGTCCGATGAAATATCAAATTTTCAAAACCAAACCATTTATCTAGATTTGATTTTACATATCTAACTTAGATACTGATGCACTTATTAAGCATTTGTGTCTGCATAGAAGGCAATACTGAGTCAATTTAACAGAACCTGTTACTGCAGAAGTCTATGGGGTCAGATTTTTGGCAAGCCTGCCATAACTAATTTTCCATGTTTGCACTAAAAATATCCCAAAAGTTCACCATTTAAAATAAAAGTAACTTTGAACTAATGCAAAGTATATACTAGTGATCGATCTAATATATTTATCTCAGAAAAAATACAGAAATTCTAAACCATCGGACTATGCAACCTTTACTGTTGCCAGGACCTAAAACGCCAACAACCAACCAACTAAATGCTCACCAGCTCTAACTGTAGCTGGTACGGGCGCGATCTGCAGCCACTCACTTAGCTACTCAGTGATCGTCTCCATGTACATCACATGGTTCTTTGTTTATTTTGGGTTTACATCCTAGCAACCTTACATCACATCGCAGTTTCATTTACCAACTACACAACAACATAATCATAATGCCTCAGGTGATTATTTGTGTATTAGGGTTGTGCGTCCTAGCAACATTACCTGACATAATAGCAGTTTCACTTTCTATATTCCTAACAGCATATCTATAGTATATATTTTCTTTATTTGTGTGATGAATTTATTTACCCTGCTCATAACGGATAATTTGTGAACACTTCTTTTCAGCACTGGGTATCACTAATTCAATTTGATTTAATTCTTCTGAATTTTGTTCGAGTAATAATTTTGGTTTTCTTCCTTCTTGTTAATGGCTTGTTTGTAGTCTGCAAACAGTCCAAAATTCAGCTTCTACTATACTATGTGTTACTCCATACATCTGTTTTTCTAGGTTACATTATCTTTTCAATAGTTTATTAAACACTGCTTCTGTATACCATGTGAATGTTTATTGGGGTTTTACGTCTTAGCAACCTTACATCACATCCTTGCAGTTTCATTTCCTAAATCTCTAATGACATGATCATAGTGTCTTGTTTGTGAGGCCTAACGACATAGCCATGTTACCTTACATGATATTTCGTTGCAGTGCAGAAGGCACTAATTAACATAGGATAGTACTAAATGCTAGTGCACAAATCCTGCTATTCATGCTCCTTCCACACCGGTTAAAGATGCCACCCCTATTTGCCAATTTGCAGATTTTACGGACATTAACCATAGACCTACTCCAAAGCAATAAGCATGATAAAATAGGCAATTCTCAGAAGGTTTTCTAAACGTAAACCTAAAGTCATTACCCCAAACACGACAAAATGGAGTCAATAAATCCAAGGCATTCAAGGCCCTGGAGTGACTGAATGCCTCGGACCAGCAACGGATGCCCCAGAACAAGTAATAGGCACTGGTGCCTGGGGCACAACTCAGGTTTCTCTCCTCTCAGCTCCACTCTACGCTAGAGTGAGTGCAGCTCAACAACTGGAGATTAATTGGTTCCTATTATTGTTTACTGCATTTTGGTGTTTTGTTGTTGATGTCATTGTCCTGTACTTCTATATATAGTTTTCTATATAAGTAAGATATATACATGTATATATAATTCATTCTGTGAGAATAAATAGCAACATGTTATTTGATACGCGTATTGTATTATGATTATTACACTCTCACTTATATATGATTGTATTCATTTATATTTCTTTCTATTTCAATTGCTTGTCTTTTTCCGATTATCCGTCCGACTGGCACCACCTCAATATGTATATATATTTTACCTCGGTAAACAGCCTCAGGCTAGCCTCAGGCTAGGGAGAGGTAAGCACGTCCGGTACCAGCAATTAGCATATACAACTCACGACTCTGGATAACGTGTCGTTGGGTTGCTCCGGCAAAATTAGTCTACATACAAGCAAATACGCAGTAAGTATAATAAAAACTGTGGTTAGCTTAATTATGATGCATTAGAGCATCAATATGGAAAGTTTAGACTTTCGTTGGTCCAATTTGGACGAGTTATTTGGTTATAAACAACCAAGGATAGAACACTCGAGTGGGTTTCTCGAAGGAACCAAACCGGTCATTAGCGGTTATGTCAACACCCGGGTCACCGTGTGACTATGGGTAGAGATGTGGGTTTCGCCCTATCTCATGTGGAAATTCTCTCGTACTCTAATAGAGAGTAATGTTGGAGATGCTCCTGGGTTTCTTTTATAGACTCCCCTAGACAAAACTTTTTCAGGCGTTTCTCCGAGTTTCGTAGCATTTTCTCCAACTTGTTGACGTAGTAGTCACAGGTGGGAGAAGTGTGCGGAACAGAGGGATGGGCGGGCCGATACACTGGTCCCGACCCCGCGTAAGGTTTGGGCTTGACCCACAACCCACGCACAAATTTAGCTTATTACGCCTGTGTTATAACGGTATAAACACGTTCTTTAACACCAATAGATGTCCAAATGAGTTTGAAACAACCATATTGTGACATATATATATACCGGGACTGACCAAAAATGTTTGTTTCAGTTCCCGATGGCCACGAAGCGGAGTAAGCGCGGTGCAGCAGCAGCCGAGGGGCGTGTTCCGAGTGGAGTGGACGAGGAGTACGACTCCTCACCCGTGTTGTCGGCAGGGCCGTCGACACAGCCCCGGGCGCATATCCTCTCCGACCCGGACGAGGACGCAGTGCCTGATGTGCCTGCGCCTCCAGATTGGGAGGCTCGCTTTGCAAGATTGGAAAGCCACATCTTGACTGCCAAATCGCCTGTGTCTCGGAAGCGGCGTAGGCCGAGTGTCCAAGAGGATTCATTTGAGGATTTCTTGGACACAGACTCGGCGGTGGAGCTTAAGGCTCCTCCTCCTCCTTCTCCTAAACGGAGGAAGAAGAAGAAACAGGTGATTTCTTCGGGTGATGAATTCAACCAAGGAGCGGGCAGAGTCTGGTTTTGCGCAAAAAGCGGAAGACTAAGTCCAAAAAGAAGAAGAGGAAGAGGAAATATTCTTCTTCTGAGTCGTCCACTGAGTCTTCTATCTACGGAATCAGACTCAGACACCATATATGAAGGGGTCTATGCGGACATTGGCACTAAAGTGGCTAAGAAGGTGGAGAAGCCAAAGGCTAAGCGGGTTAAAACCACTACGCTTATGCGCGAGACCGTGAATGGTCATTTTCGCACGTTCAAACCGGCGGAGGTTATCTCCAAGTTAGGAGATGAGTTAACAGGCATAAAGGGTGTTCCCAACTCCATCATTAAAGAAATGGATCGGGATGTCAATATGACGGATGACCGTAAGAAGTTTGAGGATGTGTTGCACACAGTGCATAAGGCAGTGTTGGCTACCCTAACAGCTATTGTTCCTGTGGCTAATAGGATGCAGAGTGAAAATAAGTTCTCGTCTTTGGCTAAGACAATGGACAAAGGCATTGCAGTGCTAGCGGCGGCAGGTAATTACCTGTCGTTTCGAAGATATGAAAATGTCTTCAAGTCAGTTTGCACAGATGCTGGCAAAGAAGTGGCTCGCTCTAAGAAGGTTACCGATAATGAGGGGAAGGAGTTTACGCTCTATCTTGCTCCAGAGCCGATTAAAGGGAAACCTTTAGATAACACCAAGATGTTTGGCGGTCAACTACAATACCTCTATAAAGAGGTAGAGACTGCAGCCAAGAGTGGCAAAAACATGGATGGCAAGAAGAAACAGGAAGCTCCTCGTTTCAAAAAGTCACGAGGGGATTTTCGTCCACGACGGTTCACCAGAGGAACCAGACCGAGTTCAAGCTTCGGTCAAGGGTTTCGGGGCCGGGGCGCTCGCCCAGGCTGGACCGACAACACCGCACGGCCAATAGGCCGAGGGTTCAACTCGTCGAGACCTTTCCCCAGGGGCGGGTCCAAGTAGAGGTCCAAACACAAACTTTACAAGTCCCTGAAGCCTCTAAAAACACACAAACTGTAAGCAACTTTGTGGCTGGTAATATTAGTAATCATATTTCTGAGTGGCACAAAATTACTAGTGACCAAGAAATTATAAAAATAGTTAGGGGTGTTCACATTCCCTTTACACAAATTCCTGTACAAAGTATAATACCTTTTCCATATAACATTCAACCAGTTGAACGAGACGCACTAACTAAACAGGTACATAAATTCTTTGAGAAAGGAATTATACAAAAAGTGACACACTGTTCAGGACAGTTTATTTCAAACATTTTCTCGAGACCGAAGCCTAATGGTGATGTTCGAATGATCCTGGATTTAACAATCCTTAATAAAAGGGTGGAATATCGACATTTTAAAATGTTCTCTCTAGATACGGCACGAGATCTGATTACACCAGATGCGTGGATGGCTAGTGTTGATTTACAGGATGCATATTATACGCTTCCCATAATGGAACAATACCGAAAATTTCTTCGATTTATTTGGGATAACCAACTCTATGAGTTTACCTGCATGCCGAATGGCTTAGCTTGTGCGCCACGTTTATTTACTAAATTGCTTAAACCTGTTTTCTCGGTAATGGCGAGGAAGGGTCACATAATGTTTCCATACATAGATGATTCTTTTATTATAGCATCAACACAAATTGGTTGTGTGAATGCAGTTTTGGATTTATGTGCATTACTCACTAAATTGGGGTTTTATGTACATCAACAAAAGTCAGTGTTTAAACCAACAAAACAACTCAAATGTTTAGGGTTTATTCTGGATACACAGTCCCTTACAGTGTCGATAACAGAACAAAAACTAATTAAGTTTATGACTACAGCGACTCAGCTTATTAAGTTATCAAAGCCAAAAATTAGACAGGTTGCTGTTCTTATTGGCATAATGACCTCATATGCACCTGCGGTGTTATATGGGAAGGCCCATATTAAGTCGCTAGAAATAGATAAAAATTTAGCGTTAACACGAACTAAAGGCAATTTTGAGCGAAAGATGTTTATTTCGCAAGAAGGGTTACAGGATATTGGATGGTGGATGCAACATATAGCAAGTTCACCAAATCCAATCCGCATGGCGGAACCTAATACAGTAATTACTACTGATGCTTCGTTAGAAGGTTGGGGAGCTCATCGAGATGGGGTCACAACAGGAGGTAGATGGCTTGATGATGAAAAATCAGACTATATTAATGCACTAGAATTGCGTGCTATTTATCTGGGCTTACGTAGTTTAGTAAAGATAAATAAATCACAGGTTAGAATACTAACTGATAATACTACTGCCATGGCATATATTCGTAACATGGGTGGAACCAAATCAAAGTCTTGCAATCAGTTATCTAAACTGATTTGGAACTGGGCACAGGCTCAACAAGTCTGGCTGACTGTAGCGCATATTCCAGGGTCACAAAATACACTTGCAGATTATAAAAGTAGAAATTTCCATGACCATTTAGAGTGGTCTCTCTCTACACATTTGTTTAACTTCGTTTGTGAAAAATGGGGTACACCTGAAGTTGACTTATTTGCATCACGAAATAATAACAAGTTACCCTGTTATGTTTCTTGGCATCCTGAACCGGATGCTTGGAAAGTAGATGCGTTTGCTATTACCTGGGAAAATAATTATTTTTATATTTTCCCACCATTTAGCATTATCAGCCGAGTAGTGAGAAAAATCGGCTTGGAAGGGACACATGCGATACTGGTGGTGCCCGATTGGGACACGCAACCTTGGCTGCCAGCAGTTTCACAACTGGCAAAAGATCGTATACGATTCCCAAGAAAACTCGGGAATCTGACGCACCACGGACCGCTAGTGGTTCACGGCGACGTGTCAACGACGCCCCTATTGGCATTCCTTTTCTAAGGAAGCAGCTACAGCAATTTGGATTGGACAGAATTACTGAGGATAGGATAGTATCGGATGCCTGGAGGCCAGGAACTGTCAAAATGTATACAACCTATTTAAAGAAATGGGGTGTACATTGTTTGTTAATGAAAGTTAAGCCAACAAATCCAAAGATTTCACAAGTAGCTCGGTTTCTTCGTTCTCTAGAGGATGAAGGACTTTCCTTTGGATCGATTAATGCGGCGAGGTGTGCGTTATCAATTATATTACCTAGAATTGATGGCGAAACAGTTGGAAAACATCATGTTATTTGTTATTTACTTCGTTCAATTTATCAAAGGAATCCTCCAAAACCAAAGTATAGTCGGTTTTGGGATGTTTCTATAGTATTTAAGTTGTTTCAGGCTTGGCCTCACAACTCGTGGTTAGATATAAAACAGTTAGGTTTTAAGGTCGCGGTCCTGTTATTGTTAGTAACCGGACACAGAGGACAGACGATTGTTGCTTTATCCTTAACTGGATTAGAAATAGACAAGCAACAAGCTACGTTTGATTTAGAAAAATTGCTTAAATCGAACACGTTAGGTGACCCTTTATCAACGGTTCACTTAGACTGTTTTCCGAATGATCGGAAATTATGTGTTGTGTCGGCCATACGGGCTTATATATACAAGACAAAGGATTTACGTGCATCACAACAACTATTAGTGAGCTTTATAAAGCCACATAAGGCGATTTCACGAGACACACTTGCCAGATGGACAATTACGGTGTTGAAATTGGCTGGAGTGGATACGAGTAAATACTCTTCCCACTCAACTAGAGGAGCCATGGTCTCCAAGGCACGGGTGCTTGGTATTTCTGTGAAAAGAATACTAGCGCATGCAGGCTGGAAGACGGCTAAGTCGTTTGCAAAACATTATAATAAACGACTAGAAAAGCCTACCGGCGTTGCAAAGCGTCTTCTCGCCAACTAACAAGAATAGGTGAGAACAAAAATTTAGAATGTTATAATAATAAGAAAGAATGATATTAAGGATAAAAATGAATTATGTAAAGGTCTCCCTAGCCTGAGGCTAGCCTGAGGCTGTTTACCGAGGTAAAATAGTATAGTTATACGAGTCTTACCTTGGTACAGATGATGGATAACTGTTGTTTTACCGAGGTATAAGCCTCGGATAGATGTGGGCTAGGGCCCTCCCGCCACACCCTGCCACATCTATTCCGTTGGTGTACCTTTTCGGTAAAGTAATAGTATCCATTGTTTGAAAGTCATTTTTATCCTCAATAAGTAGGTTAAGATTGCTGGTACCGGACGTGCTTACCTCTCCCTAGCCCACATCTATCCGAGGCTTATACCTCGGTAAAACAACAGTTATCCATCATCTGTACCAAGGTAAGACTCGTATAACTATACTATATATATATATATATATATATATATATTCAACTTCAGAGATGTTTGAAGTGAAAACATGTGAAATTAAAAAAGAATATATAAATATATGTGCTCTATAATCTATTATGGGAATATAAACAAGGACACTACCCCCTAGCAGTTCTCTCCCTTACTTACTCTATACCCTAATGTCACTGAGCTATCACTATCATAGGACTAGGTTAGTTCCTTCATTCTCCACTGCACTGCCACCTGTGAGCAGCTCATGACTGCATGATACCAGCTGCGCCTGGTCACTACCACTACCGCTCCCTCTCAGCAGGACGGATATATGCGGGGTATATATATATATTTATATATTATATACACATATATATTTTAATTTCACATGTTTTCACTTCAAATATCTGGAAAGTTGAATCTTTAAAATAAGTTACTTCAAACTTAAGTAAGCTATACTACAACAATCAACCTAATGTATTTATTCAAACAAAATTGCAGAAACTCAAAACCCATCACAATATTCAGCTTTACGTGAAGATTGATAAGTGCTGATGATGTCTCAGCGGGTAGAGACATCATTTTGTATTTGGTTTTATTATTGAAGACTGTGTACAGGAGTTCATTCAGTGTCTAAAGGCCCCATCTCCACAGTGGCATATATCAGGCGCACCTTGCCAGCCGCCCCAAGCCTTGTGCTATAGTAATAATGTATTGCCTTGTCTTAGAGATGAACCAGCTCTGATACATTTATTATGTGCGTGGCTTCAGGCCTGATACGACAACCCTCCTCCCCCTCCCCACCACCCCTCCCACCCACCCACCTACACACCCGCTACCATTCAGTCCGTCGTCACTTCCACCCTCCTCCTCCACACTCGTCGTCTTCTTCCTCCTCCTTTATCGTCCTCTTCCTCCTCCTCCCCCCTCCTTCTCCTCCTCCTCCAACTGCTCTTTCTCCTCCGTCTTCCCTCCTCCCCTCCCTCTCCACTTCCCCCTGCCCCTCCTTCTCCATCACTTTCTGCTCTCTGTTCCCTCCTCCCCTCCCTCTCCACCCTCCCCCTTCCCCTCCTTCTCCTTCATCACGTTCTGCTCTTTGTTCCCTCCTCCCGTCCCTCTCCACCCTTCCCCTTCCCCTCCTTCTACCTCCCTCACTTTCTGCTCACTGGTTCCCCTCCTCCCTCCCTCTCCACCCTCCCCCTTCCCCTCCTTCTCCACCATCACTTTCTCTCCACTCTTTCTGGTCCCTCATACCTCCCTCTCCATTTTCCCCCTTCCATTCCTTCTCCTTCATCACTTTCTGCTCATTGTTCTCTCCTCTCTCCATCGCCTCCTCCCCTACCCCGCAAGCCCTCCTCAACCTCCCCAGCCTCCCTCCCCCTCCCCTCTCGTCCCCATCTCCCCTCTCCTCTCCCTCCCCTCTCCCCACCTCCTTTAACCCCCTTTACGTCCTCCTCTATTCCTGTTAGTTTGCAATATCTCTAATTCCCCTCCCCCCGTTCCTCCCTCTCGCCTCTTCCTTCCTAGATCTCTCTTCCTTCCCACTTCCCCCTACCGCCCCCGTTTCATCCGCCCAGCCCGTCCTCTCCGTCTCTCCCATTCCCTTCTCCCCTTCTCATATTCCCCGTCCTCCTCTCCCCTCTCCCTATCTCCCTATCTCCCACATTCCTCCTCTCCCTCCACTTACTTCATGCTTTCCCTCTCCTCCCTCAGCCACCCCCTGGCCGCCCCTCCATCCCATTCGCCGTCTCGCTTCACCACAATCGCCGCCTCCTCTGTCCGCGCCAACACTATTCCTCTACTTCCGCCCCCTCCTCCTCCCCCCTCCTCCCTGCCCCCGTCCCCTTCCTCCTCTTCCCTCTCTTTACTCCACCCCTCCATCACCTCTCTGCCCCTTCCCTTCCTCCCCTTCTCCCCTTCCCCCCTCCTCCCCACCCTACCCCCCTCCCCTACTCCTCCCTCCCCTCCCCCGTTACCCTCTCCTCACCCTCGCCATCATCACGGCTGTGGCTACATTGACGAGTCCTTGAATATACATTTAATTTGGGCGGCGGTGAGGGTATGGCACCATATCCACCTCTCCTCCAGGCCCCCTACCCCTCCACAGGGCATCGGCTGAGGTGCTCGTTATCACCGCCGGGGGTGCGGGGGTGTGGGGGGAGTCGGCGCGCTAGGAGTGGCGGGTTGGGGGGGGGGGGGTGTCGACGTCCACCCACACAACCCCTATAATCAACACGGCCGATTTTTGTCCTTGCGGGGTGATAGGAACCGGGCCCACGGTTTGCCAACAAATCGCTGGCAGTTTTCGGTCAAACTAAATAATCACAGTACTTAGCGAATTATGGATATTACTACAGCCAAGACTTAGATAAACATAATTGAAAAAGGGTGCTTAATACTAAGGTCATATTCAGATAAGCATGTATATGCCATGGAACGGAGGCAGGGCGTGGAAGCGGGTGTGTGTGTGGGGGGGGGGGGGAGTTTTGGTGGATTTCGGTTCAATGCTGTTTGGCAACTTCTCGATTGTCGATTTGTTAGTAAACTCCGTGGGCGCGGCGGAGGGCCGGCCGCCCGGCACATAGATAATCCGGGCGCCTGCCACGCTGATATTTACATATAAATTGCCTGCTGGGGTCCGCAGATTGGGATCGGGGGTGGATGTGAAGGATAGGGGGAGGCCGAGGACGTGGGGGGCAATTCCCAAGAAGTTATCATCCGTTAAGACTCCGTGGGCCGACGTGGGGGGTGGGGGTTGTAAGGGGGGTGGGTTTATATAGTGCCTTCTGATGGGGTAAGCCAGGGGTAAAATAAGACGAGCTCACTGCAGTGCTGCGAAAGCCACGTCACCAGTGAGTCCTTCTGCCCATGCCTCCTGTTGCCAGCTGTGGCTAATTTGGTTGGTTGGTTGGTTGTCGGAGTTTTTCGTCCTGGCAAAATCTAAGGTCATATCTGGATGGGTACCGACTTGTGACAGTGCACACTCATGACAACTTTATAGTTCTGCCCCACTGGGAGACCAGGCCACCAGCATATCCCACTCAGTCACATCATCGTGACACTGAGCCAACAAGTCGATCCTTGCCCTATCCTAATAATGCCGAGCACCTGGCTAGGAAGCGACTTCGTAAGTCATTAGGTTTGACTGCCTGTGCGAACCCGTGGGTTCAAATCCTACGATCTACGAAAACGGGAAACGGGCGCTCAACTCATTCGGCCATCTCATCTACTCGGCTAAGTTGATGTGTGTGAGTGGGGTGGGGGTGGGGGTGGGGGAGCGGTGTCCTGTTATCAAGGCACAAGTTGCATACAGAGGCAGGCATGGGTCTGTGTACCTGTCGGGGTACTTTGGCTGTTGCAAATGCCCCCCCCCCCCACCCTGGGATCCTATGTATGTTGTTTGCTCGCCTAGCTTACCTCCGCACCCCACTCCGACTGACAGGTGGGAGGTGGGGAGTGAGGGAAGTTGGATGGGAGGGGGGAGAAGGTTTCATCTTGCATATCACTAGCTTTTGACAAAATACATGTGAAGGATTGGCAACAGTGGGCGCATTAATGATTAAGCGCATGCGCGTGGTCATTTTACGCATGTGTGTGGTCATTTTACGCATGTGTGTGGTCATTTTACGCATGTGCGCGGTCATGTTACGTCTGTGCGTGGCCATCTTACACATGTACATGGTCATGTTATGCATGCGTGTGGTCATTTTACGCATGCGCCTGGTCATCTTATGCATGTGCGTGATCATTTTATGCATATACGTGGTCATTTTATGCATGTGCGTGGCCATTTTATGCATGCGGTTGGTCATTTTATGCATGTGTGTGATCATCTAATGCCTGTGTCTGATCATTTTGCGCCAGCCATAGGAATGTGCATGGGCATGGAAGGGATTGCTTGTTAGTAGGACGCAGACAGTTGGGAGTGTTTTACTAGGATTCATTTCGCTCCTTATAGATGACCATCGTCAAAGTTCAGTTAGGTAATCATGGGGCTAGAGTTATAGTAGCTTGGAAATATAGTTACATTAGTGTGGGGATGTAGTTATATTAGTGTGGGGCTGTAGTTATATTAGCTTGGACCTGTAGTTATATTACATTGGGACTGTAGTTATATTAGTGTGGGGCTGTAGTTATATTAGCTTGGACCTTTAGTTATATTACATTGGGGCTGTAGTTATATTAGTGTGGGGGCTGTAGTTATATTAGTGTGAGGATGTAGTTATATTACATTGGGGCTGTAGTTATATTAGTGTGGGGCTGTAGTTATATTAGTGTGGGGATGTTTTTATATTACATTGGGGCTGTAGTTATATTAGTGTGGGGCTGTAGTTATATTAGTGTGAGGATGTAGTTATATTACATTGGGGCTGTAGTTATATTACATTGGGACTGTAGGTATATTAGTGTGGGGATGTAGTTATATTAGTGTGAGGATGTAGTTATATTGCATTGGGGCTGTAGTTATATTACATTGGGACTGTAGTTATATTAGTGTGGGGCTGTAGTTATATTAGTGTGAGGATGTAGTTATATTACATTGGGGCTGTAGTTATATTACATTGGGACTGTAGTTATATTAGTGTGGGGCTGTGGTTATATTAGTGTGAGGATGTAGTTATATTACATTGGGACTGTAGTTATATTACATTGGGACTGTAGTTATATTAGTGTGGGGCTGTAGTTATATTAGTGTGAGGATGTAGTTATATTACATTGGGACTGTAGTTATATTAGTGTGGGGCTGTAGTTATATTAGTGTGAGGATGTAGTTATATTACATTGGGGCTGTAGTTATATTACATTGGGACTGTAGTTATATTAGTGTGGGGCTGTAGTTATATTAGTGTGAGGATGTAGTTATATTACATTGGGGCTGTAGTTATATTACATTGGGACTGTAGTTATATTAGTGTGGGCTGTAGTTATATTAGCTTGGGGCGGTAGTTATATTACATTGGGGCTGTAGTTATATTAGTGTGGGGCTGTAGTTATATTACATTGGGGCTGTAGTTATATTAGTGTGGGGCTGTAGTTATATTAGCTTGGGGCTATAGTTATACGAGGGATGAACTGTAATTACATCGGAATGGAACTGTATTTATATTAGCATGGAATTGTGTTTATGTCCGTGTATAACTTAGTTATATCGGTGTTTAATTAGTTATATCAGTGCATGCCTAGTTGTATCAATGTATAAATGCAGTTATATCAGTATATCACTGTAGTTATATTAATGTATAACTTGTTATCTTAGTTTATACATGTAATTATATATATCTATACATATGTATAATTAGTTATATCAGTGTGATTTGGAGTTGTATCAGTATAGAACTGTAGTTACCTCATTCTTGAACTCAAGTATATCAGTGTTAGAAAAGAGATACACATATGTGTATATCTGTGTGCGTTTTATTGAAGGGGAACCCAACATTTTTTTTTTCTTCTTCAAGTATTTATTCATTGAATATTATCTCTTGTCAGCACCAGAGCACTGGTCTTCCGGCCGTACAGTACAATTCCTTAATACATAAATGATACTACCATCAGTTGTAATAGTGACTGCATACAAATCCTATTTGTTACTAAAAGTATTATACATTTTATAAATGAAGTATCAGCTGTAGTAGTAACTGTGTACAAATCCAGTCCAATAAAAGTATCATACATAAATGAAACTACTATCAGTTGTAATAGTGGCTGCATGCAAATCCTGTTTGTTACCAAAAGGCTATTTCATAGGGCGGCTGTACGTTAATGTATATTAGGCTTAATAGCCGGGAGGAACTGCCGGCTAATTTGTAGTAGAGCGGCGCTCCCGTTCGCTACAGTATCAAACAGAGACCATTTGGTAACACGTGTAGAAGGGGGGGGGGGGGTGTATGGGAGGGGCGCTGCTGATGTGGATGGTGGGAAGCAGTTGATGGGTGAGGGTGGGTGAGGTGGGGGAGGGATGATGGGGGAAGGGGTGTAGGGGGGAGGTGGGGGGAGGGATGTATGGGGAGGTAAGTGGGGGAGGTGGTTGGATGGATGTGGGGGGAGGGATGTAGGGGGGGGGGGGTAATAGCGGTACTAACCATCTTCAAGATCAGGGGAACACATATCCGACATGAGGGTAAGAGGTGAGGAGAGTGTGGCGCTCTACTGGGGGAGGCACATCACAACCCGCTGACGGCCCTTCTTTCTCCAAATATAATCTTATTCGCGATCTCGTGTGAAGCGGGCCAGGTGTTTAATCTTGAGAAGCGGTGCATCCTGGGAGTCTTGAGGCACTGGCAGTGTGAGGTCACGTTACGCGATGTTTATCGCGTTGCTGTAAGTAGTATATACAGATGGGGGCCGGGGGCAGGGAGCAGTTCAGGCAGCTCAGGTTAAGGCGCAGAGATGTTATTTTATGGTGGTTATAATATGTAGCATTTATATAGGCATTTCGCTTACTCTTCACGGACACTTAGGTTGGCTTATTTTAGGTTGAAAAATCTGATGGATTGAGTTCCTACCTTATTTAAAAAATAAATATATTATGTCAGTCATTATAATCCACTTTACTTTACTAAGTAGCTTATTTCAATGGTTTAATTTATATATAAATGTTGGTATATATACACCGTATATATCCCAATAGAAGCACGCTACCCAATAGAAGCACACCCCCTAATTCAAGATTGAAAGCACACACAAATTTACGATCACATTCAGACGGAATGCGCATACAATAAGTTAATCCCACTTTATTCCAGAGGCACAACACAAACAAATACAAATTTACGATCATATTCAGACTGAATGCCCATAAAATGAGACAATCCCACTTTATTTCAGAGCCACGACAAAAACTAATCCATGAAATTCTTTAACTTTGAATAGACACAATTTCATGTATCTGCACTCGCGCAGTGCGCGTCTATTGGGACATATAAACTATATATATATATATGTAAATATAAATATATGGGTTAATTTATACATATTTATATATACACATTGTGAATGATTTTCTTTATGTATATCTATCTATACACATATAGTAAAGAAATCATTAATTCAGAAATATTTCTTCATGTACTCACTCAAAATTAATTTGGTGTATACACCGAAGCATAGCAGCACAGACGTACCAACCTTCAATAAATGTTTATTAAATGCACCAGTGTGTAAGTTGGATAAATAGGATCAAATGTCGATAAATGTTTTGCTTTCGAAATTGTGATGCTTTTTCAACGGACTGTGTTGCTTCAACGTGCAACGAGATGGTTTCTTACTATGCCCATACTATGTAGCATGCATCTTCATATTTAGTGTACTTTTCTATTTACTTTATTACAACCCCTCAATTCTTTAAGGACGTTCTAATCCAAAGTAGATTGATAGCAATGTGGAAAGTTAAAACAAAAGTTTCAGACCGGACAATCTATATTCGATGGGTAACCAGTCATTCAATCATGCGAGGGGTCTAGCTTTTCAATAAATAACCTGCACGCGGTGGCCGAATCGGTAGAGCTTAGACTTCACGTGCGCAAGGTCTGGAGTTTGATTCCCAGTCGAGTCAAACCAATGACTTACAAAATTGATACTTGTCACTTCCTAGCCAGGCGCCTAGCATTATTGGTATAGGGCTAGGACTGGCTAGCTCAGTGTCAGGATAGGTAATGTGACTGAGAGGGAAATCAGGTCATGGTACTGGTCTCCCAGTGGAGCAGCACTATAAAGTCGCCATGAATGCGCAGTCCCAATTCGGTACCCGCACTAATATGACCTTAGATGTTGCCAAGATGTAAAACGCCAAGAAACAAAGAAACATCTTTTCGATAATGTTTGAAATGTATGGCATGCGCCGTGTTGAAAATAGTCCTCACGTGGGCGTGTGGGACGAATGCAGGTTGTAGCACATTTTCATTTTATAGCTCAGTTCGTGTGGAGCCAACGGTATGTATGAGCCGGCTACAACGCCATGCGCCGCTATTAAGCCACAGTGAATGGACCATTGTTAGCACACAGTGGTAATGCTATGTGGGGCCATTGGCACTGTTTATGCAATTAGTGGTCAGTGTCAATGCTCATAGGTCCATTCACAGTTTCAACGCTATTCACAGGTACAATATTCATGGGATGTGGCGCTATTCGTAGTGTTAAAGGTGCATAGTCCGACAGAAGCATCACATTTTAACAAGCAAAACACTTGTCTAAATTTGAACCCACGTATCAAACTTAGATACCGATGCACTTAGTAAATGTATCGGGCTGAATAGAAGGGCTTACTAAGTCAATTTAATATAACTTGGTACTGCTGAAGCATATCAGGGCCCAGCTTTGACAAGCATCCTAACATTAATTTACCATGTTTGCACTTCAAATATCTCTTGAGTCAGTCATTTTAAAACAATGTTAGTTCAAACTGAAATCAGGTAGATTACAATGTTTAACTTCATATATATCTTAGAAAATAACAGAAACGCAAAACCAGCGGACTGCAACTTTAATGTTATCACCGCGTGTAGTGGTATAAAATGTCCTCCTGATAACTGCCTCTCTGGAAATATTATACATGGATTGAAGATCTCCGCTTTTTCGTGGATTTCTACATTTTATATTCAACGAATAACTTCATAAAATGCCAGTATATATGACAACACTTGGGTGGTTCCAATTCCGTTCTTATGTGACTTTAGATGTGACGGAGACTTTTTGGGTACATTGATTAAGCAGGGAAAATATAATTTGTGGACGATTGGTCTGCCTCATTCCACTGCTCCTTGCCTTATCCTAATAATGCCAAGCACCTGGCTAGGAAGCAACAAGTATTAATTTTTAAGTCATTGGTTTGACTCGACCAATTGATACTTGTCGCTTCCTAGCCAGGCGTTCACCATTATTTGGATACGGAAAGGACTGGTTGTCTCAGTGTCAGGATAATGTGACTGAGTAGGATACCAGGTCATGGTCCTGGCGGCCTGATTTCCCAGTGGGGCAGCACTATAAAGTCACCATGAGTGCACACTGCTACAAGTCGGTACCCGTCCTCGTATGACCTTAGATGTTGCCAGAACGTAAAATTCCAACAACCAACCAACCATGAGTCCATACTTAGATAAGTTAGTACCCATCATCATATAATATAACCTTAGCTGTTGCTAAGCTGTAAAACTAACTAATCCAACCTTAATTTGGCATGGGATTGTAGAGGACCATCTTGTGTTATGGAGATACCATTACACTGGTATAAGATTGACAGCCTGGCAGTTTCATACCGGTATAATATTGGAGTGGTTGAACTATACTGGAGTAATATTATACAGTTTGCACCGACATACACGCTCTTAATGTTGCATGTGGAGCCATTCACAGTGTTACTATCATTAGACACTCACTATTTCCATTTGGGACATTAACAGAGTTGATGATATGACACAGCTCACATGTAAGCGCTACGATTATAGGTTGGGTCTTGTAGGGACAATTGTGATTGGCAATGTGTAGAAGTGGTGGGGATATCTATATATATTGAAAGTGATCACACTGACGGTTGGCATATAGGAGATGGGGAGGAGAGAATGCCTGCTCCACAGTGAATAACATGAAGTTAATGTGGTTAGAGAGAAACAGTAAGCGGCTGCCGTTATTTATATCCACATAATAAGTTATCTAGTATATATATATGTATATGATGTATAACGAATTATGCGAGTATAAATATACGTAAGGGAATTATTATCATCATTGTTATACTCCATAAGACCAAACACTGTACAGGTGGCGGCACCTGCGGCCTCCTCGCCTCCACCGGTTTTAGACCAGTGTCAGTCATATTATGGATAATACTTATACGAGTATAAATTCATGGAAGTTGCTAACATCCAGCGAACACCTTTCGCTGTGCGGTGGTGTCTCAAACATCACAGCTTTTGTATCCACACCTCTGTGCCACTTCCGGTAGGCCATGGTATAACCTTGAGATGTTGTCAGGATGCAAAACCCAAGAAACCAACAAACATCCGGTAGGCAAACTCGGCCACCATGCCTTCCTTCCACACTCCATCCCCATGGGCTCCTTCCTCTCTTCCACCTCTTTCCCCCTCATCCCCCTCCCTCCACTCCCCAGGCTTCTCCTCACCTTCCACCTCCACTTACACCGCCGTGCTAAAGCGCCGTACCGCACCCGCTGGCCGAATAGGTAGAGCACAGGCTTCCCATGCGGAAGGTCAGCAGTTCGAATTCGAATCCTGACCGAGTCAAACCAATGACTTATAAAGTTTTATGCTTGTTGCTACCTAGCCTGGCACTTGGCAATACTAGGATATGGCAAGGAGTGGTTAGCACAGTATCCGGATAATGTGAATGAGTGGGATATCGGGTCATGGTTCTGGTGGATTAGTTTCCCAGTGGGACAGCACTATGAAGCCACTATGAGTACATTTTCACGAGGCGGTACCCACCCTGATAATGACCTTAGATATTGCTATGATGTTGCCAGGATGTAAAACTCCAACAACTAACCAAAAGACAGCAGCTCTTTTGGCCATCAGAGAACTGGTGTTTCCAACATGATATTCGCTGCTCTGACTTCTAAGCCAGTTTCACCGACATACATTATCTCACAGGGGGGAGTGGGATGAAGCTTAGGCAGTATAGTGCCCACCTGTGAAGGTGTAGGTCATCCTATTGATCCTGCTCAGTGGACCCATCTGTAGTTTGGGTTATTTTCTGTTACAACCAATGGTCGACAACTGGTTCATCAAAGGTTGTGGTTTGTGCTGTCCTGTCTGTGAGAAAGTTCATATAAAAGATGCCTTGCTGCTGATCAGAAAGAGTAGCCAGTTTGGCGGCAGCGGGTTTCCTCCAAAGAAATATGTCAGAATAACCATATGTTTGATGTCCAATAGCCAATGATCAAAATCAATGTGCTCTCAAGGTGTCGTTAAATAAAACAAGCTTTCCTCTACATTATCCCACATTCAAGACCAAAGCTTGGCACATACATTAGAATGAGCATGTGAGTGGTTTGCGCATTATATGGTGGTCAGACCATGTTATGTCTATAGCTGTGCCACTTCCACCAACTCGTATTTATTTGCTGCGTATAAAGCACGTAACCCCCCCCCCCCCCCACACACACACACCTGCATCGCGTTCTGTGAAATGTACTGCATTAACTTGGATGGAGATTGTGTTACTTCATTAGCAAGTGACATGCAGTTGCAGCAGTGCCAGGGCTATAGGCGTGCGAGAAGAGGATATTGGAACGTGTCATGCCTACCTCAGAGCAGAATACTCTTAATTGAAAGAGCGACTACAATAGAAGCCTGTGAAGTAAGTTGCGTCTCGAATGGAATTTATTAACGTATTCAGGACGCCACCGGCATTAATAAATCATTACATGTTCGTAGCAGGAGACTGCTTCCGATTGTGCATCGATACGGCGGGAAGACACCTGCATAGCTGCAAGCAAAAGGTCTGTCGACGTTATACCCCAGTCACACGGTGCTTGTGATTGCTTGGGACCACCGAAAACGGCCAGTCGCAAGTGAACGCCAGCGGTCGGCGACCAGTCAGCGACCGATCGGCAACCACCCCACAAAATTCGGCCTTTATCGCTGACCATTGTTTTTCCTGCATTTTTTTGCTTTGGTCGAAAGGAGGTCGCCGACTTTTGGTCACAAAGATATCGCAAAGTGGTCTTCTTCTTCTTCTTCTTCTTCTTCTTCTTCTCCTTCTCCTCCTCCTCCTTCTTCTCCTCCACTACCACCTCCTTCTTCTTCTCCTCCGCCACCACCTCCTTCTTCTTCTTCTTCTTCTTCTTCTTCATCTTCTCATTTTCTCCTTCTTCTCCACCGTATCCTTGTTGTTGTTTTTCTTCTTCTTCATCCTCTTCTTCTCCGCCTTCTCCTGCTCCTTCTCATTGTCATCCTCTTCCTTCTTATCCTCCTACTTCTTCTCCTCTTTCTCCTTCTCCTTCATCCTCCTCATTATCATCCTCATCACCATTACTGTTATTAATACAAGCTTTGAAGTAAAAATAGTTTAAGAGATCCTGGAAGTGATAGCAGGTGGTCTTTCTGATAAGCAGCAAGGCGTCTTTTATATGCACTTTCCCACAGCCAGGACAGCACAAACCACAGCCTTTGATTAACCAGTTGTCGACCACTGGTTGGAACAGAAAATAAACCAAACTACAGATGGGTCCACTGAGCAGGATCAATAGGATAACCGACACCTTCACAGGTGGACACTCTACCGCCTAACAATAGTGTAGTAGTCTGAACATGAGCTCTACTACCACGCGGTAGCAGCGGAGACTACGCCGTGCACCAGCGCAGTACCTACGCACTGCGCCAGGTGGCGGCACGGGTAGCCACCGGTCAGACCCCAACTGGGCTGACCTCTACTGCGGGTGGCTGACCCCCCCCCCCCCCACACACACCTATAGAGTCGATGTGGGATCTGGCGAGTCAGGGGGCGGGTCAGACAACTACTGACGCCGCGAAGAGCAGAGGGTTCAATAAACCAAGGGTGAAGCGTACACTGAATTGAATCTTGGTGTTCTTCCGTGTGTGACTGTGAGTCGGAGGGCCGTGGGCCACTACAATAGTAAAATGCGTGTAAATCTGGACACATATATAAAGACTCACGGGTTGGTTGGTTGTTCGAGTGTTACGTCCTGGCAACATCTAAGCTCATATCAGGACGGGTAACGACTTGTGACAGTGCACACTCATGGTGACTTTATAGTGCTTCCCCACTGGGAGCCCAGGCCACCAGCACCATGACCTGATATACCACCCAGTCACATAATCATGACACTGAGCCAACCAGTCTTTGCACTATCCTAATAATGCTGAACGTCTGGCTAGGAAGCGACAAGTAAAACATTTAAAGTCAGACGTGCGGGTGCCACAGGCCTGTCCACGAGTAACGTGTGCAGCCATAAGTGGCGGCACTAATGCACAGATAGGGCGGTAGGTGGCCTGGTGAATTGGGTTAATTCCCGACCAGTGTTGATAACGCATTCCGCAAGATGGTATCTATTGTCCTGCTTGGGGACTGGTATCACAGGAGCACAAAACATATATATCTCCTGTATCGTTAGTAATGCTTAAATACACTAACCTTTCAATTTGTTATCTGATCAGTAGTGAAGAGATTGGAAAGTTAGAGGCATTTATAATAAAGACCCTATCCAGCTGTTACTTCTAGGCAGGGTGTAGGTATCGTTTCTTCCTTACAGATAATCTCACACCCGTAATGTACAAGGATTTGCTGGAGTGGAATGTAGCTCCGGTGGTAGAGTGTCCACCTGTGAAGGTGTCGGTCATCCTATCGATTCTGCTCAGTGGATGCATTTACAGTTTGAGCTATTTTCCATTCCAACCAGGGGCCATATGCATGGGTCGGTGTTATCGAGCCAAAACGGTGTTTGGCGGGAATCCCCCGTTTAGCGGCAAAAAGTTGCATGCAAGAGTCAGTGATAGCGCTAACATCACAAGCATAAACTAGGTTATGGTAAACCTGTTCCATAGGTGGTTTAAGGGTGGTGTTAGGTATCGATTAGGCCCAAATCTATTCAATGCTATCATATTTTACAGAATTACATACGCAATAAGTGAAATTTCATCAAATTAACCCTAAATTTGAAGCGATATTAACACCGTAGCTACATCGGCGGCGATATTAATATTGTCGAATCGACGAATGTTAACTAAACAAATCGCCACCGCCCACCGCAGTGCTCACCGGCAACAGGCTCAGCAATAGCAACTGGCTGGTGCCCGGCGGTGTTAGGTACCGATTAGGCCCAAATCTATTCAATGCTATCATATTTAACAGAATTACATACTCTAAGAGTGATATTTGATCAAATTAACTGCAAATTCGAAACGATAACGGCGATATTAACGCTGCCACTACACTATTAATATTGTCGAATCAACGAATGTACCCAAAACAAATAGCGGTGCTCGCCGGGAACTGGCTCAGCAATAACAAGGCTGCTGTTCCCCAGCTGCCGAATCGGTGGCGATATTGTGCAATACCGATGCTCACCGGCAACAGGCTCACCAGTAACAAGGCTGCTGGTTTCCGGCCGCCGAATTGGCGGCGATATTGGGAAATAGCAGTGCTCGCCGGGAACATGCTCACCAGTAACAAGGCTTGCTGGTTCCCAGTGGGTGGAGAAGTCACTATATTAGGCCCAACCAGGTGCTCGCCGGCAAAAGGCTCACCTGTTGCCGGCGATCATCTGAGATTTCCCAAATCTATAACTAACTTCACGTTTAGCTATAATGAAAGTGTTAGGCGCCTCTACATACCGCGTGACCTAATTCCCCATCTCGGAGATAGCTAAACGGTGTCAGGCTTTAACACCAAGCGACGCTAACACCGCGTCATGCAAATGGCCCCAGTGGTCTACAATTGGTTTATCAAAGGATCTGGTATGTGCTGTCCTCTCTGTGGGAAGTTGCACACAAAAGACTCGTTCCTGCTTATCAGAAAGGGTAGGGTATGTGGCGGCAGTGGGATTCCTTCAAAGAAATATGTCAGAATGACCATACATTTGACCTCCAATAGCCAATGATGAAAGTCAATGTGCTCTAGAGGCATCATTAAATAAAACACTTTCCTTTCAGGATTTGCAAATCCTCCAAAACCACCTAAAAGATTTCTGCGTTTTTTTATAATCGCCAGTTAATTATCACAAAATAAAATGGAAGCGATGGGTTGGGGCTAATGTTTTTCTGGAGCAGGTAATGTAATACAGGCACCAGCTGTGTGGTGCTCGGTGGTGATGTCCTGATGTCTGACTGTCAGACTGGTTTCTTTGCCCAGTGACTAGCATTCTGTGTCCAATGTGAAGGTCACTGCTGGTGTGCGGCCGGGGTGAACGGCAACGCAGTTTTTCTTTGTTGTTGTTTTTAGTCGTAGCAGCATCTAAGGTCATGGCGGGTACTGACTTATGACAGTGTGCACTCATGCCAAATTTATAGTGCTGTCCCACTGGGAGACCAGTCCACCAGCACCATGACCTGATATCCCACTCAGTCACATTATCCTGACACTGAGGCAACCAGTCCTTGCCCTATCCTAAAAATGCAGAGCACCTGACTAGGAAGAGACAAGTATCAATTTGTAAGTAAGTGATTTGACTTGACCAGGGTTCGAAGCCATGTACCCATGGGTTCGGATCCCCTGATCTCCCAAAGCAGGAGACAGATGCTCAACTCATTCGGCCATCCCACTGCCAATTGTCCACTGCCTTCTAGTCCACTCCTCCACCTCCATATGCATGAAGCGGTGTTTGCCTCGCCTGGTGTTAAAAGCTAACGCCAGGGCAGCTATCACCAGGATGGCAAAGTAGGTCAAGCTGTATGCACTGGCACGAAAAGTAGTGAGGGTAGCTAACCTTGAGGTTATTTCTAGATTAGGATATCCCCTCTAACTGGTACCAGCTTTTACTGCTATAAGCCTGATCGTCCCCTGGTACATTGTACACTGACTGGTACCCACATGTGCTGCTATCAGTAAGTAATATCCGCTGGTACAGTGTTGGTACCCGCATGTACATTCCAGTTGCTTAATTTTAAGTTTTCGTATTTCAATTTTAATATGCTCATAAATAAGAGAATTTGAGATTACCAGTGAAAATCATGCTCATAAATAACAGAATTACGCTCATAAATAACATCACTGTCCTCGCGATCGGCGATGTCAGTAACTAACACTCACACGGCGTGACATTCGGTTTTCAATTTTAGGGCGCTATTATTCAATTTATTATCATGCTCATAATTCATGATAATAAAAACACCCTAAAAACCAACAGTATTTGATATTATCAGTGAATATCACACTCATAATAACAGAATTTGATCACAAGCAGTGCACATACTACAACTACACTCGTCACGGTAGCGTTAACCCTGCTATGAAACAGGGTTAGGCCAACCCAGGTTACTGTCGCGAGGGTAGCGCTAACGCCACTTCTTACATACCGCCTTTTCACCGTAACCCGGAGATGGCCCCTAACCACAGGTTTGGAGCGCTAACACTGCTTCATGCATATGGCCCCAATACCCCGCCTAGAATGAGGTGTGCTGCATATAGACGCACCACCAAGTAAGGGATGGAAACATTATCCTACCCTCGATGCCTTTTAGCAGATATTACAACAAAACTGTAAACAGATTTAGTGTATAAAATGTTCAACTGTACACAACAACAAACATATTACTGTGAATGCAAAAAAAAAACCAACAAATCTTTCTAGTGCATTTTAACACAATTTAGACGGAAACATTATCCTACCGTCGATGGCTTTGAGCAGATATTACAGCAAAACTGTAAACAGACTTTGTGTATAATATGTTCAACTGTGCAGAACAACAAACACATTATTGGGAATGCAAAAACAAATCTCTTTAGTGCATTATAACACAGTGAGCTTCCCTATATGTAGACGGAATCATCAAGTAATGGATGCAAACATTATCCTCCACTCTATGCCTTTGTGGGTATATTAAACACAACAATAAGCAGACTTAGTGTATAACATGTTCACCTGTACGCAACTACAACATACACATTATTATGAATGCAAAGAAAAGCATGATAGTGCATTCTACAATGTGGTATAGAATGAATTGTCCTATATGTGGATGGTGTCACCAAGTAAGGGATACAAATATGAATGAGTTGAGGGTCCGTCTCCCCCGTTTTGGTTTATCGCGGGATTTGAACCCACTGGTTCGAACCCTGATCGAGTCAAACCAATGACTTAAAAATCCATACTTCTCACTTACTAACCAGGCGCTCAGCATTGTTAAAATAGGGTAAGAACTGGTTGGCTCAGTGTCAGGATAATGTGACTGAGTGGGATATCAGGTTTTGGTGCTGGCAGTCTGGTCTCCCAGCGCCAAAGTTCGAATTCTGGCACAGTCAAACCAATGACGTACAAAATTGATATTTGTTGCCACCTAGCCTGACGCTCAGTATTACCTGAATAGGGCAACAACTGGTTAGCTCAGTATCAGGATAATGTGCCTGAGGGAGAAATCGGGTCATGGTGCCAGAGGTCTGGTATCCGTGTGGGACAACACTATAAATTAACCATGAATGCGCACTGTAACAAGTCGGTGCCCATCCTGATATGACCTTAGATGATGCAAGGATATAAAACCCCCCAAAACACTTACAACTTGTTGACTTGCCAATCCCTTCAGACAATGTGTGCGCCATTGCTCCCGTGACCTACATTGAGCACAGTAGGCTTATCAACGCCCAATATTCACAGGTTGGTTATTTTATTAGGCAACAAACAGATTCACAGTTGCTTGCTGTGCGGTGGATTTTCTTTCCTGTGAATGATTTCGGCACCTAAATTATGAAGTGTTTAGACGATTGTGTTTAGTGAGTGTAATGTTGACGAGCGGTGGGAGGGGAGGAGAGGGGGGGGGGTGTTCTTAGTGGAGTGGTGGCAGTGGTGATTCATCTAGTGACATTTCACTTGCTGACAGAGCCAGGCTCTCGTCTCTTTTATCAACTGAGACTCTGCATCCGGCCAAATGTTTATTTATATCAGAGAGGAGGGTGAGAAGTGTGTGTGGTGGGGGGGGGGAGACAAAAAAGGTGTGGCGGACGCTGTAAATGCTTGAGGATTGATTGTGAGCTAGTTGTCAAAGTTAAAAGCAATTACCCTAATTATGGTTGTCGGATAGATGCTGAGCTGGTGAGGGTAACCCAAGATGAACCCGTATGTGTTCTAGTGTACTCCAAAGGAAAATTAGCACTTTCGGGGCTACAGCGGTTATAACCCAAGTTGATCCTAAGTGCGTTCCCATGTGCTGTGAGGGTGGGTGCTTTTGGCACTATTATGGGGTAACCCAAGATGAACCCGTATGTGTTCCAGTGTACTCCAAAGGAAAATTAGCACTTTCGGGGCTAGAGCGGTTATAACCCAAGTTGATCCTAAGTGCGTTCCCATGTGCTGTGAGGGTGGGTGCTTTTGGCACTATTATGGGGTAACCCAAGATGAACCCGTATGTGTTCCAGTGTACTCCAAAGGAAAATTAGCACTTTCGGGGCGAGAGCGGTTATAACCTAAGATGATCATGATCTTTTTGTGGGGTAACCCAAGATGAATTCGTATGTGTTTCAGTGTACTGTTGAAACAATGAAGAGTTAGCAGCTTTTGAGATAGACGGGTTAACGCGACATGAACCTAAGTGTCTTACACTGTAAAGTACGGTCATGGCAATTGCCTTCTCCATGTCAGAAACCGGACGTAGTGCCCGAATCGGTAGAGCCCAGGCCTCCCGTACAGTAGATCGGGAGTTCAATTCACGGTCGAGTCAAACCCAATGACTTACACAATTGAAACTTGTTGCTTCCTAGACAGGTGCTCTGCCTTATTAGGATAGGGCAAGGAGTGGTTGGCTCAGTGTCAGGATAATGTTACTGAGTTAGATATCCCTTTTTCAGGTCATGGTGCTGGCAGCTTAATCTCCCAGTGGGGCAGCACTATAACGTCGCCATAATTGTGCACTGTCACAAGTCGATACCTGTCCCGATATGACTTTAGGTGTTGCAAAGATGTAAAGCTCCAACAGCGAACCAACCATGTCAGAATATGGTGTGTCCTGATTTCATAATAAATCTCCTCCACTCTTACCGTAGAAATCTCCCCCCCCCCCTCCTACCTGCCCCGAAAGAGGAGACTATATTTTAGGATACACCACGCTGGCCGGCTGGCCGGGCGGATAGCAGCGATGCCCGCCAAGCAGCATCGTCGCTGTCAGAAATTATATAAGACATACACCATGTAAAGATCCCGATAAGGAAAAGCATTACTGTTAAATATATATATATCCAGGGAAAATCTTTGCCTCTCACTGGAACCCTCCACCCCCTGCAAACCCCATTAAAATATAACCTCTGGGACAATATTTACTAGGATATTTATTATCCCTTTCGGGGAGAGAATTTCCTAGGCGGAATATTTCCTGCGACACCAATTCGCGTTATGTAAGCTATGAACTTATCTACAGCTGCCTTTTCGTTTATCAAAGACCAGATAATTGGCACATGCTCAATTGAGCTACAAGAAAGCGCCGGCGCAATTCTTACAAGCTGAATGAGAATTCTTTGACACGCATGGTTTCTTTTGATAGATTAAAGCTAAGATTCCATATACGCTGTATGCGGTATGCGAATGCGGCAAAAAATGGAAAAGCATGTAAAGGCACAGTAGTGCTTCCATACGTCCGAATGTGATTGCGAATGCGAATGCGGCAAGTGGATCAACCCATGGACCAATCGGTGCGAATGCGATTGGTGCAAATGTGAATGCGAATGTGGCTCCATTTCCCATAGGGTATACCTGCAACGTTAACTTTTCTTCACAAAATTTGAGTAAAAAAGAACGAAAATGACATGGGTATCTATGCTGCATGCCGTATTCGCATTCGCATTCGCATTCGCATTCACATGCCGCATCCCAGGTATATGGAATCTTAGTTTTACTGGGTCATGAAAAATGACTTCCGTCAAACCCTCAAATTATTCCATTCAATTGAGGCTCACAGCATTGTTCCACTGACAATCATGCAGCTATGAATAATACATTTTTGAGGTTATTTCATCCATGATTGTTATTTAATTGTTTAGTTCGCGGGGCCACTCCATATGTAGCTTTTAACTTGGTTGCTTTATTAGGCAAGGTGCGCTCCGATAAAGCATCAACTTATCAAAACAAAAACAATTATCTAGATTTGATTCTAGATGTCTAACTTAGATGTTGGTGTACTTATTAAACATTTGTCGCCACATAGAGAAGGGAATAAATCCTGAGTCAATTTGATAGAACCTGTTAGTCCAGAAGCCTATGGCTATGGTGTGTTTGCCCAAACTACTTTGACATGTTTCCACCTCAAATATCTCAAAAGTTAACCCTTCAAAACTAAAATTACTTCAAACTAAAGTAAGGTAGATAATGACAAACAATTTAATATATTTATCTCAGAAAAATGACAGAAGTCCCAAATCATCGGACTATGCAACTTTAATTGGGGAAGCATATATATATATGAACATGCATCATCAGCTGATGGAGAAACTGAGGTTAAAAAAAGACAAGTGTGTGTTATCAGTGAGTGAACGAATGCTGATGTAGCGCCATGTCGACAACAGAGGCCGTCTCCATGGCAATGTGTACACTGCCGGCTGAATAACAAAATAACTGTATGTTGGTTTTCGGGGGTTGACGTCCTGGCAACATATACGGTCATATCAGGTCAGGTACCGATTTGTCCCAGTACACACTCTTGGCAACTCCATAGTGCTGGTCCCGTGCTGATATGACCTTAGATGTTGCTAGGACGTAACACAACAACACACAAACAACAATCACAGTGCTGCGCCACTGAGGGACCAGGCCACCAACAACATGACTTCATTTCCCACTCATGCACATTATCCTGATACTGAGCCAACCAGTCCTTTCCCTGTCATAGTAAGGCTGTTATTGTTACATGGGAAGCCTGTTTTCTTATCGATTCAGCTACTGCGTCTGGTTCATCAAATTATGCTCCTATAAATAGCATAATGGCATCATACTGGACAAATTTCTTCAGATGGGACTGATTTATTTCTTTGTTTGTTGTTGTTTTGCGTCCTAGCAACATCTAAGGTCATATCAGGACGGCTACCGACTTGTGACAGTGTCCACTCATGGCGACTTTATAGTGCTGCCCCACTGGGACACCAGGCCGCCAGCACCATGACCCAATATCCCACTCAGTCACATTATCCTGACACTGAGCCAACCAGTCCTTTCCCTATCCTAAGAACTCATGGGTACGGATCTCCCGATCTCCCAAAACAGGGGACAGACGCTCTACTCATTCGGCCACTCCGTCTGGTTAACAGATGCGACTGATGGTGGGTGGAGAAGCGTTGGGTCTGGGTACTGGGGAAGATCGAAAGACGTCTAATGGAACCTTTCCATGGAGCATGCGTAGTGAGCTTCTATCCGCATTTTTTCTGACTATTCCCAACAGAGGGCAGGTTAGTGGTGAAAATCCTCTATTATAAGTGTTCCGCAGAGCGCCTTGCACAATAACCTCTTACCTGTAACACTAGTTCTTCCACTGTCATCAGAGGGCGGTTTGCCGGTGGAAATCATCTATAGAACCATTTGTACTGAGCATGCTGAATAGGGAGCTGGGATTGGTACTCATAACCTAAGTTCTACCCACTTTGGTAGCCGAATCAGTAGAGCACAGGATTCCTGTGCAGAAGGTCGGGAGTTCAAATCACAGCCTACGTCAAACCAATGACTTATCAAATTGATACTTGTCGTTACCTAGCCTGGCGTCTGCATTAATAGGATCGGACAAGGATTGATTAGCACAGTATCAGTATAATGACTTGTGACTGTGTGGGATATTGGGTCATGGTTTCAGTGGCCTTGTTTCCCAGTGGTGCAGCACTATAAAGTCGCCATGAATGCACACTGTCACAAGTTGGTACCGGTACTGATATGACCTTAGATGTTGCTAGGATGTAAAAGAAGAATCACCAAAGAGAACATCTTCCCACTGACATTAAAATGGCGGATTGGTGGTCTTAATCGTATATCGTGTTCATCGTTGTGCAACGAGAAAACACTGCACATCGCACAACCTGGCGTAGCTATCGCTAGTGGAATTTGATCTAGAACTCCATGCAGTGCGACTATGTGTGATAGTTCTGTACTGTGTAGCAACAGGTAGCAATGCGCTTGTCACGGGGCACTATTTGTGTATACTACTCACTACCCAATAGCGCTGTTGATTGAGCAGGCCCTTTGTCCTGCGGTTGGTTTCGAAATGGGGTTTTTGAAGGGCGCCATGTCACACTCTACGGAAGCTACGGCAGCTACGGCAGCTACGGCAGACTTTCCGTACCCCGGGTCGTAATACAATAGCGTAATACAATAGCAGAATGCTTAATCAATAGCAGATTGGCAACCTCCACCACGTATATAGCTGCCAGTAGTGGGAGAGGAATAAAAACAAATGATGAAACCTTGAAATAAATATATAGGTAGTGGGATGAGGTTTTACAAAAAGCCAACAACCTACCTCGCTAAGCATGCAATAGCAGTAGCTCAAGGCGGTAGAGCCATGTTCGCTTAATTCACTGGGGCTGCGGTTCAAAGGCAATGTGGTTCCGTAGGTTCATGTGTGCATGTAGGCCTAGAGAAAATAGTAGCGCTTTAAAAAAAATATATATTCTTTGAATTTGATATGTGTACTTCGAGGTTGGGCATGGAATGGAACTCCCCACGTTGCCATGCCATTATGTGTGTACCTCAGGGGTGAAAGATCTCCGCAATTCTTGCTGTACTGCAATCCTGTAGCACTATGAGAGTATACATGTTCAACTTCAAGAGGACCAGTGAAATTGGTATTAATACTAATAGTGTATACAGTAAAACCTCTCTATATCGACCGACCATGGGACCGACTTTAAGTGGTCCATTTAGGGAGGTGGTCGGTTTAGAGAGTTAAAAATATGGTTACAATGCTATTGTTGGGACCCAAATAAAGCGACTGATATAGGGGAGTGGTCGATCTGTGGAGGGGTCGGTATAAAGATGTTTTACTGTATTTTGATTTGGTTTCAAGTGGTTAAGATTCCATTCACAATAATATTTTCATAAGATTGTATACACCATATAATTAATAATGTTGTATGTAGATAATATTTATTATAATAATTAATAATGATAATATTTGAGTGCATTATTAATTTGTAAGATAAGTTTTGTATTGTTAATGTTTGGTTTATATTACACTATACAGTAAAATCTCTCTAAATCGACCGACTATGGGACCGACTTTAAATGGTCTATTTAGGGAGGTGGTCGGTTTAGGGAGTGTTTTGTTATTGTTAAAATGGTATCGTTCAGGGTGATCGTTTGGGACCCAAAGAAACCTATCAATATAGTGGATTGGTCGATCTGTGGAGTTGGTCGGTTAGAGAGGTTTTACTGTAGTCTCAGTTATGCCCAGTTTACAGGCAGGTAAAAATCAGCTTGCATTAGATGGACCCCGTTTACCCCGCAAATCACCGAATCTGACTAAAACAAATGCCACATTCCTATTCGATTAATACCTCTAACATTTGAATCACTTATCCGACAATTTCACATATCCGACGTTGAGTGCTAGAAATAAAGTGGCCCGGATTAATGAAGGTTGACTGTAATATCATTTATGGCTTAAAATAAAAGGGTGGTGGTGGTGGTGGTGATAGTTGTGGTGCTGCTGAGGGTGGTGATGGTTGTGGTGGTGGTCGTCGTGGTGGTTGTGGTAGTGATGGTTGGTTGGTGGTGATGGCTGTGGTGGTGGTGGTGGTGGTAGTAGTGGTGATGGTTGTGGTTGTAGGGGGGTGATGGTTGTGGTGGTGGTGGTGGGGATGGGGTGGTGATGGATATGGTGGTGGTAGTGGTGGTCATGCTTGTGGTGGTTGTGGTGGTGGGGGTAGGGATGATGGTTGTAGTGGTGGTGGTTGTGGTTGTGGTGGTTGTTGTGGTGGTGGGGGTGATTGTGGTTTTTCGTGGGGGTTGTAGTGGTGGTGGTGTGGTGGTGGTGGTGGTATGGGTTGTGGTGGTGGTTGGGTTGTGGTGGTGTGGTGATGGTGTGGGGTGTGGTGGTGGTGGTGTGGGTTGTGGTGGTGTGGGTTGTGGTGGTGTGGGTTGTGGTGGTGTGGGTTGTGGTGGCTGTGGTTGTGGTGAGGGTTGTGGTGGTGGGGTGAGGTGGTGGTGGTGTGGGTTGTGGTGGCTGTGGTTGTGCTGATGGTTGTGGTGGGGGTGGTGGTGGGTGAGGGTTGTGGTGGTGGGGGTCGGGGTCGTGGCAGTTGTGCTGATGGTTGTGGTGGGGCTGGTGGTGGTGGTAGTGGTGAGGGTTGTGGTGGTGGGGGTGGAGGTGGTGATGGTGGTTGTGGGGGTTGTGAGTATCACTTTCAGGCCGCCATGCTAATAGGGCACACAATGGTTTGTGGGATATGGATTACTGTGCGGATTAATATCACTTCTCTCTCAGTATAAACAGCTGTCACTATGTCACTGTCACACTGTCACACTGTCACACTGTCATTGTGCCGCTACACATCCACACGGTGTATGCGCGATTCAAGAAAAATCCATTTAGGTCTGGATTAACACATATTAAGTGCGATGCCTCTTCTTTAGTTTCGTATCATTTACATATATTTATGTTGCGACTTCCTCTCTGTTCGCGAATTGATTCAATGATTGCGTTGCAGCTCGTCGAGGTATCTTAGTGCTATACTGTTAATTGTGTCGTGGGAGATGTTGCACCAAATGGAAATAGCACGCCTAGAATGGGACTTGAACATGCATTCCTGCCATTCCATGGTTGGCCTCCTAACCATTAGACTATGTAGCCTCCCTGTTACAATCAACCTACCCATGCCTACCTGTGTATGTGGCATTTCACGTGAAGAGGTGGGTGCAGGTCACTACACTCGTCCACTCTAGAATTGCAAGCCTCCTACTTACAATTACAAATACAGTAAAACATCTCTAACGACCACCTCCACAGATCGACCACTCTCCGATATCGATCGCTTTATTTGGGTCCCAAACGATCGCCCATGCAATACCCTTGTAATGATAATTTAAAAAACTCCCCATACTGACTACCTCCCTAAATGGACTATTTAAAGTCGGTCCAATGGTCGGTCGATTTAGAGAGGTTTTACTGTATCCAGGTAACATCCTGCCATCACCTATGCAGGGCAGGTTCGAGCCTATACAACGTTCAGCATGTACATAATCCTGGTCATGGTACCAGTGCCATGAGAAGTGTTGCAAGAAAATGGAACATTGTGCCCAGAGTGGGATGTGAACTAACATGTCTGCCATTCCGGGGCCATCGTCCTAACCATTAGGCTACCTAGGTTCCCAGATGCAGTCAACCTATGTATAAATTAAAATGGGTGAAGGGGTGTGAGTGCAACCTCCTCCTCTTGGTTCTCGCGCCAAGTATCATCTTGCTCTAATCATTACGCATTTTTTTCGCGCTTCCCTGACAGTGCTAGGTCTATGGCAGAAGATCCGCGGTTTCGCGGAAATTCGCTGTCGGTGTAATAATCTGGGCGTGGTTTCCGCGTCTTTTGGTGGAGACCACTTTGATCCCTGCCTCATGAATTGCGACATCGTATAAATATGTGTTGGTAAGGACTTAGACAAAGCTGTATTTATTATACCTTCCGTAAGGACATCAACAACAGCAATAAGTAGGGATTGGCTTCAGCAAGTACCGACTGTGGAGGGGACTCTTTAAGTGAGCAATAATGTTGTCATCCACTCCCCACCACACACACACACCCAACAATAACACACGCACATACCCAACACCACACCACACACACATACACACACACCTATACAGAAAGAAGGGTGGGATTATGCGAAAAGGAGGAGATAGAGAGAGAGGGAGGCGAAACAAAGAAGATGGATGATAAAGTAGTTTCGCGTGCTGTTAGTAGTAAGCCTCCTATTGCGGTGCGTTTACGACCCCCCCCCCCCCCCACACACACACCTGCCCACTCCGCCACCCCACCTGCTCACCCACCCTCAGCCTCGTTCTGGCCGCAGCACCTTGCGTGCCGGCACCCAGTGTTTGCAGACCCCCGGCCGTCCCTATACCTTGGCAATGGACATCCTAATCAGGTGTCCCCAGTGGCCGCTCCCCACATACAGGCGTAGGGGGCTTAGTACTATGTAGCACGGCAGATGCTCTGTGCTTCCATGGGCAGCTGGGCCGGTGTTGCAGTTTGAGAGGGTACCCGGTTTAAAACGGGCCCTTTCACAATGCGCATGGGTAAAAGTCGACTGGCAAGCCTGAAACCTTGTCTGAATTTCTGGCTTGCTTCTGTCTGTGGAGGAGCTCTCTGGAAATGTAGGGCGATACAAGAAAGCAGATTGTTCAGGTGTGATTGTAGTGAATATGTTATGCTTGATAGAATATATTATCCTCTGCATTAACAAGTTAACAAGCAATTAATAAGTTATTAAATGGGGTTACAATCTCAATCAGGTGGAAATGCATGCGCGTACGCATTGCAAAAAGGCCCGTTTTAAACCTGATGCCCTTTCAAACTGCGACACCGGGGTTGAGCTGGGCTAAAGGGGCTTCCAACCAGTTCGGGAAGGGTAACCTATATTGGGCATATTGGGGAGACTTGGTACGTTAGATCTATTCATCCATCCCTCTTGATATGACCTTAGATGTTGCCTGGACGTAAAACTCCCAACAACCAACCATCTATCTACCCTACCCCCGCACACCGGACGCGGTGGCCGAATCGGTAGAGCGTAGGCTTCCTGTGGGGAAGGTCGGGAGTTTGAAAACACGGCCTTGTCAAAAAAATTACTTACACAATTGATACCTATCACTAACTACCTAGCCTGGCGCTCACTTGGTGGCATTGTTCTGGCACTGACCTAACCAGTCCTTGTTCTATCCTCAAAATACAAAGTCCCGGGAAAGTAATTTAAATATGCTATCCCACTAGGATAGCATGACACAATATCCTACTCAGTTGCATTATCCTGACACTGCACCAACAAGTGCTTTTCATTTCCTGGTAATACCAGGCCGCAGGCTAGGTAGCGACTAGTCTTTAGACTGCCTCAGCTTTGGCTGTTGTTTCTTTGCGTTTTACATCCTAGCAACATATAGGGTCATATCAGGAGGAGTACCGGTTTGTGTCAGCGCACACTCATGGCGACTTTATAATTATAGTGCTGCCCTCCTGGGAGAACAGACCACAGGCACCATGCCCTGATATCTCACACACTCACATTATCCTGATACTGTGCTAACAATCTTCCTTTCCCTTTCCTACTAATCCCGAGCATCATGATATGTAGCGACAAGTTTCAATTTTATAAGTCATTGGCTTGACTCAGCTAGGATTCGAACTCTCGAGCTACAGCAAGGGTGAGCTCCTACCGATTCGCCCCTCGCCGAAATCTGAAATCTGCCCAAAATCTAGACTTTCTCATACCTGTATAATATGTTTCTTTGTTGTTAAATTAAACAGCTCGCAACATATCAGTTCTAGATTGGCTAAAGATCAGTATGTTGTAAAGATCAGTATGTTCTAACAGGCTCAATTCCATTGCCTCAGTATTCCGTTCTGTATGGCAACACATGTTCAATAAGTGCACGAGTTTCTAGGTTAGATATGTAGAATCCAATTTAGATGATTGTTCTGATTTTGAAAATGTAATCTTTTCATCGAACTATGCAGCTTTAAAAACTCAATTGGTTTTTTTAATAGCAATAACGGTATTTCATACCAAAATGAAGTCAGTAGTTCGATTATCTAGGGAGATAAAACATTTTCTTTAAATGTGCAAATCGAGATGGTGGCCATATTTGATTTTCCGGGTTTCTCTTATTTGATTAATTGCTCACATCTATTTCGATATCATTAGACATATGCTACTATTGCTAGACATGAATGCCGGGTGCGGTGGCTGAATCGGTAGAGCGCGGGCCTCGTGTGCTGGAGATCGGGAGTTCGGTACCCGGTCGAGTCAAACCAATAACTTATCAAATTGATACTTGCGACTTCCTAGCCAGGCGCTTAGCATTAATAGGATAGGGCACGGACTGGTTAGCTCAATGTCATGATAATGTGACTGAGTTGGGTATCGGATCATGATGCCAGTGGCCTGATTTCCCAGTGGGGCAGCACTATAAATTCACCATGAGTGTGCACTGTCACAAGTAGGTACCCATTCTGATATGACCTTAGATGTTGCAAGGACGTAAAACTTCAGCAACCAACGAATCAAGAGATGAATAACCAGCAGAGCAAAAACAACTGCATTAGACAAAGCAAAGTGCGCCCCTGACGTAATTAATAATCATTTAGGTATCCCTACTTAATCTACATACAAGAGTAGAACGGAAGGTCGCTTGCCTGTCTGGCACTGTTTGTTGCGGTTTTACCTCCTGTCATCATCTAAGGTCATATCAGGACGGTTACCGACTTGCGACAGTGTGCACTCATGAGAACTTTATAGTGCTGCGATACTGGGAGTCCAGGCCGCTGCCACTGCAGCAAGACCCGATATCCCACTCGGTCACATTATACTGACGCAGAGCTAACCAGTCCTTTCTCTATCGTATTAATGCCGAGCATCTGGCTAGGAAGCGACCAGTATCAATTATGTAAGTCATCGGTTTGATTCGGCTGGGATTCGAACTCCCGACCTTCTACACGGGAACCCTATGCTCTTACCGATTCGGCCCCCGCGTCTGGTCTACACGTAAGAAGATTCTTTGTAGTAGTTTTAGGTCCTAGCAACATCTAAAGTCATATTAGGACGGTCTACATCTTAGAACAATTTTCTTATTTGGCTGTTATAAAGAATGGACAATAAGAATATACATTTGATAAATATATACAATTGGCATTCATATTTCATCATGAGGGGAAAAGCACCCTATGCTGGCATTAAACGGGAAGTGAACGAGTGCCATTTAAACTATATTCATGTTTGACATTATTTGTGTGTGAATGTGTGGCTGCGTGCGCGCATGCGTGTTGTGCTGTAGTAACAGGCCCAGCAAAACAATAACATGTGTAGACTAGAATTGCAGTGTATCACTCCCCACCAGATAGAGTGAGAACGAGGCTGACTACATGAATAGGTTTCAACAGAAGTAGGTTCTATTCAGTTAAAATCTTTATCTTCGACCATGTCTCTTGTACACAGACACATTCAGGTGTCAAAGAATAACACATATATAATGGAGGATATTAGAGCATAGCGATAGATAAACAAAGGAACTGCATTTTAAGTACATAATTGTTATGATAACATGATATTGTACAATAGCAGTGTGATAAAATTGAAGTATAATAAAATGGCAATATAATATGGCTTTTTATGTATTTGTCCAACCATTAGAGCCTCAGTGTAAAATGGGTTAACAATGATACAGCATACATGTATATCAAACAGACACTGGGCTTGTTTGCATTGCCAGCCTCGTTCTGGTATCAATGGTTAAGGTTCGTTGGTTGGTAGTTTGAGTTTTTCGTCCTGGCAACATTTATGGTCATATCAGGATGGGTACCGACTTGTGACAGTGCACACTCATGGCGACTTTATAGTGCTGCCCCACTGGGAGACCACACCACCAGCACCATGACCTGATATCCCACTCACATTATCCTGACCCTGAGAACACCAGTCCTTACCCTATCATAATAATGCCGAGCGCCACGCTAGGAAGCGACAAGAACAAATGTTGTACGTCATTCATTTGACTCGCCCGGGAATCCAACTCCCGATCTCCCGCACGGGAGGCCTGCGCTCTACCGAATCTGCCAACGCGCCCGACCCAGATGGGCTTTAGTCGATGCATAGAAGACTCAAAACAGTGCCTTCATTGTCAGTGGCCAATCCTCGTCGGTGGATAGACAGCATTGTTGTTGGCATGACGTGAATTCTTCCTCATCTATAGGCAGAGGATTAAGCGATGCGAAGTAACTGTAATGTAGCATTAACAGAGAGAAGCTGATTTAAAAGAATTAAAATAAAACAAAACAAACACAAAAATAACCCACACACCTTTGCCTGAGTCCAGGCACACACTGGCGCAAATAAGCAGTATTTGAATATGTGACATTTGGCACCCCATTAACCTCACGCAATTTACACGTGGCTGTAAGAAGGCGGGCAGCATCTCCCTGGGAATAGATCTACTCATCAGGTTGTCCGGGTTAAAGTTGCATAGACCGATGGTTTTTTCTGTAATTTTTCTGAGGGAAAGATATGAAATTGATTGCTATACTTTACCTTGCTTTTTTGTTTCAAGTAACTTTTATTTTAGGTGGCTAACTTTTTGTGCAAACATGTAAAAATTAATGTTGGCAAGCAAACCAACACTCTCACACCATTCGCTTCTGTAGTAACAGGTTCTATTAAATTGGCTCAGTTTCCCCTCCGATGTGGCAACAAATGCTTAATAATTGCATCAGTATCTAAGTTAGATATGTAGAATCAAATCTAGATAATTATTTTGTGTTTGAAAATGTGATGCTTCATTGCACTATGCAGCTTTATTCCCAACAAGGTATAAAACGGGCAGTTCGGTATTTAGTCAATTAGAGGAGTTCCTGGAATCGGTGTTCATTAGCTGGAGGCCCGAAGGTAGAGAGCTCAAGCCCTGGATGCGGGATGTGGTAAGTGCTTATCCGGTGATACTTATTACATAGCCGCCTAGAGGCTGTTGATGGTGGGTGGATAAGGACCTGTTTGGGACACAGTAAATGATACAGGCATTATCGGCTCAGTCTTATATTCCTCTGTTAATCGGGGGCTTCTTGGAAAAGTTTGTATTATTTAACGACACCTCTAGAAACACATGCATTTTTATTATTGGCTATTTGACATCGAACATATTTTCATTCCGACTTATTTCTTTGGAGGAAACCAGTGACCGCCGCATAGACTAATCTTTCCGATAAGCAGCAAGGCATCTTTTATATGCACTTTCCCACAGACAGGACAGCACATACCACATCCTTTAATGAACCAGTTGTGGACCACTGGTTGGAATGGAAAATAGCCCACACTGCAAATGTGTCCACTGAGCAGGATCGATAGGATGACCCACACCTTCACAGGTGGAGACTCTACTCAATCCCTAGGGCTTCTTGGAGAGTGAATGGTTAAATTTCACAAAGAATATATATGTGCTGTATAACTGACACTACACAACTAATGACACTCATCTACTCAAGCGACTGATCAGGCCTTCTGCCTAGCATGGTGCTGCCACCTGGCTTCTTCCTCATAGTCTGGCTCTGCCTCACGCTTGTACTACTGTCATTGTAATACAGTCTACTCTGTCAATAATGGCCTCTGTCAGTAACAACTCTCTGTCAATAACGGCAACAAGTGCTGGTTCCGCCATGACACCCCTTTAATTTAATAGCATTGCCTCTGTGTCTAATGGACAACTGTCTTATGTGGACAACGAGCCGTTTTTCACCTATTTCATCAATATTCTCTGTCAATAATGACATGCCATATAGTTATTCTAACATGTGTACCATGTGTTAGTTGCCATTTCCTCACAATTCAATGCAATCCCAATGGATTAATCTAATATCATTGTCTCTGTGTCTAACGGACAACTGTCTTATGCAGACAACAAGCCGTTTTTTCACCTATTTGATCAATATTCTCCGTCAATAACCTCATGTAAGGACCGTCCATCAGTCAAGTATAAAAGAAAAATATTGGTTTCACCCCATTCCATCAGTCAGTCGCTGCCTGTAACGGATATCTCTCTATAACGGCATCTTGCTCCAGTCCCAGGGGTGTCCGTTATAGACAGAGTAGACTGTATATCTATAATACAAGCACATTTTCACCGGCGGAGTAAGCTGCGGTGGAAAGCTTTTGATTAATTATACTCATATAATGCTTATACATCATATATATATATAATATATATGCATAAAGTAGCGCGGTCTAAATGATCATGAAGTGTGTCCGGAGGGCACCTTGTTTTGTCTCAGACAGTTCTTTTTCGTTCTGCTGATTATTCATATCTAACACCCCCATAACGATATCCAGATAGGTGTGCAAGTGGACTATATCATGTATATTATTATTATTATTATTATTATTATCATTATTATTACTATTATTATTTGCAACAGAGCATGTTCTTTTCGACTTTGTTTTTTGTTTGTTAGGGGGGGTGGGGTGGTCACAAGGTGAGTTGTTTTAAAAATCTCGCACCGCTGAACTTCACCAATACCAAAACATTGGAATTAGTACTTGAATTTGCAAAAACCGATTGTTTGGAGTTATTTTTGCAAATTTCTGAGATAACTACTTTAGGTTGATCGTCATGATCTGCTCTAATTTAGTATAAAGTAACTTTTATTTTAAATGCCTAACTTTGGAGATAGTTGAAGTGAAAACATGCCAAATTACATCAACATTTTGACAGATATGCTCCAGTAGGAACAGGTTAAATTGGCTTAACGTCCCCTTCTGTGCATACAGCAATACTTTAAATTGCGGTGTCCGATGGGTTAGAGTTTCTACCATTTTCCGTGACATACACATTAGGCTAATAGCTATAATTTAAATAACTTTAGTTTGAAGTACCACTGATTATAAACTGGAGATATTTGAAGTGAAAATATACAATAACAAATATTTTAGCTGCTACCCAGAACTTTAGTTATGCCATTGCTACCAGATGGCATGGTGATATTGGAAACCGTCTATTGCTTATGTACAAGCCGTGCTGAGCTTTTGGAGGTTGACACCAGGGGTTCAGCGGTGTAGTTGGGCCCCAATTCTGTTGGAATAGAGGTTTCCCGTAGTAACGCTGATGTTGGTTTCAGGTGTAAAAGTTTGTTTTATTTAATAACGCCTCTAGAGCACATTGATTTTGATCATCGGTTATTGTATGTCAAACATATGGTCATTCTGACATATTTCTTTGGAGGAAACCCGCTGCCGCCACATACCCTACTCTTTCCGATAAGCAGCAAGAGGTATTTTATATGCACTTTTCAACAGACAGGACAGCACATACCACATCCTTTGATGGACCAGTTGTGGACCACTGGTTGGAACAGAAAATAACCCAAACTGCACAAATGTCCAATAAGCAGGATCGATCGGATGACCCACAACTTCACAAGTGGACACTCTGCTGCCTGAGCTACTTCCCGCTCCCACGTTTCAGGTGTGTACTTTAATCAGCCAGTCACAATTAAGAATGTGGTCTTTTGCTCTTGCTTCCAGGTGGGTACTTTCCGCATATCAGCGCTGTAGGTGGTTCCAGGTGGGTAATTTCGCTACAGTTTAATGGTTGTTGTCTTAACCTGTCTGTGTTTGGTCGTTTTGTGCTTATATCCTGGCAACAGCTAGGGTCATATCACGAAGGGTACCGACTTGTGACAATGCGTCCTCATGGCGACTTTATGGTGCTGCCCCACTAGGAGACTGGGCTACTGGCACCATGACCCGATAGCCCCCTCAGTCACTTTATCCTGCCACTGGACTAATCAGTCCTTTCCTTATCCTAGTAATGCGAGCACCATGCTTGGTAGCAACACGTATAACTTGTGTAAGTCCTCGGTTTGACTTGGGGGTGATTCTAATTTCCGACATTGTTCTGCCCAGGAAGTCTGCGTTCTTATCGATTCGGCCACCACAATCGGTCAGACTGCCTGAGTAGTCTCCTAAACTTCTGTATCCTCATAGTTGCACACTGTTGTGCAACACCAGGTGGCGCCACCTGCCACTGAAGACTTCTTTCTGCCTCCACCTATGCATTCACCACTTGGCAGCTTCTGTGTTAACCGTCTGATTCATACATGGACAACCAGACGGGATGGCCGAATGAGTTGAACGTCTGTCTCCATTTTTGGTAGCTCATAGGATTCGAACGCATGGGTTCGAACCCTGGTCGACTCAAACCAATGACTTAAAACTTGATACTTGATGCTTTCGAGCCAGGCGCTCGGCATTACTAGGATGTGGCAATGACTGGTTGGCTCAGTGCTGGTGGTCTGGACTCCCAGTGGGGCAGCAGTATAAAGTCGCTATTAGTGCGAACTGTCACAAGTTGCTAGCCGTCTTGATATGACCTAAGGTGATGCAAGGACGTAAAACTCCAACAACCAACCAACAATCATACATGAAAATGGCCTAAACCACAACATTCCAAAGCACAAATGAATGTAACTGAAGTAAAAATAGATAAAGTGCAGAATTTCGAGGCAGGAGGTCATGAGTTCAATCCCTGTCCAAAACAAGCTAAAACACTTTTGTCCTTTGTACTTGTCGCAACTTAGCCTAGCACTTCGCACTCCCAGGATAGGACAATAATTACTGGTTTCATTATTGTCAGGATAAGATGGCTGAATCGGATATCAGGCCATGGTGCCAGCCTCACAATCTCCCGGTGGGGCAGAGCTATTAAATTACCATAAGTGCACAATGTCACTGGTCGGTCGGTACCCGTCGTGACATGACATTGGACGTTACTAGGATTTGAGACTCCAATAAACTGAGCCAATTCATTCAAGCAAAACTGTGTTAACAACTAATTTAAGCAAAGCCCCAGAAATGAATGAGACACTTCTAACACTTAAATGTGTAAGTAAGTGTCAAAGCTGAGAAAAACACCTGGCACCCATCGGTGTTATTTTGACCTTGTGCCTGTGACCGTTACTGGCCACTTCTACACGTTCTAGACGAGCTGTAGTAAGCAGCGCTCTGGTAAAAACTTGCCCGTGTCTTTATACAAGGCACTGGTTTATGAAGGGGCCTGACCTTTGTTTGACATTGGAATTCTCAGCGACACTTACTGCGGTAGATTAAACTCAGGCCATTATTAGTGACTGACCTTCAGGTAAATTACTCTCATGCTGCCTTTTTCAATTGTTTAATTATCATTTTATGATGTCACAATTTTGTTTCAAAACCTTGTATTTTTATTATTTTTGATTTAGGCGGTTGTGTTGGTGGGTTGGTGAATTTCTAGTAAGAGGGTCCCATGCGAAAAGGCTTACAAATTGTGACGTCAGAGCACGTCCGCATATCTCAAATAAAATGCTTCCAATTTGGCTTGAATCGGGAGCTTTATTTGTGTAGTTCACGGGCGAATAGCGTGTCCAATCAAGGAGCAGGTGACCTAGATATTTACTCAGCCTAAAAAAGGAGTTGTGATGTCTATTTATACCAAACCACCAATGGCCACATGTTTGTTTGTTCTTGATTTACATGCTAGCAATATCTAAGGTCATATCAGGACTGGTACTGACTTGTGACAGTGCGCACTCATGTTGGTTTTATAGTGCTGCCCCACTGGGGAATCAGGCTGCCGGCACCATGACCTGATATGCCACTCAGTCACATTATCCTGACACTGAGCGAACCAGTCCTTGCTCTATCCTGTTAATGCCGAACACCAGGCTAGGAAGTGACAAGTATCGATTTTAAAGTCATTGGTTTGACTCGACCGGGAACCAAACTCCCAATCTCTGCATGCGAGGCCCGCGCTCTACCGATTAGGCCACCACGCCCGATGCACACAATGCCATCCTGATATGAATGCAGAGCACATGGTATCATCAGTTATGGGAACCTATTTATTTATGGGAAGTTACTTAATTAATTAATTAATTAACTTAAAGGTCTAGTCATCTGATTTCATCATCACCAGACGGGATATAAAACTCCAACAACCAACCATTATTTCACCATAAATTCTAGACCTTAATTATATTTGTTAGAGCTTGCCCGAAATAGCGATATTCTAGAATAATCACTTATTTTGAGTTTATGACTACCAGGGATAGCCATGCAATACTCAGTCTAATGTTGCCGTGTAGTTCCAATCATACCGACTGGGTTGTGGCTCAAACGCCCTGTTTAGTGACGTCACACAAGGAAGGGCGAGGTGGAAGTGCCTCAGTTACGGGTTATACGCAGCCAGATTCAAATACTATACGAGTTAACTATTAAGAGCATGCGACTATGTGAGTTATCAGGTAATGGTTCCAGCGGATCTGTCTCCCATTGCAGCAGCACTATACAATAGCCATGGATGCAATGCCATTAGTCGGTACCCGTCGTGATATGACCTTAAGTCTTGCTAAGATGTAAAATTCCAACAAACAAAACAATCTTCTATATCAACATCGTTGGAGAAAATATTTGTTATGACTTTCTAGAGTTGTATATATATGCGTTGTCTTTTTTCTGTGTATTTGCACTTTGTACTGGTGGTTAATCTGCTTGTTTAGGCGTGTGTATGCTTCTTTTGCTTTACTGAGGGACACTGTGTGAAACTGTGTGCTCCCTTATTAAAGTTGTATAGCCCGATTGCTTTTAACTTTCTGTCATTTTCTGAAATAAATATATTAGGTCGACCATTATAATTTACCTTTCTTTAGTTAGAAGTAACTTCGCTTTAAATGCAGAACTTAGGCGATATTTGGGGTGTACAAGATGCTAACTTAATTTTGGCGTGTTTGTCAAAACCCTGGCCTTAAAGGATTGAACAGTAACAGGTTATATTAAAGTTGCATAGTCCGATGCTTTTGAGTTTTTGCTATCTTCTGAGATAAATATATTATACTAATCGTTATAATCTACTTTACTTTAGTTTTAAGTAAATTTTATTTTAAATGGATAAGTTCAGAGATATTTGAAGTCAAAACATGCCAAAATCTTTTTGCAAGCACGCCAAAACTCTGACACCATAGACTTCAGTATTAACGGGTTCTATTAATTGACTTATTATGCCCTTCTATGCAACAACAAATGCTTAATAAGAGCACCAGTGTCTAAGTTAAATACGTAGAATTAAATCTAGATAAGTGTTTTTGTTTTGATGTTTTCATCGGACTATGCAACTTTAAAGTGACCTAGTTCTCCTTCCACATAGCAACAAATACTTAATATGTGCACCAGCACCTAAGGTGGATATTCTGTAGGTTCAAATTTAGTGTTTTACTTGTGAGAAGTTGATGCTTTTATCGGATTATGTAACTTTAATATGTTCCTTCTCAGACACAACTATGCATTTTCACACACTACTTATACTGTCGAAGCCTAGTCGCATAGACAGCTAGCTCTGTTTCGTGAAGGAACACTGCAAACAAAATAGCCTTTTTGTTATTGATTAACAGCACAATAAAGCAATACAGAAAAAAGTAAAGAAAAGAACATAAGGAAAGTTCATGCGCAAAACCACGTCAACGCCAATCCAAAAATGTAGTTTAAATAAAAGATTTTTACTTGAAAATAAGATTACAGCTCATTAATTCCACTTTTCATATGGTTATGGAGCAATAAAGAAAACAGCAGTAGGAATATGAAAATATCAACTTTTTGAAGGTTTCATTCCAATGTCTCTCCATTTTTGGATTGGCGTTTACATGGTTTTGCGCATTACACAGTTGCAAAGGCAAACACTGTACAGAGGAAAGAGACGCATTGTCACACATTCATAGCAGTTAGAAGCCTGCACACTGCACCAGCCTACATTGACTGTTTGCTGGTCTATGTGATAGATGCAAGATGCAAGATAGCTAAGGCATTCCCTCCCAACGACAACAACAGCCAACCCCCAACCCCCAGCCTCTCCTTTGGAGCCCTGACTGTGGCCGGGAATACACGGCTTTGAGTCTTTGATATGAATCCCTAGCAATACCCTTCCAACTGTCACAGCTCCTTTCATTTTCCAACACATCTTCGATTTATAACACTTTTTGATTATTTAAGATAATTGCCTTTGAAAACCCGCGCTTCGACGCCTACCCGCCCGCCCGATCTCCCCCCCCCCCCACCCCGCCCGCCTCCCCGCCCGCCTCCCTGCCCCGCCCGCCCCAGCCGGCCGGCCCGCCCCGCCCGCCCCGCCCGCCCCGCCCGCTCACAGTATGCTCCCAGTCGGCAATGTGGAAGCACAGTGAGAAGACAAAGAAACAGAAATGAAGATTTATAAGCAAAAATAAATATAGCGCAATTTCCAAAGACTGCTGTCATATCGGCACAGGCGGAAGACTGGTGGGTGGTGGGTGGGTGGTGGGTGGTGGGTGGTGGGTGGGTGGTGGGTGGTGCAGTATGGGATTGTTAGTGCGCTGGTGCGGTGTAGTTAGATTTGTCAAAATAAAACAAGGGCGCATTGTGAGCCAAGATAGGTATATTTTGTGTCCACGTCAGCGTCGGTTCGCACTTTATTCCATTGTTGTGCGCCGGGGAAACCATTGTGCTCGCTTTGTATGGCGGGTGTCGGGGTGTGTTTCGTGGTGGGAGGGGGTGGGAGGGGCAGAGGGAGGGGGCGGGGGTGTTTTAGGCTCTGCCCGTCGAACATATCAGAGGGTTTGAAAGCGAGGCGCTGTTTGCGATAACAACGCGTGGTAAATCACGTAATGAATGGACTTTTATTCGGGTGCCAAAGTCGTAATGAAGGCGGCATATCAAACACACACACATGCCCACACGCACATACACACACATACACACGCGCGCACACATACATACCGCCTGGCCGCCGCCACCGACGGAAATTCACAAGAAGTTTGATACATGAACTACATGGGAACGTGAAGAGCGGCCGTGGGTCGGGTGGTTGGGGCTCTCTCCCCTCTCTCCCCTCTCTCCCCTCTCCCTCTTCCCTCTTCCCTCTCTATCTCCCCTCTCTTCCATTCTTTCACCGCCATCTCTCGCTCTCTTGTTTTCTCTCTCGCTCGTTTTCTCTCTCGCTCGTTCTCTCTCACCCCGGCTGTCCTTCTCTCTCTCCCCCCATTCTCTCCCCCCCCCCATTTCTGTCCATCCTTCTCCCCTATTTCCCTGCCTCCCTCCGTCCCTCGCGGGTTCTCTCTCACTCTGACAAACATACCTCAGAGAGGCTGGACGCTGGGTAGGGGTACCACCAGCAGCGTCAGGCATAGCCAGTAATATATAGTTGTAGGAACTTCCGTTAGTTATATTTGCATAATAGACTACATCGCCATTCCAGCCGTCCGGTGCATTGTGGGATGCTTGGAAGAAAAACAAACCCTTGGGAAGCACATGACTAATGCTAAGACACTGGATGCACGTATGAAATGTGCTAGTTTCAGCTCATCTCAGCTCTTGTTTGAAACATAGAATACCAACTAAAAAATATATATAATCAATTAAGGTGTTAATCTTTTTATCTAGCATTGCATTTAGATCAATCTAATCAGCACATCTTATAGTTATACCATCTGCATTTAGATTGGGACACATCTGGGCACTCAGACTAGTGTTGGAGCCATAGCCAGAGTCAGTTTCACTCATTTTATTCATCTTTTTATGTATATCCTATGGTAAATAACATTTGTTGGGATTGTCAATGGGTAGGGTTAATCAGACATTGGTTATATATATGCCATTGCAATACCTCAGGGAGTTTAATGCCCCTGCCCTGCAGAGTTGTAAACCACTGCCTTGTGGTACAGGTTCTTGACAGAACCGAAGGTTAAGGGAGCAAACCCTAAACAGAAAGCCATATCACTGTGGCAGCATCAAGAGCGGTTGATGTATGGAACTCCCAACATCTCCCGACCAGCCACTGCAGGGACAAATAGTTTTGCGCCTGTCTGGACATGTTCTTGCCAGTGTGAGACCTCTATTTTCTCCCCAAGAGAGTGCCGCTGGTAACTTGAAAATATCAGCAGGACTTCAACACTTTGCCAGGCAGCTTTCATGAAATGTCTCATGGACATCACTCTCACAGCAAAGAGCTAAATGGAGAGCGACAGTCAAGTAATGAAAGCAGTCTTTGTCGCATCGCGACTGACAGCATGACGATGATGGTTATATATTTCTTTGAAACAAGTTTTTGTTGAAACATTTGACATTTCAATATTTAGAAGAAAAATTACTTATGTCTAATCAATGGTGACATAAACATCAGCCTGTAAAGTGACTGAAATTGTATGTTTCTTAGCTCAAAATTCTTAATTATGGAGAGTTGTGTCTTAAACTTATTCATTACATTATTATATTGCATTCATCCATCCCTGTTTGTGGCAAATTGTTATGTATTTTGATTAATTTGGAATACGATCAAAGTTTTGGCCTACACGTTTCGGCAAACTCAATGGCCGAACGCCTTTGCATTGCTGCCAACGCCGTTTTCAGCGCATGCGCAGTCGGAACCGTGATCTCGTCTGTTTTTAAGCCGTGAATCCAGGTGGCACCACTGGTGGCAACAATCAGAATAGGACACGTTGTAAACTAGATTAATATACTAAAATATGGGACTACCTTTATTATTTGTATTTACGTAATAAATTATATCTATGAACTATATAATTCATTAGGTGAATATAAAAAAAAAAGATACTCACAAAGTTATTATATTATTATCCCTGGTATGCGGATCTGTCCACCATCTTCCATTTCACTGGTCGTGTTCCGTTGAGACTGCCGGTCCCACTAACACCACCTGGAGGATTTAATATCGACTACCTATCTGTCTCCAGACGCTCTCTGTTCGGTTCAAAAATATTTATGGCAGGAAATGAGTCTAGGAGTCGCCACTAGTGGCATCAACCTGAACAGAACAATGTGTGAAATAGATCAATATAATCAAAAACGCGCTTACCTATGCTATGTCTAGTCACCTACTAAATCCTCCGGTGCGAGTGACAATGTGGCGCGTCCGTTAGTGACGAGAAAGGCCAGTAATGGCGCCACCAGTCACAAGGGTGGAGTCGAGGAGGCATAGTATAGAATAATAACATATATATAATAACAATAATTCCCTTCCGCACATTTATACTCGCACACTGCAGTATACATCACGGAAAGAGCACTCGCTGATTACAAAGAACTGGACGCGGTGGCCCAATCGATAGAGCGTAGGCTTCCCGTGCTGAAGGTCGGGAGTTCGAATTCCGAGTGAAATCAATGACTTATAAAATTAATACGTGTTGCTTCGTAGCCTGGTGCTTGGCATTACTAGGATAGGGCAAGAACTAGTTAGCTTAGTGTCAGGATAATGTGACTGAATGGGATATTGGGCCATGGTGCAGGTGGCTTGGTCTCCCACTGAGGCATCGCTATAAAGTTGCCATGAGTGCGCACTGTCATGAGTGCGCACTGTTGTTCGGACATAAAACCCCAACAAACAACAACAACGATTGCAAAGCAGGTGTAGTGAATGTGTGTGTGTTATGGCTTAGCGTACACTGGCGGTTTCTTTCATTCCATTGCAGTAGCGGGCGTAGTGTTGTACATGGCTTATAGTCTACCCACGCTGGCTATTTTAATTGTGTCCTCAATGAATTCTTAGTGTCAGAGTCGGCTATTCGAGGATTAAACAGCGAGTATATTGAAGCTAATTTCGTGTGGTTTAATGAGTTTGACCTATTATCAACGTATCTGGTCGTATCAGGAAAGGTCCCGACTTGTGACAATCATCATCATCATCATCATCATCATCACCATCACCAATCCCTTAGCTGTGAGACTCGCTGTGGCACAACAACTGACTTTGAAACCAACCAGTTTTCTTCATTTCCCCCTGTTTTCCACTGCCCTCTGGGACTTGCTGAACTCCAGGCCTGGAGTTTGGAGTTGTGACAAAGCCAACGTATGGTGACTTTATAGTGCTGCTCCACTGGGAGACTGCTGCTGCTGGAACCATGACTTAACATCCCACTCAGCCACATTATCACAATCCGGCCCACAATCCGTTATCCGAGATTCTGAAATATAGAACAGCCCCAAAAACCGAAGTGTTTTTTCGTATAGTATTAGTATACACTTAAATTGTAACGCTAGTCTGAATATGCATACATCTCTATGGAGAAATATTAATGTGTTTGATTATGGTTTGTTTGAAGCTGTATACTTAAGTTGTAATAGGCATTTTTGTTGGAAAGAAAATATACTGGAGTATGTATGGTCTATAATTATTCCATTATTTCATTTATCCCCGTTTTACTCTATAAATAAACTGTAATAATATGTGCAGTTTTTATTTATCCCACTTACTGTGGTATGTTATACCTGCAGTATTAATGTTTGATTACTTATTGTGAAATCTGACAAATTCAGAATTCAGAAATACAACTGCCCCCCTCCCCCCCAACGATTTCGGACCTGTACTAAGCAAAACTATCCTTACCCTATCCTGGTAATGTCGAGCACCAGACATTGGTTTAAATATGCCGGGGATCGAACCAACGACCTCCTGTGTACAAAAGCAGCGCTTTGCTGAATGGGCCTTCACGTCCGGTTCCCGGCATATATATAGAACATATTCATTTAACTATAAGACGTTCCTGACTACTACTATAAAGAAAAGTAGTAGCTAGATTTAGACTATTTGAATATTCAACAAATTTGATTAAATGTGCTGTAGCTTTAGACTTTCGCATATAGAGCAAGTAGAATGCAATGCAGAAGAGTAGGCATTTAACTATCTATAACTATAGAGTGCAGTGTGCCTAGAGCCCCTCTCTAATTGTTCTAGAGGCAATTGCAGTAGATATATGACGAGCTGAAACAATAAAGTTGGGTTTTGCCACAATCACGAAAAGCCGGTCGTTGTGCGGCCGTCACTGACGGGCCCAGAGACGCTCTTCTCTTTTTGTTGGCTTCGTCCCAGTTCACATCCCATACGACCACCAACCGCACTGGGGCCGTTTCACTAACAGAATCGCCAGCAGGCAGTAACAAATATAACAGTAATACATATGTCACTACTGGTTGGTTGCTTGTTGGAGTTTTACGTCCTGGCAACATCTAAGGTCATATCAGGACGGGTACCGACTTGTGATAGTGCGCACTCATGCCGCCATTATAGTGCTGCCCCACTGGGAGACCATGCCGCCGTGTATCACTACTGGTTTAAATGGGCATAGTTCAAGGAAAGCATAACATTTTCGAAACTAATGCAATTGCCTACATTTGATCACGTATATTTTGTGTGTGTGTGTGGTAAATATGTTTATTCTGCTGAATAAGTCTTTTGTCCGTGCCGAAGCACTGGTCTTCCAGCCATTTTTTCAATTCATGGTTATTTAGATTTTGGTGCAGTTTTTTAAATTTATTTTTAATTAATTTTTCTATTGAGGCTGTATTTATTCTGTCCATAGCATGTAAGCCTGGGTACCCAGGCTTGTTTTCAATGCTGGCCAGCTGTAGTGTTGGTGTTGTCTTACCAAACAGTAGCTGCTGATAAGTTATTTGATTGTCTGCATTTCAGTAGCAGATAGATAGTATGTTGGTACGTTTAGTAGCCTATGTTAGTTTTGTTGGGCCCTCTTGGCATTGTATTTTTGTTCTATTCCTATTACCATGTTAGTTGTTTTCTTAAGGTTCTATGTTAGTGTTTTGGGGTTTTCTTGGGAAGAGTTTTCCGCTTTTTTTCTATTTAATTCTATACTAGCCTATTTTATTTACATGTCCATAGGCTTGTACGTAATAGGTGGTTGAGTTATGTTTGTTTGAAATTGATTTGATTTATATTGTTGTTGGATATGTTATCTGGCTTTTATATTTTGGGTTATCCTGCCCTGGGCTGTCCAGTTGGTTGGCCGTGACATATCACCTGCCCCCTTGTGGTGCAGTTCAGTTGGGGTTCCCAGTTTTTATTTTGCACAGATATTTTTTGTACGTCTTTAGGTCAGGGATTTGTCTTTCTTTCACCGTTTGCGCATTCCATGTGTAGCTAGATAGAAGGGACTGAATGCTAAGTTAATTTACTGAAACCTGTCACTGCCGCAAGTTATCCAAGTCTATGACAGCCAGCATTTCGGTGTGCACATCATATTTATTGTTCATGTTTTCTCTTTAAATATCTCTATTAGTCATTCATAGTAAATCTATATAATTGTTTACAAAATATAACAGGAGCTGAAAACTGTGGTTTGTTGTATATATATATATATATATATATATATATATATATATATATATATATGAGAGATAGAGAGAGGTGGAGGATAACAGAAAGGTTGACAGAGAAGAATGAAACTAGGAAGGTGCAATGGCAGATGGTAAGGGGGGGGGGGGGTGCGAAGCACCCCCTGTAGGGCAGGAGGGGAATTAGGGAGTTGCTTGAAGGCAGAGCTTCAGCCTTCCAGGCTGCACCCCAGTCTCCAGTAACCCAAACTACCAAAGAACATATCAAATGAAGTTACAGGAGTATTTGCAGTGAGTAGGACAAGTAAATAATAAAGCAAGAGAATTGCATACATGAATAATATTTGTATAAGTACTTTATAGCTCACATAATAATGCGAAGTTCATTTAGTGTGAAAAGCGTACAATGTGAACACTGCGATAACAGTCGGCAGTGTTGAGACTTCTGCAGGACAAGCAATTCCGGCATTGTTTGCTGGGTCTGCATTTGTGAAGATAACCATACTGTTATATCTTAGTGCACACGGTCGGCACCTGTTATGTGTAAAAAAAACTTGTTTAATTAACAATGCCTCTAGAGCACATTGATTTTTATATCATCGCCTATTGGACGTGAAACATATGGTCATTCTGACATATTTCTTTGGAGGAAATCCACTGTGGTCACATAGGTTACTCTTTCAGATAAACAGCAAGGATTCTTTTATATGCACTTTCCCACAGAAAGAACAGCACATATCACAGCTTTTGATGAACCAGTTGTGCACCACTGGATGGAACGGAAAATAACCTAAACTGCATAATGTGTCCACTGAGCAGGATCGATAGGATGACCAACACCTTCAAAGGTGGACACTACCGCCGGAGCTACGTCCTGTTATGTGCGGTGGGTGAGGTGGAGGTGGGGGTGGTGGCGGGTGTGGTGTGAGGGTCGGGTTGAGGTGATCAATGCAAACTAATTTCACGCCCCAGGACGAGGGCTATACTGCTTTAGGTTTGTCGAAATCCCCCCCCCCCCCCACACCCCCCATATCCTCCCCAAGAAAAAGAGGGAAAACACGAAAAAAATTATATAATTCAGCAAACAAGAAAGTCTGGTAGATGTGGAAATTAAATTCGATTTTCAGTTGTATACTTACTATGAGTGCATGCTTGTTGGGGTTTTGCATTCTAGCAAGATTTGAGGTAATATAAGAATGGCAACTAATTTAAGAGAATAAGACTGCATTCATGACGAAGTTATAGTGTTATCCCACTGGGATACTATACTACCAGCACCAATATCCAATAACCGACTCAGTAACAATAACCTAACACTGAGCTGAATAATTCTTGTACTACTCTATTGTGCCGAGAACCAGATATATATTGGCGCTTCACGTCCTAGCAACAACTAAGATCATATCAGCATGTGTACCTACTTATGAAAACGCGCATATATACACTGCATATTAATACAATTGTACTAATGAGGTTGTTTCCTCTGTGAGATAATTAATTATTCAAACCTAACCAAGTTGTTGTAATAACACTACGGTAGTGACGAACATTGCAATACAAGTAAAGCTCGTTCAAACCGAGTCATAATAATAACGGTAATGGTCATGATGGTTGTGATGTTGCTGCTGCTGCTGATGCTGAGGAGGAGGAGGAGGAGGAGGAGGTGCAAGAGAAGGATGAGGGAAAACAGGAGTGGAGCTAATAAGTAAGACTAATACTAATACTTAATAATAACAACAATATACTGTTCTTAAATTACTCTGCCTCTGAAGGATTGTTTGATCGTTGGTTTACGTCCTAGCAACATCTAAGGTAATATCAGGACGGACCTCTGAAGGTTATATGCCCATGTTGTCATTCCTTCGTTGTCATTGTCCAGTGGGAGCTAAGCTGCTCGCATCATAACATGAATTAACCACACAAAACATCAGGTTTTTTGTGTGTCTTATTCTCCCACCAGGGGTAGTGGTGGCGCTGGTGTTGCCCTGTCGTGTCTGTATCTGCTGCGGCACTAGGGAGATGTGGTACTCGTCTCTGTCGTTTGTCTATTGATAATCACTACGCCGTTTAGGTTTAAAACATCATTTGAGACTTCCTATTGCGGTAGTATGAATATAAAAGACAAGATAGCGTTTTCCAAGTTGAATCTGTATGATGGTTGGTGGTAGCTGGTAGGTGGCTGTGGCGATGGGGACAGTAGTGGTGGGTGATAGTGGCGGTGGCGGTGGGTGATAGTTGCGGTGGTGGTGGGTGATGGTTGTGGTGGTGATGGTTGTGGTTAGAGTTTTACATCCTGTCAACATCTAAGGTCATATCAGGATGGGTACCGACTTGTGACAGTCCGCACTCATTGTGACTTAATAGTGCTGCCTGCTGGGAAATCAGGCCACCGCAACATGACCCAATATCCCACTTGATCACATTATCCTGACACTGAGCTACCCAGTCCTTGCCCTATTAATGCCGAGTGCCAAGCTAGGAAGTGACAAGTACCAATTTGATAAGTCATTGGTTTAACTCGACCTGGAATTGATCTTCCACACGGAAGGGCCTGTGCTATACCGATTCGGCCACCGTGTCCAGTGGTGATGGTGATGGTGGTGATAGTGACGGTGAGGGTGGTGATAGTGATGGTGATGGCGGTGATAGCGATGGTGGTGATAATGATGGTGGTGATAGTGATGGTGGTGATAGTGATGGTGATGGTGGTGATAGTGATGGTGGTGATAGTGATGGTGATGGTGGTGATAGTGGTGGTGGTGATGGTGATGGTGGTAGTGGGTTTTTATGGTGGTGTTGGCCTTCCCTGTAAGTTAGTTGTTCCAATAACGGAATCTCTAGCACATTATTTGAGGAAACCAACAGCCAAGTCCAGGGGAACGACCTTAATGACCTTGACCTGTACTATGCTATGCTGCACAGCACTGCGGATCCCTTCTGTGTACATTTCTCGGAAGTGTCCTCCCTTTTAACAAAAAAAATGTTTATTTAATTGGAATGGCAGTTTCTTATTCGGCTGAAAGCAGCGTTCCTCCCTGACAACTTTCCCCCTGGCGGCAACCTTGTGAAACACCGTCCATGCCTCTGAGCAAGATGCGCCCCCTATGGGGTGGGGGCGGCGAGGGTGAGGATGTGGATGGGGGGGGGGGGGGTAAGAGAGGCGGTGCACCGATGCTATCCAGCGCTCATTTGCCTACGCTGTAGTGTTTTAGCGGCCTATCACTTCGTCTACTGGCAATTAACGCGCATCTACCTAGGGGGCTGGCCAGTCACTCAGCCGGTATCGGGGGAGCCCGGGGGCAGAAGAACAGCGAAGAACACATCAGATACTAGTCAGACGTCCGACACTCAAGTCCAACTGCTGATAACTGCACGTGGGGACGTTATACATTTTTATTTATTTTGTTATATATATTTATTCAACATTCTAGCAACACCTAATGTGAGTGATATCAGGACGGGTACCGACTTGTGGCAGTGCGCACTCATGGCGACTTTACGGAGTGGGACGTGGCTCAGGCGCTAGGGTCTCCACCTGTGAAGGTGTGGGTCAGCATATCGATCCTGCTCAGTGGATCCATTTGCAGTTTGGGCTATTTTCTATTCCAACCAGTGGTCTACAGCTGGTTCATCAAAGGCTGTGGTATGTGCTGTCCTGTCTGTGAGAAAGTGCATATAAAAGACCTTGCTGCTTATCAGAAAGAGTAGGGTATGTGGCGGCAGCGGGTTTCCTCCAAAGAAATATATCAGAATGACCCTACGTTTGATGTCCAATAGCCAATGATAAAAATCAATGTGTCGTTAAATAAAACAAACTTTCATTGTGACTTTATAGTACTGCGTTATACTAGCGGCCTTATTAGCTGGGAACTCGGTAAGTAAAGGTCTGGTATAATTACAAACGAAGCTAATTGCGCATGTGTCATCTCATATATATATGGTTAACAACGTGACCACGGAGATGCAGGCTTGACCAATCGCTGGTGGCCCCGCAGCTAGGTGAGGTACTAGTTCCCTGGTTCCGTCCATTCTCAGTGCACGCCCGCAAATATATGACGCCCGGAAACAAATGCAGAAATTCTTGGTTCTAACGCCCACGAGCCCTTCAACTGTGAGGGTTTGTGTCCTAGTTTATAACTACCATCAGGGGTTGTTATATTGCAATGGCTGGCTATATAATATAATACCCACCAAGTGCCTGAACCTCATATCGTATGATAAACGATTGAATAAAAAGTTTGCCCTTTTTTTCTCTGCACGCTCTGTCAGTGATTTGTCGGTGCTCTGTCAGTGTCATATTGCACAGTTGTTTAATGTCGGTTTTTATTTGCACACTTATACTACACGTCCATTTCCAATGGATATCACATAAGGAAATGTCAAATTTAATTAAATAAAGCATGTAATCAATATCAAATGTTATTATTGTATGAAATGAGACATTATTATTATTATTATTATTATTATTATTATTATTATCAGTAGTATTACTAATACGACTATTATGTACATCATAATATTTCTATGTAGATATATATATATCATATAATATATATATATATATATATATATATATTATATATACATATATATTATATATATATATTTAAATATATATTTATATATATTTGAGATCACACACATGTACACGTACAGTTACGCTAAGCAAGCAGTCCTCTACTTTCTGTAATGGACAGTTCAAGTTGTGCTTTATTTAAAATTCCAATATAACGAATAATTGTGTTAGCAATGCGGGCCATCCCTTGGAACCTAGGAACTGCGGAAGCGGAAGTGCCCAGGCCAGGCGGAGCATGCGCATCAGGAGCGAGTAGAGAGTTGTGCACCTTTTTTTTCTTCTTTAAAAAAAAAAAAGATTTAATTTCTTTTTCTAAGTGGCGGCCATTGAGTGGGCGGGTATTGTGTGTCACATCACACTCTATTGTCAGTTCTAGCCCTCAACCCCTGGCGGCAACGACGTGTACTAAGAACACAAGGGAAGCAACGCACATAATCATGATAAGGCACCGAACTTTGTGGTTGCAGGAGAGGGTTTAATTGAACACATTCAACAACAGCAACAATATCAACATCAAAACAATACCAAGTTAGGGATTCATATTTATTGCCAGATTTCTGTTCTCAGTCAAATTTGTTTTAAAATTATTCGATTTTACGAAGCCACTCGCTTGCTTTGGAGAGGTGGGGTTGTCGACTAATTTGTAGTATCCCCCACCAGGCAGGCCTCCAGCTAGGCAGCGGGCTCAGAGGAGGTGGCGAGACCATACCCTCTCCCAACCCCCTTACTCCCCTCTCTACTCCCCCTCCCCCACCTCCCTGCTCCCCCTGCGAGGCAGACTCTGACAGGCGGCGCAACCCAAGTTTCATTATTTTGCTCCTGTTTTATTATCTTTACATTTTGGTGGTTTTCTAACTCAGCCCTCTCCACCCCCACCCCCAACCCCACCCCATTTCTCCTCTCAGGCTGGTGCTGCGGCGGGCGGACAGGGGGCGGGGGAAAGGGGGGGGGGAGCCGGTCTCATGTCGCGTGAATCAGCGATGCTCGATGGGAGCCGGCAACACCACTTACAGTAGAGGGGTTGGGGGGGGGGGGGGGCAGGGCGGGCGGGGGAGAAGAAAAAAAGGTCGGCACGAGCGAGACCGCAGCCGGCTGGCCGGCCGATCTACCCAGAGACTGCCCTCAACGTGGCGAGGAAAGTCGGGTCTACCAGGTGGAAGCTGGCGGCAGGGTGGCAGGGTGGCAGGGTGGCAGGGTGGAGGCCGGGGTCGGCGGGATGTATCCGGGGGGGTGGAGTCGGGTTGAAGGCCGGGGAAGGGGAGCACGGTGGAGGCCTGGGTGGGGCGGTGTGGACCTGGGGGGGGGGGGGGGGGAGGCCGGGAAGGGGGCAGTGTGGAGGCCCGTAGGGCGGGGTGGAGCCGGGTTGAAGGCCAGGGAAGGGGGGCAGTGTGGAGGCCTGGGTGGGGCGGGTGGAGCCCGGGTTGAAGGCCAGGGAAGGGGGGCAGTGTGGAGGCCTGGGTGGGGCGGGGTGGAGCCGGGTGGAAGGCCAGGAAGGGGGGCAGGGTGAGGCCTGGGTGGGGCGGGATAGCGGTAGCCGAAGGGGCAGTGTGGAGCCTGGTGGGGCGGGTGGAGCCGGGTTGAAGGCCGGGGAAGGGGGCAGTGTGGAGGCATGGGTGGGGCGGGGTGGAGCCGGGTTGAAGGCCAGGGAAGGGGGCAGTGTGGAGGCATGGGTGGGGCGGGGTGGAGCGGGTTGAAGGCCAGGGAAGGGGGGGGGGGCAGGGTGGAGGCCTGGGTGGGGCGGGGTGCAGCTGGGGTGAATGGCGGGGTGGGGCGGGGTGGAGCAAGCGTGAAGGCCGGAGTAGGGCGGGGTGGAGATGGGGTGTAGTCGGGGTGAAGGCCGGGTGAAGGCTGGGACGGGGGCGGATGGTAGTGTTTGTATGTGGGGGTGTTGACACCCCTTCTCAGGTACCTATTGACGAGTGATCCTCATATGGAATTCAAACATAGCTCAGTTGGCTTGTCATGCTTTAAACTTGCATAGTCTGCACTAGTAATGCAAACAAACAAAGTAATGCCACTACTATTAATAAGTATGCCACGACTAGTAATAATAATAATAATAATAATAATAATAATAATGCAGCCAGTGTTAACATTGACCCACTACGACTACGTCTAATGTGGAGATAGTGGCAGGTGGGAGGAAGGATACTAAGAATAAGATGCTACTTTAAGCTCTTATTAGTCTTAATCATAATGATGAAAATAATTAAATTGATAAGAACTCTAATAACAATATAACAGAGATATAGCAGCTGAAGGAATATATGTCATCCCGTCTACCCTCCCCATCCTGGAAAGAAATCTCCGTCAGTAAAAAATGATAATATATATTATAGCAGTAGTAAGAACTAATAATTATAATACAGCATAAGTATTACAGCGGAGAACATTACCCATAATGTTAAAGCTACATAGGATGATCGTTTTGAGTTTATATAATTTTTCTGAGAGAGATATCGATCATTGTCATCTACCTTGCTTCAGTTTGAAGTACCTTTTGTTTTAAATGGCTAACTTTTGAGATATATGAAGTGCAAACATCTCAAATTAGTTTTGGCAAGCATGCCAAAACTCTGACACCATAGCTTCTGCAGTAAGAGGTTCTAGTAAAATGACTCAGTATTCCCTTCTGTGCAGAAACAAATGTTTAATGAGTGCACCAGTATCTAAGTTAGATATGGAGAATGAAATCTAGATTATTGTTTTGGTTTTGGAAAAGTTGATACTTCATTGGACTGTGCAGCTTTAATAACACGTGACTTCATCAGGAATAATAACAACGCATATCAATTAACGCCGGAACGCAGCCTGTCTGGTTACCGCCTTCAGGTGCAGCTGGTTACGTAGCAACTGTGTGTCTCACCATGTATTATGTAACAGGCGTGTGTCTCATCATGTATTATATAATAGTTGTATGTCTCATGTATTATGTAAGAAATGTGTCTCATCATGTACTATGTAAGTTGTATGCCTCATCATGTATTATATAACAATTGTGTGTCTCATCATCTATTATGTAAGCGGTGTGTCTCATCATGGATTATGTAAGCCATGTGTCTCATCATGTATAATTTAAGTCGTGTGCCTCATCATGTATTAATATTATGTAACAGTCGGACCAGATGGGATGGCCGAATAAGTTGAGCTCCCGTCTCCTCTTTTAGGTACCGGCACCGCCCATTAAAAGTCCAGGAATGGTGCTTTTTTCATCAATATTCACATGCTTGTAACTATTTCTGTATGCATATGATTTAGATGAAATTACATAACCTAGAACATCAACATATGTTCTATCCGATGGTGTTGTTGGATTGAATATATAGTAAGTTTGTAGTTAAGTAAACTCCCTTTGTATGATGAATGTAATTATTGAATGTGCCTTCATTATAGATATAAATGAAAATGACTGTGAAAACAGGGTATCTTTAATGGGTTGCGCTTCCTTGCACTACCTCCTAGAAAGGTATGGATGGTACCAGAAGAAACGCAATGACCTCAGCTTTAACGATATATGATTTGCCCTAGGTCAAAAAGGTCCATCAGGTCAAATTCTGCAATTTAAATAATTTTGAAAGTTTAAAGCCCATCTACTGAATTAAAAATATTTTAAACCTAATAAGATTTGATATGGATAGATAGACACTTTGATTCCCTTTCCAATAATACCAATCTTAATATAGTGCTAGTTAGTGCAAGGAGCCACACACAGAATATTGACACCAATCTGTTTGGCTCTTTGAATATGACATTGATGTCTGTTGACATATATCAGAGAATATATAATCTAATATTGGGCCAGATTTGGGGCAGTTCCAACCATTGCTGTAGCCACAGTGAATATTTAAAGATTGATTTAAATCAATATTTTTGGTTTCAGACACTTTTAATTTGTATTTGCCATCAACATGCAGCTTTTGATATTATTAGCTAAATTATTGTCAGAGCTAATATGCATTAGTTCCATATGCTATGTCTGCAAAATTTGAAGAAGATCCACCTATTGGGGTGAGCCACAGTGAGTGTTCAAAGCTTGATGAACAAATCTTTATTTATTATTTTGTATACTTTTCTTTTGTAAGTGCAATCAAAATGCACTTTTTGTATTTCTAGACAGAATATTAATATGATAATGTGTACTACCTCCAGATGATGTACACTGTCAATTTATAGGAAGTTTAACCAATTGCTTAAGCTACAATGAATATTTAAAGATTCATTAAATTGATATATTTGGTTTTCTGACAATTTGTCTTTATATGGTTACTCAAATTCAATATTTTCCATACTTTTGGATATAATATTGATATCAATAATATCTATTAGTCTTAGTGAATGGTTATTATAATACTGGGGCAAATATGAGGAAGATTCAAAAGATTGTTTTGCTGCAATGAGCTTTCAAAGATTGAAATGTTGAAAAGATTTCACTTACAGATGCTGTTTACATGCAAACAATTACACTTTTTGACATTCTAGGATGCAAATATCTTTTGATTCTCTGAAGATAGAGCTCTGAAAGAAAATAGGGTGCTACACTGTTATGAATAGTCTTGTTACAGTTTTCCAAGAAAATTTCATGCTTTCAACAAGGCTATTTGGCCAAATCAGAATGATGTTTTTGTTATGAATTGCACTTTTTGACATTGTCATATTAAAAATCTGCTTTACTAATTGATTTAGCAATTGATAATTTAAATTCCTTTATATATGTACAATGGAAATTGGTTAGCAGAACGCCCCTCATATCCTTCCACCTTTTATTAAATTTGGTCAAAGTTCCACCTTTAATTCAAAATGAATACATTTTTATATATTTAATCTTAACAAATTATTATCTCCAGAACAATACTATATATAGCCCAACTGTTTTTGGATTTGGGTTTCTAATTTCAACGTCTATAGGAAGGAATACAAATATTTGATCATATGCATATTTTAACATTTCGCTGCCGGTACCTACTGTTTTGGGAGATCGGGGGATCCGAACCCATGGGTTCGTGGGTTCGAACCCCAGTCGAGTTACACAAATGACATAAAATTTATACTTGTCGCTTCCTGGCCAGGCGCTCGGCATTATTAGGATAGGTCAAGGAGTGGTTGGCTCAGTGTCAGGATAATGTGACTGAGTGGGATATCAGGTCATGGTGCTGGCAGCCTGGTCTCCCAGTGGGTCAGTAGTATTAAGTTGCCATGAGTGTGCATTGTCACAAGCCAGTACTCGTCCTATGACCTTAGATGTTGCTAGGACGTAAAACAACAACAAACATATATAACAATCGTGTATCTCATCATGAATTGTGTAACATGTGTGTGTCTCATCATTTATTATGTAACATTTGTGTCTCATCATTTATTGTGTAACAGTTGTTTGTGTGTCTCACCATTCATTGTGTAGCAGTCGTGTGTCTCATCATGTATTATGTAACAGTTCTGTGTCTCATCATGTATTATGTAACAATCATGTGTCTCATCATTATTATGTAACAGTTGTGTGTCTCATCATGTGATATGTAGCATTTGTGTGTCTCATCATGTGGAGTTTGCAGTGTTGGAATTACTTATGCGTTGTCTATGACGGCCACCCTAAAGGCTGTGTGGGTTGCATTCAACCCGATCTCTCATACACGACCCTGGATGCCCCCCACCACGCCCACCACCGACCACCCCCACTTTACACTACACCATCAACACCACCACTGCCACTACCACCATCACTGCCATCATCACTGCCATCACCATCATCATCATCATAACAACAACAAACAAACCTTGTTGAGCGCATTGAGCTTCTTCTTGTTTCCTTTTTGTTTAATCCTCCCATGCCCTGCCCTGCCCGGCCCCTGCTTCATACCCCAGCCCCGCACCTGCCACCAGACGGCGCGGCGTGTCCGCGCCCTTTGCAGCCTGCCGCAGCCTGCCACAGCCTGCCTGTCTACTCCCCACACCACACACACCTCACAACACACGCAGCCTTCCAATGTGGCTCCCAGTGCTGCCGGATCTCCAGCCAAGCAAGATCCAATTGTCGATTCGTGGGTGAGCGACGAGGGGGAGGGAGGAGGGAGCGAGGAGGGGGGAGGAGAGTGCCGGGTGGGGGGACGGGTGGGGGGGGCGAGGGGCGGCTGTGACGCGCGCACCGTCCAGTTTTTGTCGCTGGATTACATAACTGATGTTACAGCATCTCGGGCCGCGCCCACTAGGCCCACACGCGGAAGGGGTGGCAGGTGGCGGAGGCACCGACACACCGGCGCCAGTCGGTCAACTAGAACATGTTTTTCGGCTATTCAGACCGGAATCGCCGTCTAACGCGGAGACGACACCTGAAGTGGCGCGTCGCCCGTCGGAGCGCCCTCCGCAGCGATGCGTAGCGACATATGTTTAGTCGGCGCGCGCATGTTATACACTTGAGCACAGCCCAGATACACACACACAAACCCCTCTCCCAACGCAGGAAGTGGACTCGTCCATCAACGCGGGGCGTCCTCATCGGGTGGCGCATGCGCGGCTGTTGCGTCACTGCATCCCGGTGTGTGTGTGGGGGGGGGGGTAGATGAGGGGGAAGGGGGAGGATCACTCGTGGCGGGGGCGGGGGCGGGGGCGGAGGGCGGGAGCGGGGGCGGAGGGCGGAGGGCGGAGGAGGGAGGGATCTCACTAGTCATATAGTTCCAGGGGTGTGATACCCCAGCCTGTTTGCACGACTCCCATTTTATCGCTCAGTCCAATCAACATAGAATTGAAATCCAGGTCCCCCTTCATCTCCCATCTCTCCCACCCTCCCACTACTCCCACCCCCCCTACGTACCCACCCACCGACCCAACTCCCACTCCGCTTCCCTTTCACAACATCCTCCCAATACGCTGCCACAAACCCACCCTCTCTGCAGCCGCCCTCATTTGCGACGGGCATCAAATCGCCCATTCTCTGATATTTAACCACATAGGCCAGCAGATGTAGATGGCCACTTAGCGCCACGTAAAGGGTAGTTAGTGTGAGTCTAAGCTGGATTTAAAAAAAAAACAATAAAGAGGTCTATAATACACAGAATTGTCAGATCTTTGATGTTGGAAAAGACTACTGTAGAACTGCGGCTTGTGTGATGTGTAGAGAGGGAGGTGTACGATGCTGGTGAACACAGACAACCACATTGAATTCTGGGCAGAATCCGTCTAAGTTTAGCTCCCGTTAAGATCGACGTAAATATCATGTATTGAATTAATTCCCTTGATGAGAAGAATCCAATTATAGAATTTGGGAGGTTAGAATGAAGAAGGGATACATTAGTTTTTGTGACTAGAGGAGACGTTTATGTAAGTAGGCTTCCATTAGGGAGAGTGCCCGTTTGGTACAGTTGTGAGTACGCCTTCTGAGTACACTAACTATGTGAGTTCAGTGCAGAGGACGCTACCTGGATTTCTACATAAAAAGGCACTAAACTGAATCCAGTATTAAGGGCGCACTATGGAGAACAGGGAGACAGCATTGAAGCCACTACTGAGAACAAACCAACAATAAGTGTGAAAAGTGTAGAGAGCATTGACTGAAGCCACTGTAGAGCGCCCTGACTGAAGCCATGGTGGAGGGAACTTACTGAAGCCACTGTAGAGGGACCTGACTGAAGATGTAGAGCGCCGTCACTGAAGACACTCAAGAGGGCTGTGACTGAACCTAATATAGAGAACATTGAAGCCACCGTAGAGAATACTGACTGAAGTCACTGTAGAATTCCCTACCTGACTGAAGCCACTATGGAGGGCCCTGACTGAAGCCACTGTGGAGGACCTTGACTGAAGCCACTATATATGGCATTGGCTGAAGCCATTTTGGAAGGTCCTGATTGAAACCCCTGTAGATGGCATTGACTGAAGCCATTGTAGAAGGTCCTGACTGAAACGTCTGTAGAGGGCGTTGGCTGAAGCCACTGTAGATGGCGTTAACTGAAGCCATTGTGGAAGGTCCTGACTGAAACGACTAGAGGGCGTTGGCTGAAGCCACTATAGATGGCATTAACTGAAGCCATTGTGGAAGGTCCTGACTGAAGCCGCTATAGGTGGCATTGCGTGAAGCCACTCTAGATAGCATTGACTGAAGCTACTATAGATGGCATTGGCTGAAGCCACTATAGATGACATTGACTGAAACCGCTGTAGGTCGCATTGACTGAAGCCACTATGCGTGGCATGGACTGAAGCCACTATACGTGACATTGACTGAAGCCTCTGTACGTGGCATTGACTGAAGCCACTCTAGAGCACCCTGACTGAGGCGACTATAGAAGTCCCTGACTAAAGCCAGTGTAGAGTGCCCTAACTGAAGCCAGTGTAGAGGGCCCTACCACTACACCATCAACACCAGTGGTGTTGATGGTGTAGTGTAAAGTGGGGGTCCGGAGTGAAACCATTATAGATGGCTCTGACTGAAGCCACTGTTAAGAGCACTAACTGAACCCATTTTCAAGCCTGCCAGGTATTCACTGAGCCCAGTTCAGAGGGAACTCTGAGGGTATTACATAAGGTATTTGTTCGTTATGCAAGAAGGCACCAATTGTACATACTACTGAACACACTAACTCATTCCAAGACAAATGCTCCTGAGTCGATGACAGATAATAGGGCAGTGCCCGAATCCACTATGGAGGTAGTGGGCGGGGGTGGGGGGGGGGGGGTGGCTGCTAGAGCTGCATAGTCTGATGAAAACTTCAAATTTTCTAAATCAAAACAATTACCTACATTTGATTGTACATATCTAAGTTAGATACTGGTGCACTTATTGAACATTTGTTGACACATAGAAGGGAATACTGAGTCAATTTAATAGAACCAGTTACTGCAGAAGCCTATGGTGTCAGAGTTTTGGCATGCTTGACAAAATTAATTTGTCATGTTTGTGCTTCAAATATCTCAAAAGTTTGTCATTTAAAATAAAAGTTACTTCAAACTAAAGTAAGGTAGATTATAATGATCAACCTAGTTTATTTATCTCATAAAATGACAGAAACTCAAAAGCATCGGACTATGCAACTTTAAATTAAGCAAACTTTTAGCGGCGTCCACCGGCGAGTGCTCCGGTAGACGTTCATCCAATGTGTGCGGTCTGAAGGGGCTGGCCGTGTGCGTCCCCATGGTTATACCGAGCGCCCTGATGACGTAATGAGTGTTCTCTACTTTTCCCAGGATTCAGTGCTCGATACCCGGGGTCCATAGAACCCGGATGAAAGGCAACCCTGGCCTTACTTTATTATTTCGTATTTATCTTACTCCAAACAGCTGTCATGAATTGTAAATGAGGCCTCCGTCTTGTCCGCCCAGTTATGGCATTCCGAATTTGGTGGGAGGAGGGGGGGGATTGGGGGGGGGTGTGGTAGGAAGGGGGGGGGAGAGGGAGGGAAGGGAGGGGGAGGTAGGGAGGGGGAAGGGAATGGGGGTGGGACGGACGGGGGAGGGAGGGGGAGGAGGAGGGAGCGGGAGGAAGGGGAGGGAAGGGGAGAGGGTGGGGGCGGGAAGAGAAAGGAAGGGAGGGAGGGGGAGGGAATGGGGAGGGAGGGACTGGAGGAGGGAGTGAAGGGGGGGGGGGAGGAGGACAGAGGGAGGAAGGGAAGGGGGGGGTTACTAATTCGGCAGAGCGTAGCCAGAATAGAATAGATCGCCGCTGTGAGCTGCTCGTGGTGATTTTGTTGGGGGCGAGCTGTTCATAAAGAGTCATAGTAATAAGCATTGCATGGTCATGTGACTACCGCATGTGGGTGTTCAAACTCCTTAATGGATCATCACTTGTAGAATATGTCCCCATTAACTAGTAAACTGTGTTAAAAATGTGCGGTTTTTTTTAAGAAAAGAAAAGATCAGCTTAACCAAAGACAGTTACAGTTTATTAAAGCAAAATTATGTGAGGAAATGGGCAGATGCAGACTGAAGGCAACAACACCTGGAGGGAGAAGTGGAAAACAGAAAGATGCCTGCCTACTAGAAGCAGACCAGTTCATCCACCAGGTCGCTCACTGCCTCCCTCAAGGAGTTCAAATAGCACTTGGAGGTTATAGTAGTTAGTTGACATATATCAGCATAAATACAATTAGAGTAGATAACAAGTACAAGCCAAATACATAAGTAATAATACGCCAATAATAAATTGACACATTCCATCAAACACACTGTCTATTTTGCTTTGGCAGTCGGTGAATCTTGTGTAGACCGGATATCTGCCACCAAGCACCTCAAGCACCCAAAGCAATGCGCGCGCAATGGTGGTGGTGGATGGGTCCGTAAAATCCAAGTGCGCGTGCGCGCTGAAGAAATACGTCATATTGCGAGAAATTTCCCAGAAATGAGATATGGACGCGCAATTTGATAGGCGGCGGAATGAATCATTGTAAAGTTCTGAAAACTTTTCACTTTGAATTAAAAGGGCGGGTTTTGCCTCCGGTCGCGCAAGGCGACAACTTTGTGTCACGGTGCCGGGGCTTAATGCCGGTCTGTGGATTGAGTAATGGCATTGCATAACGTGGGTACCGCCGTGCCATACCTACTTACGGGGCGGACCTCCCGCGTGTGTGCGGTGTGTGGGTGGGTGGCGGGCGGTACTAATGAATCATCGACCGAAACATTTAACTTCTCACCCCCTGTCGTACCGAACGTGGTGGCCGAATTGTTAGAGCACAGGCCTCCTGTGGCAAAATCGGGAGAGCACATGTGTTCAGTAACTGAATCAGTAGAGCACAGGCTTATTGTGGCCGAATCGGTAGAGCACAGGCTTCCTGTGACAGAATCGGTAAAGCACAGGCTTCCTGTGGCCGAATCGGTAAAGCACAGGCTTCCTGTGACAGAATCGGTAAAGCACATGTGTTCAGTAGCTGAATCAGTAGAGCACAGGCTTCCTCTGACAGAATCGGTAAAGCACAGGCTTTCAGTAGCTGAATCGGTAGAGCACATGCTTCCTGTGAGAGAATCGGTAAAGCACATGTGTTCAGTAGCTGAATCAGTAGAGCACAGGCTTCCTGTGACAGAATCGGTAAAGCACATGTGTTCAGTAGCTGAATCGGTAGAGCACAGGCTTCCCATCGCCAAATCGGCACACCACACACTTCCCGTGGCAGAATCGGTAGAGCACAGGCTTCCCGTGTGGAAGGTTAGGAGTTTGAATCCCAGCCGAGTCAAACTAATGAGTTATCAAATTGATACTTGTCACTACCTAGCCTGGCGCTCAGCATTAATAGGATAGGACAATGACTGGTTAGCACAGTATCAGGATAATGTGACTGTGTGGGATATGAGGTCATGGTTCCAGCATCCTGGTATCCCAGTGGGGCAGCACAATAAAGTCACTATCCTGATATGACCTTCGATGTTGCTAGGACTTAAATAAGAACAACAAACAAACAACAACCCCCATCAAATTGACCACATCAGAAGGTGTTGCTGCCCATTGTCAGGCACCGGCTGGCGTTAAGCAGTCAGTGGCAGTGAGGGTCTCACATTGAATGTGACAAATATACTACTGCCCGCCGCTGAATGCCATATCAGATACTATTGGATCGGTCCAGTTAGGGGTTGCAGGCATTTCCGGTATTGTCTGTGATCTACTTGCATGATTAACTATGTGATAACGCATAGCCGCCAAGTAACTGCCTTTCCACTATGGCTTTGATATGCTTTGATTGATATTCTATTGCTGATTATGGATTTATTACAGAAATATGATGTAACTGATATGACTTTAGATGTTGTTAGGACGTAAATTCACAAGAAACAATAACATAACCTGTAATATATGTAAATATATATTATGATATATATATATATATATATTACAGGGACCTTATATGTTACTAGGACGTAACACTCCAACAACCTACCATATATATTACAGGTCATACACCTCAAATGTTGCATACCGATATATATATATATATATTTATATATATATATATATAAATATATATATTATATGAGTGTATTATATGTATTCCATATATTCTATATCTATAGTATATCTATATTATATATATTATATATAATATATATATATAATATATTATGTATACTATATATATTATATATTATATTTATGTCATATATACTATTTATATTATATTCATCTATATCATTTATATTACATATATGTTAGATATATACACATATCCTCATTTGAGTGGCGCTGTTTGTGGTGGCCGACAACGAAGTGTTAGCACACCAGGGCCGCTGTCACACACTCACTACAAAACGGACGGGGTCTCACAATTTGAGTAATATTCAATGTAAACTTGTAACCCTAGATTGCATCAGGCCGCGCGCGGGTAACAATGTTATAATTGGATTATGCCGGCTTCTGAATACTTAACGCTTCGGGGGGAATACGCGGAATACCGGGGCCTTACCCAGTGTGCACCGCTGCCTCCATATTGTCACTTAGACTGAATTGGTAACTCCACCACTCGCCGGGTTTGCTGCTTTACTACCCAATCAACACCCCCCATCACCAACAAACTAAAGATCACTGAAACAGGATAGATATATACCGCTGTATCATATTCACTCAGTGTACATCGATTCTACGAACTTTCTTATATATTCGGATTTCTGTTGTTGTTGCGCCGTTTAGTCGTCAATTAATGACGCATAAGTCGAGTTAATTTTCCGTGTTATCTTAGTGCGGTCGATGGATTGTTAGGAAACCTCGTTTCTCTGATATTAAAAGTATTGGTTTGTCGAGCAAGTTCATTACAGATAGTAGTAGTAATGTGGATGTTCTCGCTCTCTCTGGTTCTTGCTCTTACTCTCGTTCTTTCGGTCTCTCTTGCTTTCCCATGATTTCTCTCAATTCTCGTGTTCACACTTTCACACTCTCTCTTGCTTTTTCTCTCTTTCTCTCTTGCTCTCTCTTGCTCTCACTCTTGCGCTTGGTTTCTCACATTATCTAGTTTTCGCTCTTTCGTTCTCTGGCTCTTACTCACTCACTCTCAGTCTTTCTAGTACTCACTGTCTCATCATTGCGCTCTTTTGCTCTCACTCTCTTGGTCTCACTCTCTTGCTCTCACTCTCTTGCTCTCACACTCTTGCTCCCACTCTCTTGCTCTCACTCTCTTTCTCTCACTCTCGTGCTCACACTCTCTTGCTCTCACCCTCTTGCTCTCACCCTCTTGCTCTCACTCTCTTTCTCTTACTCTCTTGCTCTCACTCTCTTTCTCTCACTCTCTTGCTCACACTCTCTTGCTCTCACCCTATTGCTCTCACTCTCTTGGTCTCACTCTCTTGGTCTCACTCTTGGTCTCACACTCTTGCTCTCACTCTTTTGATCTCACTCTCCTGCTCTCACTCTCTTGCTCTCTTGCTCTTGATATTGCTCTCACGCTCTTGCTCTCACTCTCTTGCTCTCACTCTCTTGCTCACACTCTCTTGCTCTCACTCTCTTGCTCTCACTCTCTTGCTCTCAATCTATTGCTCTCACTCTCTTGCTATCACTCTCTTGCTCTCACTCTCTTGCTCACACTCTCTTTCTCTCACTCTCTTGTTCTCCCGCTCTTGCTCTCACTCTTGCTCTCACTCTCTTGGTCTCACTCTTGTGCTCTCACTCTCTTGCTCTCACTCTTGCTCTCACACTCTTGCTATCACTCTCTTGCTATCACTCTCTTGCTATCACTCTTGCTCTCACTCTCTTGCTCTCACTCTCTTGTATCACTCTCTTCCTCTCACTCTTGCTATCACTCTCTTGCTCTCACTCTCTTGCTCTCACTCTCTTGCTCTCACTCTCTTGCTCTCACTCTCTTGCTCTCACGCTCCTGCTCTCACTCTCTTGCTTATCTAGTTTTCGCTCTTTTGTTCTCATGCTCTTGATCTCTCCTTCTTTCACTCACCCCGTCTAGCGCTCACTCTCATCATCACGGTCTTGTGCTCACTCTCTCGCTCTCATTCTCTTGATCTCGGTCTCTCGCTTCATCTAGTTTTCACTCTTTTTCGTTATCATGCTCTTGCTCCCTCTTACTCTTTCACTCTTTACCTCTCTACCGCTCACACTCTCACCCTCGCATTCTTGTGCTCTTGCTCTGTCATTTTGGCTATCCCGCTTTCCCGCTCGCTTTCCTTCTCTCTTCTCGTGGTATTTCTCGCTATTGATTGTTTTGGCTCCTCACTTTCTTATTCTCACACTCTTGTTTGCTCTTGGTACTGTGCTCTATTTTTCTCACTCTTTCATTCTCTCATGCTCTTCCTGTCATTCTCTTGCTCTTGTTATTGCTCTTGCTCTCCAACTCTTTTACTCTCTCGCTCTCACGCTCTCGTACTCACTCTCTAAACCTCGCTAATGTTGGCTCTCTCACTCTCGCTCCTGTTCCCACTCTCCCCATTCCTCTCTCACCCTGCCCTCTTTCTTTCTCCTGTCTTCTCTCAAGAGAGACTATTTACTTTCCATCACACATTGTGCAGCTCACCATGTTGTCCTCCACACTCAACATTGACTGTTTCCCGAATCCCAAAGATCGAACTGGGTGGACAAGTGAGTAGGACACCCGTTTCCCGTGTGGAAGGTCATGGGTTCGATACCCGGTCGAGTTAAGCCCAGAAACCTACACAAATAAAATGACCTCTTCCTCGCCTGGTGCTTAGCATTACTAGGACATGACAAGGCTTGCTTAGTTCAATTGTCAGGATAATATGACCGAGTGAGATATCGGTTCATGGTGTCAGTGGCATCGTATCCCAGCGGAGTTATGAGTGAGCGCTGCCACACATTGGCATCTTGATTCGGCCTTATATGTTGTTATGATTTGAAACCACGACAAACCAAGCCAAATCCAAACCCTGTGTACCAACCGGGCATGAGTTCCATTTCCAACAGGAATCTTATTCACTCTTCAAACATCTATATATATATATATATATATAAATAATAATATATAATATATAATATATATATATAATATATATATATATATATATATATATATACGGGCTTATCACTATCCATACGACAAGAATCCCATTCTTAGATGTTGCTAGGGCATAAAACACAAACAATCAGAAAAGCAAGGAGTGACTGCAGAGAGAGAAAATGGGAATTGGCAGAATGGTGCAGTAGAAAACTCTCAGATGCTAATTTGTACTGATCGGTCAGTGAAATAGATCGAGAATAGCGCTAGGAGCACACGAGGTGAAACCTGACTTAGGGGGATATTCCGTGATTCCCTGGCAACCTAGCGTTTTCGCGGATATTTCATTGTATTGGACAATATAAGAGAACAGTTACTAGGATAACGATTATTGATAGATTCCATGCCCCAGATTTCCATATTTAAATGTGTGTATGTGCAAGATACTACTTTCATCCCTGTATTGAACTTTAAAGCTAAGATTCCATATACGCAGTATGTGGCATGTCATTCGCATTCGCATTCGCATTCACATTCACATTCACATTCACATTCACATTCGCATGGATCAGTCCATTGAGCGATCCACTCTGCCGCATTTGCATTTTCATTCGCATTCGCATTCACATTGGCATTTGCATCCGGATATATCTAAGCACCACCGTGCGTTTAACATACTTTTTTGTTTTGTTGTTGCATTAATATTGGCATGCCGCATACTGCGTATAGGGAATCTTAGCTTTACTGTCCATGTTATATGACGTCAGACAAGGACGAACTAGCATACAGCCTACAGGTTATGGGTTCTACTTCATAATATATAGACAAAACGGATTGAACTTCACATATCACGTGGTCAACAGTAGTTGCCACAATGGCGGTTTCTTCTTTTAATTACAAGTAAAAAGCATTATGTTTTTGTCCAATCCCAATTCAAATAAAAGGACTATTTCTGTATTTAACAAGGTGGTTTCGCCACATTCTCTTTTTGTTTTTCTCGTAGTTTAGTTATCACACTGACAACTCATTTTGATATTGGAACACATTTACTTGAATCTCGTATACATACTGACGGCCTTTGTATGTTCAATCTCAAAACACAGAATTCACCTCGTATATTGCTTATTTGTTGTTGTTTTACGTCCTAGCAACATCTAAGGTCATATCAGGACAGGTACTGACTTGTGACAGTGTGCACTCATGGTATCTTTCTAGTGCTGCTCCAGTGGAGACCAGGCCACCAGCACCATGACCTGATATCCCACTCAGTCACATTATCCTGACACTGAGCCAACCAGTCCATGCCCTATCCTAATAATGCAGAGCGCCTGGCTAGGAAGCGACAAGTAACAATTTTTAAGTCATTGGTTTGACTCGACCAGGGTTAGCACCATATCCCAGTATCATACTCAGGAACATTATTCCGATAGTGTCTTAAGCCAGCCAATCTTTGCCCAATCCCAATTAAACCACGGATTTATCTTGTATAGCCGGTTTGACTCAGTGAGGAATCGTACCCATGACATTGATGTGCATGGTAAGGGGCGCTGCACCCGCACAGCCATCCAGGCCGGTCATACTGATGTGCAGCATACGATATTATTTGTTGGTTGGTTATTAATTATATTTCATCAATGTCGTTATCTTTGTACCAGACGGGTTAGCCGAGTGAGTTGAGCATCCGTCTCTTGTTTTGGGAGATCGGGGGATCCGAACCTGTGGGTTTGTGGGTTCGAACCATGGTCGAGTCAAATGAATAACTTAAAAGTTGATACTTGTGACTTCCTAGCCAGGCGCTCGGCATTATTAGGATAAGACAAGGACTGGTTGGCTCAGTGTCAGGATAATGTGACTGAGTGGGATATCAGGTCATGTTGCTGGTGGCCTAGTCTCCCAGTGGGGCAGCACTAGAAAGTCACCATGAGTGGTCACTGTCACAAGTCAGTACCCGTCCTGCTATGCCCTTAGATGTTAATAGGAAATTGAACAACAAACATACATTATTTTTATACCCCGTTCTGCGTGTTCTCCTCCGTACACTGTTCATCTCAGTGCAATATATGTTGTAGTAATCACAGATATATACAAACGTGCCAAAACACGCATACACACACATACACACGCTTACACACACCTATACATGCCTACATGTGCCTACACACTCCTACACACACCTACACATGCCTAGCCATGCCTTCACATGCCTACCCACACCTACAAACACCTACACATGCCTACCCATACCTACACACGCCTATCCACACCTACACATGCCTACACATGCCTACACACCTACACATGCCTACACTCACCTACACACATATACAGACACCTACACACCTACAGACGCCTACACACACCTACACATGCCTACACACGCCTACACACACCTACACATGCCTACACACGCCTACACACGCCTACACACCTACACACGCCTACACACGCCTACACACGCCTTCACACATGCCTTCACACACCTACACACACCTACCCACACATACACACCTACACACACCTACCCACAGCTACACACACCTACACACACCTACACACACCTACACACATCTACAGACACCTACACACCTACACACGCCTACACACACCTACACACGCCTACACAGGCCTACACACGCCTACACACGCCTACACACGCCTACACACGCCTACACACGCCTAAACACGCCTTCACACATGCCTTCACACACCTACACACCTACCCACACCTACACACCTACACACACCTACCCACAGCTACACACACCTACACACACCTACACACCTACACACATCTACACACGCCTACCCTCGTCTACACACGCCTACACACGTCTACACACGCCTACACACGCCTATACACGCCTACACACGCCTACACACGCCTACACACGCCTTCACACACCTAGACACCTACACACCTACACGCACCTACACACCTACACACCTACACACACCTACCTACACCCTACACACCTACACACACCTTCACACGCCTACACACTTTTACACACACCTACATATGCTGACACACACCTACACACCTACATATGCCTACACACTCTTACACACACCTACATGTGCCGACACACGCTTACACAACCTACATATGCCTACACACACCTACATGCACGAACATATGCCTACACACTCTTACACAGACCTACATACGCCGACACACACCTACACCTACCTACATACGCCTACACACTCTTACACACACCTACATATGCCGACACACGCCTACACACATACGCCGACAAACGCCTACACACACCTACACACTAACAGGTCGAGACAAGTCAGCATTTCAAACTGCACACGATCGCACGCGGTGGCCGAATCGGTACAGCGCAGGCTTCCCATCCGGAAGTTCGGGAGTTCGATTCCCGACCGAGTCAAGCCAATGACTTACAAAATTGATACTTGTCGCCTCCTAGTCTGGTGCTCGGCATTAATAGGATATAGCAAGGACTGGTTAGCTCAGTGTCAGGATAATGTGACTATGTGGGATATCGGGTCATGATGCTGGTGACCTGATTTCCCTTCTAAAGTCGCCACGAGTGCGCACTGTCACAAGTCGGTGCCCGTCCTGATATGACATTTGATGTTACCAGGACGTAAAACTCCAACAACCAACCAACCAAACTGCACAAGCACTCAAGGCAATGCACTCAACTGACTTACTGCAACGTGTCATCTTGAACACGGATGATTAAAAATACCTTCCATATAAGCATGATCATATTCCCCTAGCCGTAATGATAAGCCAATAGACCCAGTATTAAAAAAATGGCGGTGTATATTAAAAATAATGAGGTTCTGTATAAATAGGCGTGGTGGAGGTTTTTGTCCACCCCTGTTAGCATGAGTTAATTGGCATGATGTACCGTAGCCGTAGATCAGTTATTTATTTAGTCGTATGCGTTTTACTGTTTTCTTATACCAATAAAGACTGACGATGCTAACTGTTTTTTTAACCAGTTCATTGTCTTCATTTTGTATTGAACTTATTAGGTCCGCGAATAATTGTGACTACGGTATGATGGTACACAATCAGTGGATTAATAATGACGCAAATCCGATAAGAGCTATGTAATATTTGGTAGCTGAGAGTTAATGAGTATAGAATTACTAGTTTTGATTAGTGTAACACTATGGGCTGCGAGCCGGGCCGACCTGACTGTTGACTGTTCTTGTAGGTGCTGGTTGTCCTGATTAATTCGTCCTGTGCATTATGTGCAGGTGAGGGTTTCATCATTATGTAGCTCCCCCCACCCCCCCATCTTTTTATAAACTGCATAATCACCAGATGCGGTGGCCTCACGTGCGGAAGGTCGGGAGTTCGGTACCCGGTCGAGTCAAACCAATGACTTTATAATTGATACTTGTGGCTTCCTAGCCTAGCCCTCGGCATTAATAGGATAGAGCAAGGACTGGTTGGCTCAGTGTCAGGATAATGTGACTGAGTGGGATATCGGGTTATGGTCCTGGCAGCCTGATTTCCCAGTGGGGCTGCACTATATAGTTGCCATCAGTGTGCACTGGCACAAGTCGGTACCCGTCCTGATATGACCATATATGTTGCTAGGACGTAAAACCATAACAAACAAACAAAAAGCATAATCAGATGAAAGCATCAACTTTTCAAAATCAAAGCACTTACTGAGATTGATCATACATATCCAAATTAGATAGCTATTGTAGCACTCATTAAGCAGTTATTGCAGTTTGGGGCTCCTTGCTGTGCAGCCGTGCTCGACAAAGGGTAAAGAAAGCTTCTGTCCAGCATTTTGATGGATGCGCCAAAACAATTTGAAAGTTTTCACCCTCAAATATCTAAAAGATTAATATAACCCTTTAAGCTAAGCAGTGCTTCAACCTAATGTAAAACAGATTATATCAATCACTTTAATATATGTATATTAATCAATTTAATATATGTATCTAAAAACTATGGTAGAAAGTGAAAACTACCAGATTAGGCAACTTTCTTTTTAGTACATAAATGTTGGATACTTTTGAGCCGCCGTCCATCCTATGGACATTGTGTGAGGCTAATAGCCGTGCCTCAATATTGTACTAGAACTGCACAAGCGCCATTCAAATGCAGTGTTTCTGCTTTAGTAGGCCAGATTAAGCGCCCGCGAAATTATGCCAGGCAAAGGCTGCTCTGGGCCAAAATAGACCCCGGGTTTACTTGTGCCCTGTTGATTACCATCTCACTGTTACTCATATGTGACTGTTGCTTACTTATTGGTATCCACTTGTGATTGTTGCCTACTTTCTCACTCACTTGTGACAGTAGCCTACATTCTCACTCACTTGTGATTGTTGCCTACATACTCACTCACTTGTGATTGTTGCTTACTTTCTCACTCACTTGTGATTGTTGCCTACATGCTCACTCACTTATGATTGTTGCTTAGTTTCTCACTCACTTGTTATTGTTGCTTACTTCCTCACTCACTTGCGATTGTTGCCTACTTTCTCATTCACGTGTGATCGTTGCTTACTTTCTCACTCACTTGTGAGTGTTGCCTACATTCTCACTCACTTGTGATTGTTGCTTACTTTCTCATTCACTTGTGATTGTTGCCTACATTCTCACTCTTTTGTGATTGTTGCTTACTTTCTCACTCACTTGTGATTGTTGCTTACTTTCTCATTCACTTGTGATTGTTGCCTACAATCTCACTCTCTTGTGATTGTTGCTTACTTTCTCATTCACTTGTGAGTGTTGCCTACATTCTCACTCACTTGTGATTTTTGCTTACTTTATCATTCACTTGTGATTGTTGCCTACATTCTCACTCACTTGTGATTGTTGCTTACTTTCTCACTCACTTGTGATTGTTGCCTACTTTCTCATTCACTTGTGATTGGTGCCTACTTTCTCACTCTCTTGTGATTGTTGCTTACTTTCTCATTCACTTGTGATTGTTGCCTACATTCTCACTCACTTGTGATTGTTGCTTACTCTCTCACTGTTACTCACTTGTGATTGTTGCTTACTTTCTCACTCACTTGCGATTGTTGCCTACTTTCTCACTCACGTGTGAGTGTTGCCTACATTCTCACTCACTTGTGATTGTTGCTTACTTTCTCATTCACTTGCGATTGTTGCTTACTTTCTCATTCACTTGTGATTGTTGCCTACATTCTCACTCTCTTGTGATTGTTGCTTACTTTCTCATTCACTTGTGATTGTTGCCTACATACTCGCTCACTTGTGATTGTTGCTTACTTTCTCACTCACTTGTGATTGTTGCTTACTTTCTCACTCACTTGTGATTGTTGCCTAGATTTTCACTCACTTGTGATTGTTGCTTACCTTCTCACTCACTTGTGAATGTTGCCTACATTCTCACTCACTTGTGAGTGTTGCCTACATTCTCACTCACTTGTGATTGTTGCTTACTTCATCACTCACTTGTGATTGTTGCCTACTTTCTCACTCACTTGTGATTGTTGCCTACATTCTCACTCACTTGTGAGTGTTGCCTACATTCTCACTCACTTGTGATTGTTGCTTACTTCCTCACTCACTTGTGATTGTTGCCTACATTCTCTCTCACTTGTGATTGTTGCTTACTTTCTCACTCACTTGTGATTGTTGCCTATATTCTCACTCACTTGTGATTGTTGCTTACTTTCTCACTAACTTGTGATTGTTGCCTACATTCTCACTCACTTGTGATTGTTGCTTACTTTCTCACTCACTTGTGATTGTTGCCTACATTCTCACTCACTTGTGATTGTTGCTTACTTTCTCACTCACTTGTGATTGTTGCCTACATTCTCACTCACTTGTGATTGTTGCTTACTGTCTCACTGTTACTCACTTGTGATTGTTGAATACTTTCTCACTGTGAATCATTTGTGCTTGTTGCTTAGTTTCTCACTGTTGCTCACTTGTGTTTGTTGCTCACTTGTGATTGTTGCTTACTTTCTCATTGTTGCTCATTTGTGATTGTTGCTTACTTTCTCACTTTTACTCACTAGTGCTGTTGCCGATTTGTGCTGTTTAACCCACTTGTGTTCTGTCACACATTTGTGCTCTCTCCCCCACCACCAGAGCTGTGGTACATGCTTGCGTTTTGTCGTCGACTTGTCCTATATCTCTCAGTTGCACCTGGTCGTCTTGCACTCTGGCTCTCATTCTCTCTCATTCTCTCTCTCTCTATGTATTCCTGTCCTGTTCTTCCTGTCTCTCATCACTATCTCTCATTCTCTGTCACATTATTATGATTGTGTCATTGTTGCGAGATTAAGTCTGAATTAAATGCGAATGGGACCAATTAATTACACAATTATAGGTACAGGCATGTTACCTGTTCCTAACATTCCACCCACATTCCACTCATGCAGCACCAAGCCTTTTAATAGTGCAACGCGGTTATTTTAGCTTTTTCGGGGCACTCTCAATGACGACTACTTGCGTGTGTGTTACATAATGGCTTATATGAATAAAAAGCAACAACCTTATCTATGCTATATATCATAGGTATATCATGCCTATGTTACTCCACTGTAGTAAATGTAGTTTTGAATACTGACACAGTGTCGTGTCATGCATATGGGAAACTGGTATATATTATGACTACGCTATAACATGGTTGCAAGTGGAGTGTATGTAGACTGACTTTATATATCGCCGCCGTCATCGATGTTATTTACTTTATATCTTCGCGGAATTAAGTGCTGCTTCAGTAGTAAATTGTGAATTTGACGTCTTTGGCACCAGAATTGGGCCTAATTACAAGCGGGCCCAAATTGCGTCCCTACATTTCCGGGTGGTGGTAATTACCGAAGCTAAATAAAAGCGTAGACTTTTCTACTTTTCTGTGTACTTAATTCGCATTTCTCACACACCCCTGGATGATGAAGGTTTCAGCGGTGTTACACAAATCCATATGTAGCACTACAACCACTACCAGTAGCTCCACCACCACCAGCAGCCCCACCACCAGCCCCACCACCACCACCAGCCCTACCACCACCACACTAGCAACCCCACCACCACCACCACTACCACCACCACTACCAGTAGCTCCACCACCAACACTACCAGCACCACCACCAGCCCCACCACCACCACCATCCCTACCACCACCACACCAGCAACCCCACCACCACACCACCACCACCAGCACCACTACCACCACCACCACACCAGCAACCCCACCACCACCAGCACCACTACCACCACCACTACAGGTACCTCCACCACCAACACTACCAGCACCACCACCACACCAGCATCCCCTCTACCAGCACCACCACTACCAGCCCCACCACCGCCACACCAGCAGCCCCACCACCACACCAGCACCACCACTACCAGTAGCTCCACCACCACCACACCAGCACCACTACCAGTAGCTCCACCACCACCACACCAGCACCACTACCACCACCAGCGCCACCACCACCACACCACCACCACACCACCACCACACCAGAAGCCCCACCACCACACCACCACCACAACCACCACCACTACCAGTAGCTCCACCACCAACAGTACCAGCACCACCACCACACCAGCAGCCCAAACACCACACCTGCACCACCAGCACCACTACCACCACCACGACCACCCGTCCAAGCATCATCATCATCATCATGCTGTCGGTCGCGATGCGACAAAGACTGCTTTCATTACTTGACTGCCACTCTCCATTTAGCTCTCTGCTGTGAGAGTTGCGTCCATGAGTCGGTCTTAATGTCTCTCAGCTAACATGTCATGAAAGCTGCCTGCAAAAGTGTTGAAGTGCTGCTGCAAGTTACCAGCGGCACTCTCTCGGGGAGCAACTAGAGGTTTCACACCGGCAAGAACATGTCAAGACAGGCGCAAACTATTTGTCCCTGCAGTGGCTGGTCGGGAGATGTTGGGAGATCTATACATCAACCGCCCTTGATGCTGCCACAGTGACATGGTTTTCTGTTTAGGGTTTGCTCCCTTAGCCTTCGGTTCTGTCAAGAACCTGTACCACAAGGCAGTGGTTTACAACTCTGCAGGGCAGGGGCGTTAACCTCCCTGAGGTATTGCTATACCTGCATACCTTTGTGTCCAAGCATCACCATCAACATTACCATGACCACCAGCAGCATCACCACCACCACCACCACTACCAACACCACCAGCACCCTCCAGCAGCACCACCACAACCACTAGCACGACGACGACGACCACCACACCACACCACTACCACTACCAGCATCACCACCAGCATTACCACGACCACCAGCAGCAGCAACAGCACCACCACCACCACTACCAGCACCAGCACCAGCACCAGCACCAGCACTACCCACCACCACCACGACCAGCATCACCACCAGCATTACAACGACCACCAGCAGCAGCGTCAGCAACACCACCACCACCATTACCAGCACCAGGACCACCCACCACAACCACAACCGCCACCACTACCACTACTAGCACCAGCACTAGCACCACCCACCACAACCACCACCACCACTACCACCACCACGACCAGCACCACCACCACCCACCACCCACCACAACCACCACCACCACCACCACGACCAGCATCACCACCAGCATTAATGAGGTTCACGGCGGCATAGCGTGCGGCACCACCACCACGCACTACTATTTGTTTTGGTGTTTTTTGGTGTGGGGTTTTGTGCATCACAAAGTCACCACTACCAGCATCACCACCACTAGGATCAACACCACCACTACCAGCATCACCAAAACCACCACCACCGTCACCTGCATTACCACCCCCTCTACCAGCATCACCACCACCAGTACCTTCATTACCAATACCTCCTCCTCCTTCACCACCACCACCACCACTACCACCACCAGCATCACTACCGGCATCATCACCACCACCACCACCACCACAACTACTACTACCACTAGCTCAATTACCATTAGCACCACCACTACCACCAATACCACTAGCTCCGCCACCACTACCACCACCAGCATCACCACCACCGCTACCTCCATTAGCAGCACCTCGACTACCACCACCACCACTACCCCACCACCACCACCACTACCTCCATTATCACCACCACCACTACCTCCACCACCACTATTATCACCACAGTCATGTCCACCATTACCTCCACTACCTCCACTACCACTACCACTACCACCACCACTAATACCTCCATAACCACTACCTCCACTAGTACCATCACCACCACCTGCACCACTACCACATCCACCACTACCATCCCCAGCACCACTACCATCACTACCACTAATTCCAATACCCCGACCACCACCTCCACCTCAACCACCATGAACACCAGCACTACGTCCATTAGAACCACAACCACCGCTACGTCCATCATCACCACCACCACCTCCACCATCACCGACACCACAAACACCACTGCCTGTATCACTACTACGACCAACACCACCACCGCAACTCTCATCACACTACACCCACCACCAAGACCACCACCACCAACACCAACACCACACACTCCACCAACACCACCACCACCACCATCACCAACACAACAAACACCACTGCCTGTATCACCACTACCACCAACACCACCACCACAACTCTCGTCACAAAATTACACCCAGCAGCACCACCACCACCACCACCACTACCACCAACACCACCACCACCATCACCATCACCAACACCACTAACACCACTGCCTGTATCTCCCGTTCTGGTAGATCGTGGGGTCGTGGGTTCGAACCCTGGTCGAGTCAAACCAATGGCTTAAAAATTGATACTTGTCACTTCCTAGCCAGGCGCTCGGCATAAATAGGATAGGGCAGGATTGGTTGGCTCAGTGTCAGGATAATGTGACTGAGTGGGATATCAGGTCATGGAGCCGGCGGCCTGGTTTCCCAGTGGGACAGCACTATAAAGTCATCATGAGTGCGCACTGTCACAAAGTCATCATGAGTGCGCACTGTCACAAGTCGGTACCCGTCCTGATATGACCTTAGATGTTGCTAGGACGTAAAATAACAACAAACAAACAAACTGCCTGTATCACCACTACCACCAACACCGCTACCACAACTCTCATCACACAACACCCACCACCAACACCACTACCACCAACACCACCACCACCACCACCACCTCCACCATCACCAACACCACAAACACCACTGCCTCTATCACCACTACCACCAACACCGCTACCACAACTCTCATCACACTACACCCAGCACCACCACCACAAACACCACCACCACCACCCCTCACCACTCCAACTATCACTACTTCCACAACCATCACTATTCCCATTATGAACACCATTAATACAACCACTACCGGTTCCACCACCACCACCAACACTATCACCACCACCACCTCCACCATCACCGACACCACAAACACCACTGCCTGTATCACCACTACCACCAACACCGCCACCACAACTCTCATCACACTACACCCAGCACCAACACCACCACAACCACCACAACCACCACAACCACCACAACCACCACGACCACCACAACCATTACCCCCTACCCCACCAATATCAGGCCAATTTCCTTTTTGTCCATCTTACTATCATCTCAAAGATTCAGAGCAATTTGTAGCAAAAAGTACAAACAAAATACCCCACGAAAAAAAAACCAAGCTCAGCACATCCTGCTTTTACCAAATGATTCACACCCATTGGTCATGGGTAGAATTAAGGTGCGTACTGACTATCTTGTTCTACTTGTGAAATGGGGCGTGTATGCGAGTATTTTTTCGGGCGACATTCTGAAAGGTGCTGATGGTGGCGATAATGGGGGGGGGGGGTGTTCGAGTGGTTAAAGCATGCGCTTCGCTCTCTAAATACGAGTGTGGAAGTTGGAAATTGCTCGAGGTAGCAGTGTGTGGATGGAGATGAACTCCTTAATTTGCCGGCCTGTGTTGCTTGTGGCGTGTGCATATAACCGTGACGACTGGACGTGGTGCTGAATCAGTGAGAGTGCAGGCTTCCTGTGTGCAATGTTTGCAGTTTTGAATCGTACTCGAGTCCAACCAGTGACATGAAGTTACCATGAATGTGCACCACATATTTTGTTTCCATGTTACGATGCTGATAATTAAGTCTTTGTTTTATTGATAACAAGTACAGTAATTATTGTAGCCTCTGTCTATTAGGTATGTTAGCAGGTCTACATGTATTGAATTTATCCCACAAAAGATATCAACATTATAATCATATGATTTTGCACTAGAGTACAAATATGAAAATTTACACATTGGCACCATACATGTAGCCAAACTTTTTTTCAACTTATTTTTCTACTTTTTTCTTGTAATTCATAACCTTGTTTGCTTAGCAATAATCAATACAATCTTGTTTGACTATGTTGTATATGTTAAAATGAGGTTCTGGATATGTCTTTGATTTTCATCTTACACAAGTGATATTAAAGTATTACTCAATTTGTATAAGATCTAATTCAAAACGTGAAATTCATTTTTTTCAACTCTGACATATGCACAACATGCAAACATTCATATGACATTGGATTAGGCTATTATTTGGAAGGATACTTGCTATTATTTTGAAGGTTTTCACTTTTGGTTTCCATGTCACACTTTTGTGCCCAGTTTTAGAGAATGACGCATTATATACTTTACTGTAGTTTGAAGCCACTTTTCTTATAAAGGGTTCAATTTAGAAATATTTTTGATAAAAAAAAGTGTTAAATTAATGTTGGTGTGCAAACTGAAATACTGGACATAAGCTTTATTGACCCCTTTTCGAACATAGTAGCATTGTAGAAGTTTAATAAGTGCACCAGTCTCAAAGTTTGGTATGTAGGATCAAATCTAGGTCAGTGTTTTGGTTACCAAAATTGGATGCCTTTATCGGACGCGACAGTTTCAAACTAAAACTCTCTACGAGGTTAATCTAAATTTCTAATTCGGAAGGATGTGAATGAATTAATTAGGTGTCCTGTAGTTGTTTTGTTGGTGTGTTTATATGGGTGGGCGGAAACGAGTAAGTTCAGTTTGGTTGTGAGATAGCTGCTCTAAAGTTCAGTTTGGTTGTGAGATAGCTTCTATAATAATAAAGTTCTGTTTGGTTGTGAGGTACCTGCTATAAAGTTCAGTTTGGTTGTGAGATAGCTGCTGTAAAGTTTAGTTTGGTTGTGAGATAGCTGCTGTAAAGTTCAGTTTGGTTGTAAGATAGCTGCTATAAAGTTCAGTTTGGTTGTGATATAGCTGCTATAAAGTTCAGTTTGGTTGTGAGATAGCTGCTGTAAAGTTCAGTTTGGTTGTGAGATAGCTGATGTAAAGTTCAGTCTGGTTGTGAGATAGCTGCTATAAAGTTCAGTTTGGTTGTGAGATAGCTGCTATAAAGTTCAGTTTGGTTGTGAGATAGCTGCTATTAAGTTCATTTTGGTTGCGATATAGCTGATGTAAAGTTCAGCTTTATTGTGAGATAGCTGCTATAAAGTTCAGTTTGGTTGTGAGATAGCTGCTGTAAAGTTCAGTCTGGTTGTGAGATAGCTGCTATAAAGTTCACTTTGGTTGTGAGATAGCTGCTCTATAGTTCAGTTTGGTTGTGAGATAGCTGATATAAAGTTCAGTTTGGTTGTGAGATAGCTGCTGGCTGCGCTTGTCACTGTGCACTGCATTACAATTCAATATGTCACAGCCTTCTCATGTTTGTAACCCATTGTGCACGCGATATCCTTGCTACACACGAATGCATGCAAGATTATCTTTTTATGTGGGTCTGGTTTGGGGGAGGAATTGAATCTTGGATATAAATATTATTGATTTGGCTATGGCTGACTCTTATTTCCCACTAATTCATTACCCAATATTTTAACACACGCTATATATATATATGCTGTATAAGTATTATGCGAGTATAATAACCCAGAATATCTTTCCTTCCGCTCATCACTCACTCAGCTCCATGAACTGATGGAGTTTGTCTGAGTCATCTACTGCTCCAGCCTCCACTACCCCAGCTCCTATGGTGGCGCCACCACCCCTGCACACTGTAACCACCACTCACTGTACTGCTGAAAATCTGTTCTCTAGCCAGAGTAAATACACTCTCAACCACTATCATGTCTTCTTCTTGTTTCATTATGTAGCCAAAGTATTATATATATATATATATATATATATATATATATATATATATATGTATATATATATATTATATATATATATATATATATACAAAATATGTATACACACCTACCTCTAATATCTGCTATAAGTGGCCATGAGTTTGCACTGTTACAAGTCGGTGTCCCTCCTGGTATGACTTGAGGGTTGCTAGGAAGCAAAGGCACACCAAATAATCTATAGATGTATACACTATATACACCTGGATCTATTATAGAAAATGCCAATGCAAGATTGATAGTAGTTCGCGCCACTGGTAGGGTTGGGAGTGGTGGCGCCACCTGTCCCAATTGTTAAAAGGGGTCACCCATAAAGTAGTACCCAGCATATGGGTGATAATATAGGGAACATTCCCTTCCACGGCTTTATACTCGCATAATCCTTATACATCACAGATATGGGTTTGGAGGATGTTCCCATAGTCCAATTTGGCAGGTAATTAGACAGTAATTAGAAGGCGAATGGTAGTAGCTGTGGCTTGTTTACACCCAGATAATTGGTTATTATGACACTCTAGGTTGGGAGGTAATTGGGCAGTAATTATGGGGAAAATAGTAGTAATTCCATTCTTTTTAAGTACCCAGATAATAAATTATATGGCACAACACTTCAACAAATTTAGACCTTACATAATTTGCTTTAACGATGTATGCCGTGAAAATATGTCTTGACTTGTATGAAAATTGGTATTAGAAAGTCTTAAAAAGGTCTTAAATGTGATTGGCTAATAGGTGCAGGAACTCTCTACATACATTCAAGTGTGAACATTCGAAAATATTAGAAGGTACATGAAGGAACTTCTTTTAAGAAACGATGTTAATTCATCCCCATAGCAAAGGTTATTCCAAAAGCCATGTATTATTATTTTATGTACAGCTGATATGATATTCGAGTGGTCCAAAGCAAATCCAATGTAAAGGCCCTGTCACACTTTACCGGATTGAGGATACGGACAGACCTGGACACAAATATTCTAATCCAGTGTGATTCAGACTTGAAATGTATCGATTAGGTAATGGACGGTAACGGTTGATAACGTATCTAATGATCAATGTAAAATTCAAGATACAAAAAGACCTATAACAAACGGCAACGGACGTGTAATGGATATGTAACGGATGGGAATGGATGGGGAATGGACGGGAAACTGATGGTAATGGATAATAACCACATATTTCAGTCCGGCGCAATCCATTACAAGTTTTGTGCATGCTCAAAACGTGTAATGGATTGGGCCGGATAACAACTGATATGCAATGGACACAAATCAGACTTTGCTGGATATCAATGGACTTTGTTCCGTTTCAATCCGTTTCCTCAATCCGGTGAAGTGTGACAGGGTCACGAGTAGTATATCGGATGGTGGTTTAAAAGTCACGATTCTATATACAACCAAGGTACTCACGGGATATAATAGTGAAAACTGAAAAAGTCGCCAGTACAAACATTGATTAAATTAACCGACTCAACTTACAGTTGATTGGTTGTTGGAGTGTTATAAGGTCATATCATAATAGGTACTGACTTGTAACACTGCGCACTCCTGGCAATTTTATAGGGCTGCCAGACTTGGAAATCAGGCTGCTGGTACCATGACCTGATATCCCACTCAGTCACATTATCCTGACACTGAACGAACCAGTCCTTGCCCCACCCTAATAATGCCGAACGCCTGGCTAGGAAGTAAGAAGTATCAATTTTTAAGTCGCTGGATTCTCGTCCAGGGTTCGAATCCCACAATCTACCAAAACGGGAGACCGACTCATTCGGCCATCCCGTCTGGTCAACCAGATAAGTAATTATATATAGTGTCTATAAAGCTTTACTGTTAGTGACGTGGGTGCTCAGTGGTGGCGCCTCTAGTACTGTTTGGTGGATAGTCGGGAATACTTGATGGTCTCTGGAAACTTTGTATTCGTATAAGTCCTTATGTATCACATAATGAGCTATGGCGATGTTAATGAGGCAGCCGTGTGCTGAAAAAAAGAGCTTCCACAAACAGGTGGCGCAACCGTGTCGGGGAGTAGAACTAGACTAGATACAGCTTGTTTGTGGGAGTTTTACATCCTGGCAACATCTAAGGCCATATCAGAACGGGAACTGACTTGTGACAGTGTGCAGTTTCATAGTGCTGTCCCACTCGGATACCAGGCTGTTGGCACCATGGCTTATTTTCCCACTCATTCGCATTATCCTGATACTGAACGAACCAGTCCTTGCCCTACCCTAATAATGCTAAGCGCCATGTTATTGTTAAGTAGCGAAAAGTACCAATTTTGTAAGTCATTGGTGTGACTTGGACATGATATTGACTCCCGACATTCAGCACAGGAAGCCTGCACTCAAACCGATTCGGCCACCGCGTACCCATGAACATGGTGAGCAAATTGGGTCAATAAGTAGTCTTGTAGAAGAGCTTTTTAGTGCGGCTGGTTATTGATAAATTGATGATTTAATTGACTCTGAAATGGTCTGAAACTTGAGTGAAAGCATACGGTCGTCTGTGTCCGTGTTCTTATTGTGTGGCGCAGTTACTTGTTATACCCCTGTCACACTACGACGTAACGAGCTAATGTGAGCCTAACGTGGTGATTTTTCGTCATTTCGTTGATGTACGTTGGATTATGTTATGATGACGTCATAATGACGTTAGACTGATGTCGAGCTACGTCATATTACGTCGTGTTACGTCGAGTTACGTTGAGGTTTTGGACATGTTCAAAAATGTTGACGTAGCTTGAACGTAAGGGTTTACGTTCGCCGTACGTTCTGTTCACGTTCAGCGAAAGTCAATGACGTTAAACGGACATTAGGCAAACGCTGCTCACTATGTTCAACTACGTTCCACTACGTTAACCCACATTAAACCGGGTGCAAATGCCCATGCGGCGTAATGGGAACATAGGAGAACGTCAGGAGAACGTCAGGAGTACGTACATTCAATGTACGTTCAACGTCTCATGACATATGTAGCATCACGTAACGTTCTTCTGGCGATGGAATAACGTTCATAACGTTCCGTGAGCGTAATGACGTTGTCCTCTCTCGTTGAATGACGGTATCACTATGCTTTACCGACGTTGCGCTCTCATCCACTACCCTGCTTCCACGTTCAACTTGTGCCCAAATTTGCATACTACATCGAGAAGTTCAACGTTCTTCACATTCTCCCTACATTGACGTCGTTACGTCATAGTGTGACAGGGCCATTAACGACGCATGTGCGCCTCGGCACGATGTGTAAGACAAGTTGTCCAAATGTTTAATTTCCCTTAATAGAAGTTGTAAGCTTGTCGGTAATGCCAATGTCAGATTGTGATGTCAGTCATGTCTAGAGAGTGATTGACGTTACGTCACACCCCTGCTAAATACAGATATGAGAATTTCCAACCGATCGGCTGTTAGTATTACCCAACTTTGGGACAATGATCTTCCTTTTTAGGTCTGACCTGTTCTCATCCTGGTATATAAAGGACAGGTCCCACCGATTGACGGTTTCCCAACCTTTGGGCGATGACCCGCCTTTAGGTCTGACCTGTTCTCATCTCTGCTGTATACAGGACAGGTCTCACCGATCAGCGGTTTCCAAACCTTTGGGCAATGATCTTCCTTTTTAGGTCTGACCTGTTCTCAGCCCTGCTATATATAGGACAGCTGTCACCGATCAGCGGCTTCCCAACCTTTGACCAATGACCTTTGTTTTTAGGTCTGACCTGTTCTCATCACTGCTATATATAGGACAGGTTCCACCGACTGATTCCATTCCTCTTTGTCCTTTCCTAGTACTGTCAGGGATAACTATTAGTTTGTAAGTCACTGATTTGACTAGGCAGGGGTTTGAACCCATGACCTGTCAAAGTGGAAACGAGCGTTCAACTCACTCGGCCATCTCGTCTTTTCTAATGTAACTCAGATTGAATAAAGCATAATACTCATTAACACAAAAAAGCACAACTCAAGATGTGATTATGTGTGAGAAGGAAGATGTAATAAAAAAACACACAGTAGATTACAAATGACGTGTGGGTGTGTGCGTGTGTGAGTGTGTGTGTGAGAGTGTGTGTGTCTGTGAGTGTGTGACTGTGTGAGAGTGTGAGTGTGTGTGAGTGTGTGTGTGAGAGTGTGAGGGTGTGTGAGTATGTGTGTAAGTGTGAGTGTGTGTGAGAGCGTGAGTGTGTGCGTGTGTGTGAGTGTGTGTGTGAGTGTCTGTGTGAGTGTCTGTGTAAGAGTGTGTATGAGTGTGAGTGCGTGTGTGTGAGTGTGTGTGAGTGTGTGCGTGAGTGTGTGCGTGAGTGTGTGTGAGTGTCTGTGTAAGAGTGTGTATGAGTGTGAGTGCGTGTGTGTGTGTGTGTGAGTGTGTGTGAGTGTGTGTGTGAGTGAGTGCGTGTGAGTGGTTGTGTGGGTGTGTGAGTGCGTGTGAGTGGGTGTGTGAGTGTGTGAGTGTGTGAGTGCGTGTGAGTAAGTGAGTGTGTGTGACTGAGTGTGTGTGAGTGTGTGTGTGAGAGTGTGTGTGTGAGTGTGTGTGTTACTGTGTGTGTGTGAGGCGACTGATTTGGAATAAGCCTTGTGCTATTATGCTTGTGAATACTGGGTGACGTGTGGTGAGGTGATTTGCATCACGTGGTGTTTGCGGTTGCCCGGCCTCTTTTTGTTTCCTTCTTGTATAAAGGTTTATGCGAGTATTAAAAGTGCCATTCACACATGCGTTATGTATGCGTTGCTACCGTCTATGCGATGACGGGGATCAGTTTGTTGCCGTTCCAGTTGCTATCCTTTTATGCGCAAATGCGACCCTTCTATAATAACCCCTTGTCCACAAACAAATACAATTCCAAATAAATTTAAATAAATATAAAATAATTAGAGTATTACAAAAAAACAACCTGAATAGAATAGAAAATAAAATATATAAAATATGAAAAAATAGACTAATACAGAAACCTAATAAAATGATAAATAAATTACATTAAATTAATCAATTTAATTTAATTTAAAGGAAATTAGAGTATTAAAAAAACTAATACAATTAAAAATAAAATGAATAAAGTATAACAAATTGAGTATTACAAGAAACTATTAACATTAAAAATATATTTTATTTTTATTTTTTAAATAGAGTATCTACAACAAAGCTAGCACAGTCCCATGAAAACAAAAAAATGTCCAAACCAAAACACTTGCCTAGAATTGACCCAACATATCCAATTTCGATACTGGTGCACTTATTAAACATATATTGCCTCATAGCCGGAATACTGAGTTAATTTAACAGACGCTGTCACTGCGGCACGCTTCTGATGTCCACCATTTCGGTGTGCATACCAATATTCATTTGCATATTTATCCTTCAGTTCAGGTATCTGAAAGTTGGTCATTAATAAATAGAAGTGATTCCAAACTAAAGTTCCGCACACTAATGACCAAGCTGATATATGTGTCTGTCAAATATGGCTGAAACTGAAAAACAAGAAGACAACCATTACCAAATAATAAGCTAAGAGCACTCCCCTCCCTAAACCCTACCTCCGTTACCCCCCCTCCCTTACCACCCCCCCACCCCTCCCTCACGTCCACCTCTCACTTCTACCCTTAGCCCCCTACTCCCGTACCGCCACCTCCCACTCCCTCCTTACACCCCTACCCTTCCCTTACCCCCACCTCCCACTGCCTCCCTTACCGCCACCTTCCACTCCCTCCTTACACCCCCACCCTTCCCTTACCCCCACCTCCCACTGCCTCCCTTACCGCCACCTCCCCTCCCACTCCCTCCCTTACAACCCCACCCTTCCCTTACCCCACCTCATACTCCATCCCTTACACCCACCCTTCCCTTACCACCCCCCTCCACCACCTCATACTCTCTCCCTTACCGCCACCTCCCACCTCCCCTCCTTACAACCCCACCCTTCCCTTCCTACCCCCCCCCCCCCACAGCCCCCTTACCGCCTCTCTCCCACTACCCTCCCTTACCCCCCCACCCGTCCCTTAACCCCCGACCTCATACTCCACCCCTTACACCCCCACCCTTCCCTTACCCCTTCCTCATACGTCCACCCCTTACACCACCCTCCCTTACCCCCCACCTCCCCTCCCTCCCTTCCGCCACCATTCCCTTACCCCCACCATCCACTCCCTCATTTACACGCCCCCACCCTTCCCGTACCGCCACCTTCCCACATCCCTCCTTACATCCCACCCTTCTTACCCCCACCTCAACCCTCCCTTACCGCCACCTTCCACTCCCTCCTTACACCCCCACCCTTCCCTTACCCCCACCTCCCACTGCCTCCCTTACCGCCACCTCCCACTCCCTCCCTTACACCCCACCCTTCCCTTAACCCCACCTCTGTTTGTTTTTTTTTTTATACTCCATCCCTTACATACCCCACCCTTCCCTTTTATCCCCAACTACCTCATACTCCTCCCTTACCGCCACCTCCCAACTCCCTCTTTACACCCCCACCCTTTCCCTTACCCCCTTCCTTCCCACTGCCTCCCTTACCCCACCTCCCACTCCCTCCCTCCTGCCTTACACCCACACACTTCCCTTAACCCCTCCTCCAACTCCCTCCCTTACCCAACCTCCCTTACCCCCACCTCCCACTCCTCCCTTACACCCCGCCCTTTCCCTTACCGCAACCTCCCACTTGCCCTCAGCCAGCCCACCCTTCCTTACCCCACCTCATACTCACTCTACCGCCCTCATTCCTCTCCTTCCTTACACTCCCACCCCCTTACCCCCACCTCCCACTGCCTCCCTTACCGTCACCTCCAACCCTCCCTTACACCCCACCCTTCCCTACCCCCACCTCAACTCCATCCTCTTACACCCCACCCTTCCCTTACCCCCACCAACTCATACTCCCTCCCTTAACCCCCACCCTTCCTACCCCCTCCTCCCACTCCCTCCCTTACCTCCACTCTTCCTTACCCCACCTCCCACTCCACTCCCTTTACACACCACCCTTCCCTTACCGCCTCCATCCCTTCTCCCCCCCCTTACCCCCACCTCCCACTCCCTTCCTTACACCCCCACATTCCCTTACACCGACTCCAATTCCTCCATTACTCGTCCTTACACCCCCCCCCCCCACCCTTACCCCCCTCCATACCACCCACGGCGAGCCCACCATGCGTGAAGTTATTCCGGGCAGTGGGCGCGGTGCATTTAAACACCCCTGACAGACTTCTTTGTGGTGATGGATGTGAGACCTGGACGAGGGCTTTGATTTTTATCCACCCGCCGCCCTGTTTCAGAATTAATCTATTGGGTATGATGAGGATCGATGGACATAGGCCGAGCAAAAAAGCTAATTATTCTGTCAGAGTTCTATCTGGGGAGCCAATTCGAACGCGCTCTGACATTGCTATAGGGATCATGTTATCAGCACTAGTGGTTGATATACATGACAGGGCCATGAAAGCACTGCCAGAGTACCAAAGGAATTCAAGCCTCTGTGTGTATATATTTTTCTTTTCCTTTCTCTCCCTTTCTCTCTCACTCCACACACACACACACTTCCCCTTTTTGACTGCGGCAGCGACGACTCGACAGACTTAATTTCTCGGTTTTTACATACGGTGATCCAATTTCCCACCAAGAACCCATGGGAGGGAATACTTTAAAAAAAATCTTGTTTAAATTCAGCCCCGTCCAGCAATGCACCCCGCTGCACTTACTCTGCCACCAGCCTACGTCCACCATACCCCACCTTCCTGCCACTCTAGTCCAACCATAGCCCCACCTTACCCCATCCTACCCTCACCCTACCCTCACCCTACCACCAGCCTACTTCCACCCTACCCCACCTTCCTGCCACTCTAGTCCAACCATACCCCCACCTTACCCCATCCTACCCTCACCCTACCCTCACCCTACCCTCACCCTACCACCAGCCTACTTCCACCCTACCCCACCTTCCTGCCACTCTAGTCCAACCATACCCCCCACCATACCCCATCCTACCCTCTCTCAGCCTACCCTCACCCTACCACCAGCCTACTTCCACCTACCCCACCTTCCTGCCACTCTAGTCCAACCATACCCCCACCTTCCATCCTACCCTCACCCACCCTCACCCTATCCTCCCTCACCAACCACCAGCCTACGTCACCCTACCCCACCTCCTGCCACTCTAGTCCAACCATACCCCCCACCTTACCCCATCCTACCCTCACCATACCCCATCTTTCTTCCACCATACACCAACCCTACCCCACCTTACCCTCACCCTACATCCACCTTACCACCCTACGCCCACCTCACCTCCACCCTACCCACACCTCACTTCCACTCTACCCAACCATACCCCCCACCTTACCCCCATCCTACCCCTATCTTACCTCCAGCCTACCCCCACCCTACCCCCACCTTCCTGCCATTCTCCCACACCGTACACCCCTTACTCTCACCCTCCCCCCCTTACTCTCACCCTACCCCCACCTTACTCTCACCCTACCTGCACCTTACCCCTACCTTAGTACCACACTACTCCCATCATACGACCACCCTATCCCATCCTGTACCAACCCTGCACCCAGCCTACCGCCACACCTCACCAACCTCCCCCCCTCCCCCACCCTACCCCAACTTAAACACCACCCTCCGCTCCAAGACAGACAATGCCTTCACTACCCCGAGCATACATTCATACCACACCCACCCACACCCACACACGCACACAAACACCATACACACACGCACACAAACACCACACACACACACAGACACACAGAGCTCCTCATCTCAGCCCGCTAATGGTAATGTATGTCAGTGTACTCAGAACCGAAGGATGTCGTCTCCATTAAGACTCGGCCGGTCGCGGCTTGATTAGCTGGCTAATTTGCATATGCAAATGAAGCCCGTCTGGCGCATGCGGCCGGCGGGTGTGTTTGCGGCGTGGATCAGAAGTCGCGCGCGCCTTTTTAACGGGTACGAGTGGACTGTAATTGTTGAAAGAAGTTGGCTGCATGGCACCGCCAAAACGCCGCTGTAATTATACCGGCAATTACACACGTGGTGTCACATGCAGTTGGACACGTGATTAATTGAAATATAGGATTAGCATAGTGATTTACACAGCGTTGTCGTTACAAGGACACTCCATTCTGTCGTGTGTGTGGGGGGAGGGGGGGAGGGGTGGCGGGGAGGGGGGGGGGGGTGTATGTGCATGGACACCCAGGCCGTCTTCGATTATGACAGTCCGGGCCATTCGGATCATCCGAGTTGTCAGAATTTCAAATAGAACACCCCGAGGTGAACCTAAACATACACGGGCCGTGTGCAAAATGATCCTACTCCAATGACCCAGGTCTTAGCTGGGGGCATCAGGAGCAATGCTTGTGCTGGTATCTGAGGCCTACAGCTGTCGGTACAAGTCCCACATGTTTTTTTTTAATGTTTAAAAATGAAAAATAAATGTATGACCACCCAGACTAATGAACTGGGCAAATAACTAAACTATAAATCCTATCTTGCTGTAGTTATATTAGTTATTTAAAACAAGTTTTGGATTAAGCCAACATTTAATTATTCCACCTCGAGTGCATTCGTTTATGCAACCCGAGGTTGTAGGGTCTGTGCATGAACAAAAGAGTGGCTGGGATGATCCGAGGTGATTAATCGAATACGGCTTCTTAGAGTAGAGTATTTTAGTTGACGCAAATGAGCATTGATACTGTTCCTCGATGTCATTGGCCTTAGATGTTGCCAGGATGTAAAACTCCAAACAACGAACGACACATCAATGTGATTGGTGATATTACTAAGTTTGTTTGTTTGTTTGTTGTGGTTCTGCGTCCTAATAAGATCTATGCTTGTTGCTAAGTTCATTGGTGGAATTTTCAATGTAATCCATTATATTCTCCATCGGACGTGGTCGCCGAATCGGTAGAGTGCAGGCTTGCAGAAAATTGGGCTTTTGAAGCCTAACCGAGTCATACGAATGACTTACAAAATTGATACTTGTCGCTACCTAGCCTACCGCTTGACATTACTGGGCTTAGTGCAAGGTCTGGTTAGCTCAGTGTCAGGATAATGTGACTGAGAGGGAAATTGTGTCATAGTGGCGGCAACCTGGTCTTCTAGTGGAACAGCACTATAAAGTTACCATAAGTGCACACTGACACAAGTTGGTATGAATCTTGATATGACCTTAGACGCTGCTACTAGTGTTAGAATGCAAAATCCCACCAAAGACAAATATTTTATGATATTTATGAATTTTTTCAGATCTTTACAACTTCGTTGATAGCTTTCAAACTTCATAGGGCGTAGGTCAACTTATCTTAGCGCATTGTGACAATCAGCCACCCTGCTGTCAACTGGCAATCACAGACCCTATGTGCAAATTGCCTCGCGGTGATTGCCGATAAGCAAGGGCTGCCGACGTGCCATCTATCTCCTCTTGAGACTGGCGTTTGTAGTAGGGAGAGGGTGAGTGGGTGGGGATTGCATGGCTTGGTGGAGTGTCACACTCGCAGTGTTTGGTGAGTTTTGTGTGGGTGTAACATAGGCATATTCATGTGTGGCTTGACCAGTGGGACCCACGGGTTCGAAACCTGGTCGAGTCAAACCAATGACTTAAAAATTGATACTTGTCGCTTCCTAGCCTGGTGCTTGGCATTATTAGGATAGGGCAAGGACTGTCTGGTACAGTTGGCAGGTGAGTTGGTTGGTACAATTGCTGGGTGAGTTGGTTGACACAATTGGTGGGTGAGTGAGTTGGTTTGTACAATTAGTGGGTGAGTTGGTTGGTACAATTGGTGGGTGAGTGAGTTGGTTGGTACAATTGGTGGGTGAGTGAGTTGGTTGGTACGATTGGTGGGTGAGTGAGCTGGTTGGTACAATTGGTGGGTGAGTTGGTTGGTACAATTGGTGGGTGAGTTGGTTGGTACAATTGGTGGGTGAATTGGTTGGTACAATTGGTGGGTGAGTGAGTTGGTTGGTACGATTGGTGGGTGCGTGAGTTGGTTAGTACTATTGGTGGGTGAGTTGGTTGGTACGATTGGTGGGTGAATTGGTTGGTACAATTGGTGGATGAGTGAGTTGATTGGTACAATTGGTGGGTGAGTGAGTTGGTTGGTAAAAGTGGTGGGTGAGTGAGTTGGTTGGTACAATTGGTGGGTGAGTGAGTTGGTTGGTACAATTGGTGGGTGAGTAAGTTGGTTGGTACAATTGGTGGGTGAGTGAGCTGGTTGGTACAATTGGTGGGTGAGTTGGTTGGTACAATTGGTGGATGAGTTGGTTGGTATGATTGGTGGGTGAATTGGTTGGTACAATTGGTGAGTGAGTTGGTTGGAACAATTGGTGGGTGAGTTGGTTGGAACAATTGGTGGGTGAGTTGGTTGGTACGATTGGTGGGTGAGTGAGTTGGTTGGTACGATTGGTGGGTGAGTTGGTTGGTACAATTGATGGGTGAGTTGGTTGGTACAATTGGTGGGTGAGTTGGTTGGTACAATTGGTGGGTGAGTTGGTTGGAACAATTGGTGGGCGAGTTGGTTGGTACGATTGGTGGCTGAATTGGTTGGTACAATTGGTGGGTGAGTTGGTTGGTACAATTATAGGTTATTTGGTCGGTACAATTGAAGGCGGATGGGTGCGTACAATTGGCGGGTGGGTGGGTGGCAAAAATAATGGGTCGATTGGACTGTTGGCATTTAGCGTGTGTACATCGTCAGAGTTTAATTAACTACTGTCAACCCCACAATGGGACCAACTTACTCCGCCAGCGAATTACCCCCCTGAAAAATAAATCACTAAAGATCTGGAGCCTGGCATTTGAATATAAATCTGAATTTCCATCATGAAGAGCTTGGCAGACTTGAGCGCGTAGGCACCTTTGTCTGTTTCTGCTGTGCTGTGCGCATGCGCGGTTCACAATCGCACCAAGCACGCGCCGCTATTGGCTGCTACGTCAGCAATATTTGAAATGTTCAATTTGCTACGTTTAACCGGAGCGGACGGACTACATTACAACCCCCCTGTAACCCCCCCCCCCCTCCCACCTCCCCTCTACCCCCCTCCACACTCTCCCCGTCTTAAGCTATGCAAACATGTACCAGGCACCGCCTGCGAAAACTATCCAGGGAAACCAGCGGAAATTGGGTCCGGACCGGCGGGAAAAAAATGAACATTTCATTACTTTTAATTTAGATTGGGGCCCCTGAAATCTTGCCCAGTTGATCAAATTAACAGATTCACCCTATCGTAAACGCCATCTTCGAAGGATTCTCGCATTTAGCCCGCGTAAATGCAGAACGTGGCGAAAGGCACTCTGGGATGAGCGATTGCAAGGCACGGCAGGGAACAAATATTTTCGCGGGCGAATTTCGTTATTTCTTTATTTATATTTTGATCATTTTGGCTCGTTCACTTTCATGAAATTATTAAAGGAAGCAAAAGGTACTTAATGCTAGGTGTGTGTGGAGTTTTCACCCATATGTTCTTTAGTTTCTCCGGTGAATTTGATTTATTCATTTACCTATTCAATTTGTTCAAATCAGTGAAAATTGCATCCTCGTCGTCGTCATCATCATCATCATCATCATCACTACTGCCGTCATCATCACCGTCATCAGTAGTATTGTTGCTATTATTATTGTTGGTATTGTCATTATTAGTGTCATTGTTATTGCTGGTATTGTTGTAATTATTGTCATTGTTATTGTTGTTGTTATTATTGTCATTGTTATTTTTGTTGTTATTATTGTCAATGATATTGGTGCTATTGTTGTTGTTGTCATTACTATTGTTGTTATTGTTCTTGTTATTATTGTGATTGCTACTGTTGGTATTGTTGTTGTTATTATTGTCATTGCTATTGTTGTTATTGTCGTTGTTATTATTGTCATTGCTATCGTTGTTATTGTTGTTATTATTGTCATTGCTATCGTTGTTATTGTTGTTGTCATTGCTATTGGTGTTATTGTTGTTGTTATTGTCATTGCTATTGCTGTTATTGTTGTTATTATTTCTCAAGTGTAATGCTTGTTGGTGCTTGAGGTGTGCTTTGTATAACCTTGGCGATGTGTGTGTATGTGTCGGTGGTGTGGGTGGGTGTGTAGGTTTGTGTGTGTGTCGGTGTATGTGTGTGTAGGTGTGGGTGAGTGGGTAGGTTTGTGTGTGTGTGGGTGTGTAGGTGTGGGTATGTGTTGGTGTATGTGTAGGTGTGGGTGTGTGGGTAGGTCTGTGTGTGTGGATATGTGGGTGTGTTTAGGTGTGTGGGTGTGGGTTTGGGTGGGTTGGTGTGTGTGGGTTGGTGTGTGTGAGTGGGTGTGTGGGTATCTGTCGGTGTATGTGTAGGTGTGGGTGTGTGGGTAGGTGGGTGTGTTTAGGTGTGTGGGTGTGGGTTGGTGTGTGTGGGTTGGTGTGTCTGAGTGAGTGTGTGGGTGTGTGGGGGTGTGTTTAGGTGTGTGGGTGTGGGTTTGTGTGGGTTTGTGTTTGTGGGTTACTGTGTGTGGGTGTGTGTGAGTGAGTGTGTGGGTGTGTGTGGGTGTAGATGGAGGTAGAAAGCCGTGGAGACAAAGGACATGGACAGGTGTCAGCAGTTGCTTGGGTTACGGTGAGACTTTACACATTCCGGATGCTGTGTTGTCTATTGGCTTGCAACAGCAGCATCCACTGATTAGACGCAGACACCCGGCAGCCGTGCATTAAAATCTCATGTTTAGTTTAGCAAAATCAATGCAACTTTGTCCTTATTCGGCGCCCATCACCGGGCCGCCCCGTTCTGCTATGTGCCTGCCCATACGCCTCCTCTGTTTCAGCGGCGGGACCAGGCGGGATGGCCAAATGACTTGAGAGTCCGTCTCCTGGTTTGGGAGATTTTATCCAAACCCATGGGTTTGTGGGTTCGAACCCTGGTTAAGTCAAACCAATGACTTAAAAATTGATACTTGTCGCTTCCTAGCCAGGCACTTGGCATTATTAGAATAGCGCAAGGACTGGTTGGCTCAGTGTCAGGATAATGTGACTGAGTTGGATATCATGTCATGGTGCTGGTGGCCTGGTCTCCCAGTGGGGCAGGACTATAAAGTCACCATAAGTGCATACTGTCACAATACTTGCTATCCAGACTGCACTTCGTCCACACCTTTCTGCTTGCCTCACTCCTCCTTGATCATGTCTGAAAAGAGTTCCAGGAGGGGGAGCCCACCAGCATTTCACTTTCTACTCTTACGCTGTCCATGTGTTTGGCTCGCCGACTGGTCACCATAGAGCAAGCGAGTTGTTTGCTTGGGTGGGACCCTTTACCTTATCGTTTCTCGCACTTTGTTTTTGTTGCTTGAACCTGCTGAACCCACCTTTAGCCGTCCCTTCCTCCTGAACCCTTGCTGCTGTTGGCTGGATACGAGTGCTCTGCTACCGCCAGACCAGAGAGATTCAGGGCCGCCCCCAACGACTCATTGTTTGATAGATTGTAAAGATGTCCCCAGTTTCTACAACCACCCCACCAGAAGATTAATCTTCATACCAAAGATCGGACCGATTTATCGGTGCCTTTCTATATTCAGTTCTGCAGCCAGTAACTGTTGAAAGGTTATGAACCCCCCCAGAAGTCAAGTCAACTCTTGTCATGTCACAAGTCGGTACCCATCCTGATATTATCTTAGATGTTGCCAGAACATAAAACAATAGCAAACAATCTGCATATAAAGACCATTCGCTGCTTATAGGAAAGAGTAGCCTATATGGCAGAAACAGGTTTCCTCCAAAGAAATATGCCAGATTATCCATATGTTTGATATCCAATAGCCGAGGATAAACATCAATGTGCTCTATAGGCGTCGTTCAATAAAACAAACTTTTCTTTTCTTTGGTTCTTAATGCACGTACATGTATAGCATGACAAATTGAATCGCTGAACCAAGTCGATATGACTGCTTTGTTGTCTTCATTATGGGTTGTGAACAACAGGTATCTTCTAAATATAGCAATCCCCATCGGGTTCAGCTGACAAACACGGCGATTCTGTGTTCAAAGATATAATTGTCATCAGGACTGAGAGTATAGTTGAGAAAGAATCTCAGATAGACCTCCCCACCCCAATTTTGTTTTTAAAACCCACCCCAGAACAATAAAACCAACATGCATACACCAATCAAGCCTAGTACTATTACAAGCTCCTCTCCCTAAGCTGTTATATCACATGCAAACCCAGATGATTGTACATATTCAATTATATAATAGTTATTTGATCAAATTGATCGCTCATAGTGAGTAGGAGTAGCGGTAAGACGCCGGGGTTGCCTGTCACTGGGCCTGTGCTATTAAAGTAGTAGAGCTATGACGCGAAATCACTGCCACCCTGCCCTCTTTCACCTTCAAAGTTCAACCCTTCCACCCCCCCCCCCCCCCACACTCACACATAACCCACCTCCATCCATGCATGATATAATCTAACAATGTCAGGGTAATGTGACTGAGTGAGGTATGGGGCAAAGACTGGCTGGCTTGGCAACAGCATTTTGTGATTGAGTCGGGTATTGGGCAAGGACTGGTTGGCTTAATGTGACTGAGTAGATTATTGGGGCAAGGACTGGCTGGCTCAATGCAACGGAGTGGGTTATCGAACAAGGATTGTTTGGCTCAACATGAGGATTTGAATGGGGTATCAAACAAGGACTGGTTGGCTCAACATGAGGACTTGTGTCGGGTATCAAACAAGGACTGGTTGGCTCAACATGAGGACTTGAGTGGGGTATCAAACAAGGACTGGTTGGCTCAGCATGAGGACTTGAATGGGGTATCAAACAAGGACTGGTTGGCTCAACATGAGGACTTGTGTCGGGTATCAAACAAGGACTGGTTGGCTCAACATGAGGACTTGAGTGGGGTATCAAACAAGGACTGGTTGGCTCAGCATGAGGACTTGAATGGGGTATCAAACAAGGACTGGTTGGCTCAACATGAGGACTTGAATGGGGTATCAAACAAGGACTGGTTGGCTCAACATGAGGACTTGAGAGGGGTATCAAACAAGGACTGGTTGGCTCAACATGAGGACTTGAGTGCGGTATGAACATGAGGACTTGAGTGGGGGTATCGGCCAAGGACCGATTGGCTCAGCATCAGAAGTGCTGATGCTGAGCAGGGGTATTTGAGTGTGGGTATCTAGCAAGGACTGGTTGATGCGAATGTGAGTGAGTGGGGTATCGGGAAAGGACTGGTTGGCTCAGCACTATAAAAGTCCCCATGAGTGCCCGCCGTCACACACGTCAGTCAGTCGCTGCCCGTGCTGATATGACTTTAAATGTTACTAGAGTCTAAAACCTCAACAACCCAAAACTAAGTAGGCTCCGAGCAGGAGAGTGACAAGGAGGCGAATGGACTCTGAATTATTAATCGTTAAAAATGCGAGCCATGGTTGAAGCCTGCATTAAGCGCATGTCCCCTAACCGGATCCGTGGTACCAGCAATTCGCACGACTGGACGGATGGCTGAATGAGTTGAGCGTCCGTCTCCCGTGTTGGTAGATCGTGGGATTTGAACCCATGGGTTCGAACCCTGGTAGAGTCAAACTAATGACTTAAGAATTGATTCTTGTTGCTTCCTAGCGTTGTGCTTGGCATTATTAGGATAGGGCAAGGACTGGTTGGCTCAGTGCCAGGATAGTGTCACCCAGTGGGATATCAGGTCATGATGCTGGTGACCTGGTCTCCCAGTGGGGCAGCACTATAATATCGCCATGAGTGCACACTGTCACAAGTCGGTAGCCATCCTGATATATTGCCAGGACGTAAAACTCCAACAAGCAGCGGGGCTACTGTCAGAAACATGCCTAGGTTTGTTTGTTGGGGTTTTACATCCTGGCAAGAACTAAGGTCATATCAGGACAGGTACCGACTTGTGACAGTGCACACTCATGGCAATTTAATAGTGCAGGGAGACCAGAATTCAAGTGGCATGACCCGATTTCACACCCAGTCACATTATCCTGGTACAGATCCAGCCAGTTATTGCTGTATCCTAGTAATGCCGAGCACCAGACCATGGGTTAATATGTATCAATTTTATAAGTGATTGGTTTGTCTCAGCTGGGTTTTGAACTCCCGACTTTCCACATGGGAAGACTACACACCCTTTGATGTACAGCACGCTAAGCACTCACCAAGCATATACTACACCAAACACACCAAACACTCAGTAAACACTCACCAAGCATATACTACACCAAACACACCAAACACTCACCAAGCATATACCACACCAAACACTCAGCAAACACTCACCAAGCATATACTACACCAAACAGACCAAATGCATACCAAACACTCACCAAGCATATACTATACAAAACAGACCAAATACACACCAAACACTCAGCAAACACTCACCAAGCATATACTACACAAACCCACCAAATACACACCAAACACTCAGCAAACACTCACCAAGCATATACTACACCAAACACACCAAACACTCAGCAAACATGTACTACACCAAACAGACCAAATACACACCAAACACTCAGCAAGCACTCACCAAGCATATACTACACCAAACAGACCAAATACACACCACTCACTCAACAAACACTCACCAAGCATATACTACACCAAAGAGACCAAATACACACCAACCACTCACCAAGCATTCAGCAAATCAAATACACACCACGCACTCAGCAAACACTCACCAAGCATATTCCAAGAACATGGCAAGCACTCACCAAGCAGTCACCGAACGGTTAGCAAACACACCAAACAAAGACTAATCAATCACACACAAAACAGACAGACAAACGCTCCAAGAACATGGCAAACACTCATCAAGCACTCACCAAGCACACTCCACTTACAAAACATCCCAACACACACTGACTCACATCAAACACACGCTAAATATACGTAAATACACACCAAACACACCAACACACCAACATTCTAAACACACACATACCATTTGCAGCTGTCAACACACTTCCTGTCTTCTGAAAGTACAAATATTGACATCAACTTCACAATGATGAATGATGAATGGCCGAAGCAGTTACGCGGCACGCTTTCCATGAGCATATCTTGGGTTCGAATCCTGGCCGAGTCAAACAAGTGACATACAAAGTTGATACATGTCGCTCTCTCGACTGGCGACTGGCATTACTAGAAGAGGGCAAGGGGGAATGAAATGAGGAAAGTCCGCATTTCAAATATCCTCAGCTTAGTTAATCAACGAATGAAACCGGCGAAAATTATATAAAAGAATTGATAAAAAATATATTTCTCAATGTCAAAATATCATTGCCAAACACATGCATATGAATGTGGATCTTTAGGGAATTGGACATTTTATGGTGGCGAATTACTTGTAACTCATATATAAAGGGCGTCCCTTTCTGCATGCCAACAACTTTGCACATAAAAGCGGTGGGGTGGGGGTGGGGGTGGGGGTAGGTGGGGGTGGGGGGGTGTTGCTTGGATCGCTGAGTCCTTATCATTAACTATGCATGCCTATGTAAGGTGTAAGGCCCAGCTGCAGGCCGCCATGATGAAACCAGACACTTGGCCGCCTCGCTCCGTCATGCCAACTGCTCCTTAATTTAAAGAGTCACCGCCACATCACCGCCCCCCATCACCCCCCCCCCCCCCCCACACACACACACGTACCTCCCCCTTTTCTTTTTAATATGTAAATGAGTAAGGGAATATCAACTTTTATACATCATATGAATGGCGCGCTGCAGGAAAAATCTATAGACAGTGGCTCCAGTTTCAGCCCGCCCCCTGTCTTCTGGCGTGTGCCTCCGCACATATTACGTAACTAGTTGGGGGTGGGGGTTGGGGGTGGGGTGGGGTGGGGGGCAAACCCGTGGGTGATCTGATACCGGGCAGTTCTTAGCAGTCATCCGTCATGCCAAGGACAGATGAAACTTTGAGGTGAATATAGACAAGGTTTCAAGCCGAGGCTGTCTTGCTTGGGTGACGGTTGGTTGGAGGTGGGGGAGGTTAGAGTCGTAGTGCTGTCTGTGTGTGTTTGTCTGTATGTGTGTGTGTGGGGGGGGGGGGTGATGACTGTCAGTGTCTATATTACAATTGTGGGCAATTTTCTTTAAACAAATATTATTTTACCCTTTTTCCTGTGTGTATTTCTTAGTTGCTTGTACTTTATTATTGGATAATCTTTTTCTTTTTTTTAAATTTCTATTCAGTGGACAATGTTTTAAATATATTTGTCCGACCTTCCTTCCATGTATTTGTTTTACGCGAGTAAATCTTCCATGTAAATGTTTTACGCGAGTGATACTCATTCTTCTAGTGTTGACGGTTTTACATGTCATCCAAGCAGTTATTAGGCCAGAAGAGATGTCGAGCTGCTTATCATAACTGAAGCAGCTCATTCTTAATGAAGCTGCTCATTATGAGTGAAGCTGCTCGTTGTGAGGGAAGCTGCTCATTGTGAGTGAAGCTGCCCATTCTTAGTGAAGCTGCTCATTGTGACTGAAGCTGCCCATTGCGAGTGAAGCTGCTCATTCTTAATGAAGCTGACCATTCTGAGTGAAGCTGCTCGTTGTGAGTTAAGCTGCTCATTCTTAATGAAGCTGGCCATTCTGAGTGAAGCTGCCAATTCTTAATGAAGCTGCTCATTGTGAGTGAAGCTGCTCATTGCGAGTGAAGCTGCTCATTATTAATGAAGCTGCTCATTGTGAGTGAAGCTGCTCATCGTGAGTGTAGCTGCCCATTCTTAATGAAGCTGCTCATTCTGAGTGAAGCTGCCCATATCGAGTGAAGCTGCTCATTCTTAATGATGCTGTTCATACTGAGTGAAACTGCTCGTTCTGAGTGAATCTACTCATTCTTAATGAAGCCAGCCATTGTGAGTGAAGCTGCTCATTGTAAGTTAAGCTGCTCATTCTTAATGAAGATGGCCATTCTGAGTGAAGCTGGCCATTCTTAATGAAGCTGCTCATTGTGAGTGAAGCTGCTCATTGCAAGTGAAGCTGCTCATTGTGAGTGAAGCTGCCCATTGTTAATGAAGCTGCTCATTGTGAGTGAAGCTGTTCATTCTTAATGAAGCTCCTCATTCTGAGTGAAGCTGCCTGTTCTTAATGAAGCTGCTCATTGTGAGTGAAGCTGCTCATTCTTAATGACCAGACGGGATGGCCGAATGAGTCGAGCGTCCGTCTCCTGGTTTGGAAGATCAGGGAATCCATACCCTTGGGTTTGTGGTTTCGAACCCTGGTCGAGTCAAACCAGTGACCAACGTACACTTGTCGCTTCCTACCCAGGCGCTCGGTATTATTAGGATAGGGCAAGGACTGATTAGCTCAGTGTGAGGATAATGTGACTGAGTGGAATATCAGGAAATGGTGCTGGCGGCCTGATCTCCCGGGTGGGAGATCAGGCCGCCAGCCTGAGTGTGCACTGTCACCGCCATCATGAGTGTGCACTGTCACAAGTCGGTACCCGATCTGATATGACCTTAGATGTTGCTAGGACGTAAAACAATAACAAACATACAACTGTCGCTAAAGATCTGGTCACCTGATTTTCTCACCTTGCATTGCTTACATGAATATTCGATGTATCTCATCAAAATATTCTGATTCCAGAAATTTCAACCACATTGCATTATAATGGGCGACACTAGAGGAGAACTAATCTGCCTAGCACCAGTAGACTGATAATATACAGAATAGAATCTGTAGGTGTATGTCAACATGCTGGCCACCCTAGGCGTCAACACTGACAGGTTCTATCAACTTTGCTTAGTGGTCCTTCTCATGCAGCAATGCATATTTAATGAGGCGCCAATAGCTTAGTTGGATTATGAGGTTAAATGTACACTAAGCGTTTTACTTTTAAAGTATGATGCGTTCATTGAATTGGTGGAATGTGAATAAATTATGTTAATCTCAATTCATCTGATTTTTAAAGTAGCGGAAATTAATCATAGTGTGGTGGTGATGTGCGCAAAATATGAATAGCAGACCTTATCTGTTTACTTACCCTATTCTGATATGAATGTGACAGTCTAGCGTGCTAACCGTATATTCTATGAAACTGGGCACCACATATTTGGTTTCCACATTACGATGCTGATAAGTTGTTCTTTCTTTTATTGATTGCAAATCAAATAATTATTGTATCCTCTGTGTATCAAGTATGTTAGCAATAGTACATTTATTGAAGCTATCCCAAGAAAGAAATTAAAAGTTTACTTATATGATTTTGTGGTAATGTGAAAAATTGACAATTTACACATTTACACTATGCATGTAGCCAAACTTTTTTTCAACTTATTTTTCAAGTTTTTCCTTGTAAGTACATAACCTTGTCTGCTTAACAGTAATCAATAAAACCTTGTTTGACTAGTTGTATATGTTAAAATGAGGTTCTGGATGTACCCTCGATTTTCATGTTACACAAGTGATATTAATGTATTGCTCAATTTGTATAAGATCTAATTCAAAAGGTGAAATTAATTTTTTTCGACTCTGACATATGCACAACATGCAAACCTTCATAGGACATTGGATTAGGCTATTATTTGGAAGTTGTTTTGCTATTATTTGGAAGGTTTTCACTTTTGGTTTCCATGTCACACTTTCGTGCCCAGTTTTAGAGAGTGGCCCATATATATATATATTTTACCTCGGTATACAGCCTCAGGCTAGCCTCAGGCTAGGGAGAAGGAAGCACGTGAGGTACCAGCAATTAGCATATACAACTCACGACTGGATTACGTGTCGTTGGGTTGCTCCGGCAAATTTAGTCTACATACAAGCTAATATGCAGTAAGTATCATAAAAACTGTGGTTAGCTTAATCATGATGCATTAGAGCATCATTATGGAAAGTTTAGACTTTCTTTGGTCCATTTTGGACGAGTTATTTGGTTATAAAAAACCAAGGATAGAATTCCTTCTCGAAGGATTGAAACCGATCATTAGCGGTTCTGTCAACACCCGAGTCACCGTGTGATTATGGGTAGAGATGTGGGCTCTGCCTCGTCTCCTGTGGAAATTCTCTCGTACTCTAATAGAGAGTAATGTTGGAGATGCTCCTGGGTTTCTTTTATAGACTCCCCACAAACTTTTTCAGGCGTTTCTCCGAGTTTCGTAGCATTTTCTCCAACTTGTTGACGTAGTAGTCACAGGTGGGAGAAGTGTGCGGAACAGAGGGATGGGCGGGCCGATACACTGGTCCCGACCCCGCGTAAGGTTTGGGCTTGACCCACAACCCACGCACAAATTTAGCTTATTACGCCTGTGTTATAACGGTATAAACACGTTCTCTAACACCAATAGATGTCCAAATGAGTTTGAAACAACCATATTGTGACATATATATATACCGGGACTGACCAAAAATCTTTGTTTCAGCTCCCGATGGCCACGAAGCGGAGTAAGCGCGGTGCAGCAGCAGCCGAGGGCGTGTTCCGAGTGGAGGGGACGAGGAGTACGACTCCTCACCCGTGTTGTCGGCAGGGCCTTCGACACAGCCCGGGGCGCATATTCTCTCCGAGGAGGACATAGTGCCTGACGGCGCCGCGGCTCAAAATTGGGAGACGCGGTTTGCGGCGATGGAGAGTCATATAATGGCTCTCAAACCACCGGTGTCTCGTAAACGGCGAATGCCGAGTGTTCAAGAGGAGTCTTCTTTGGAGGATTTCTCGGAGACAGACTCAGCGATGGAGCTTAGGGCTCCTCCTCCTTCTCCTAAACGGAGGAAGAAGAAGAAACATATCGTTTCTTCTGGTGATGATTTCACCAAGGAAAGGGGGAAGACTGGATTTCGCAAAAAGCGCAAGACCAAGTCCAAGAAGAAGAAGAAGAGGAAAGATTCTTCTTCTTCCGACTCGTCCACAGATTCCACTTCCATGGAATCGGACTCAGACACGCGATATGAAGGTGTCTATGCTGCCATTGGGGGCAAAGTGGCTAAGAAAGTGGAGAAGCCAAGGGCTAAGCGGGTGAAAACCACTACGCTTATGCGTGAGAACATTAATGGCCATTTCCGCACGTTTAAGCCGGCGGAGATTATTTCTAAATTATCAGATGAGTTAACAGGCATTAAAGGTGTTCCCAACTCCATCAATAAGGAGATGGATCGAGATGTCAATATGACGGAGGACCGTAAGAGATTTGAGGGTGTGTTGCACATAGTGCATAAGGCGGTGCTTGGTACCCTAACAGCTATTGCTCCTGTAGCAAACAGAATGCAACGAGAAAATAAGTTCTCGTCTTTGGCTAAGACGATGGACAAAGGCATTGCATTGTTGGCGGCGGCAGGTAATTACCTGTCGTACCGAAGATTACGGATAATGATGGGAAAGAGTTTACGCTCTTTCTCGCTCCAGAGCCGATTAAAGGGAAACCTTTAGATAACACAAAAATGTTTGGCGGTCAACTACAATACCTATATAAAGAGGTAGAAACTGCAGCCAAGAGTGGCAAAAACATGGATGGCAAGAAGAAACAGGAAACCCCTCGTTTCAAAAGGTCACGAGGGGATTTTCGTCCAGGACGGTTCACCAGCGGAACCAGACCGGGCTCAAACTTCGGTCAAGCTTTTCGGGGCCGGGGCGCTCGCTCAGGCTGGACCGACAACACCGCACGGCCACTAGGCCGAGGCATCAACTCGCCGAGACCCTTCCCCAGGGGCGGGTCCAAGTAGAGGTCAAAACACAGACGTTACAAGTCCTTGCAGCCTCTAAAACCACACAAACTGTAAGCAACTTTGTGGCTGGCAATATTAATAATCATATTTCTGAGTGGCACAAAATTACTAGTGACCAAGAAATTTTACAAATAGTTAGGGGTGTTCACAATCCCTTCACACAATTTCCGGTACAAGGCAGTATACCTTTTCCTTATAACATTGAACCGGTTGAACGAGAGGCACTAACTAAACAGGTACAAAAATTCTTTGAGAAAGGAATTATACAAAAAGTGACATACTGTTCAGGAGAGTTTATTTCAAACATCTTCTCGGGACCAAAGCCTAATGGCGAGGTTCGAATGATCCTGGATTTAACAATCCTTAATAAAATGGTTGAATATCGACATTTTAAAATGTTTTCGCTAGATACGGCACGAGATCTGATTACGCCAGATGCGTGGATGGCTAGTGTTGATTTACAAGATGCATATTATATGCTTCCCATAAGGGAAAAAGACCGGAAATTTCTTCGGTTTCTTTGGGATAACCAACTATATGAGTTTACCTGCATGCCGAATGGTTTAACTTGTGCCCCTCGTTTATTCACTAAACTGCTTAAACCTGTTTTCTCAGTAATGGCGCGGAAGGGTCACATAATGTTCCCATACATAGATGATTCCTTTATTATAGCATCAACACAAATTGATTGTGTGAATGCAGTTTTGGATTTATGTGCATTACTCACTAAACTGGGGTTTTATGTACATCCACAAAAGTCAGTGCTTAAACCAACAAAACAACTCAAATGTTTAGGATTTATTCTGGATACACAGTCTCTTACAGTGTCGATAACAGAACAAAAACTAATTAAGTTTATGAATACAGCGACCCAGCTTATTAAGTTACCAAAACCTAAAATTAGACAGGTCGCAGTCCTTATTGGGATAATGATATCGTATGCACCCGGTATTCTATACGGGAAGGCCCATATTAAATCTCAAGAAATAGATAAAAATTTAGCGTTAACACGAACTAAAGGGAATTTTGAGCGAAAGATGTTTATTTCGCAAGAAGGGCTACAGGATATTGCATGGTGGATGCAACACATAGCAAGTTCACCAAATCCAATCCGCATGGCGGAACCTAATACAGTAATTACTACTGATGCTTCATTAGAAGGTTGGGGAGCTCATCGAGATGGGGTCACAACGGGAGGTAGATGGCTTGATGATGAAAAATCAGACCATATTAATGCACTAGAATTGCGTGCTATTTATCTGGGCTTATGTAGTTTAGTAAGGATAAATAAATCACAAGTTAGAATACTAACTGATAATACTACTGCCATGGCTTATATTCGTAACATGGGTGGAACCAAATCAAAGCCTTGCAATCAGTTGTCTAAACTGATTTGGAACTGGGCACAGGCTCAACAAGTCTGGCTGACTGTAGCGCATATTCCAGGGTCACAAAATACACTTGCAGACCATAAAAGTAGAAATTTCCATGACCATTTAGAATGGTCTCTCTCTACACCTTTGTTTAACTTCATTTGTGAAAAATGGGGTACACCTAAAGTTGACTTGTTTGCATCACGAAATAATAACAATTACCTTGTTATGTTTCTTGGCATCCTGAACCGGAGGCTTGGAAAGTAGATGCATTTGCTATTACCTGGGAAAATAATTATTTTTATATTTTCCCACCGTTTAGCATTATCAGCCGAGTTGTGAGGAAAATCGGCTTGGAAGGGACACATGCTATACTGGTGGTGCCCGATTGGGACACGCAACCTTGGCTGCCAGCAGTTTCACAACTGGCAAAAGAACATATACCATTCCCAAGAAAACTCGGGAATCTGACACACCACGGACCGCTAGTGGTTCACGTGACGTGTCAACGACGCCCCTATTGGCATTCCTTTTCTAAGGAAACAGCTGCAGCAATTTGGATTGGACAAAAGTACTGAGAACAGGATAGTATCTGATGCCTGGAGGCCAGGAACGGTCAAAATGTACACAACCTATTTAAAGAAATGGGGTGTACATTGTTTGTTAATGAAAGTCAAGCCAACAAATCCAACAATTTCACAAGTAGCTCGTTTTCTTCGTTCTCCAGAGGATGAAGGACTATCCTTTGGGTCGATCAATTGGACAAAATTACTGAGAATAGGATAGTAGCTGATGCCTGGAGGCCAGGAACTGTCAAAATGTACACATCCTATTTAAAGAAATGGGGTGTACATTGTTTGTTAATGAAAGTTAAGCCAACAAATCCAACAATTTCACAAGTAGCTCGTTTTCTTCGTTCTCTAGAGGATGAAGGACTATCCTTTGGGTCGATCAATGCGGCAAGATGTGCGTTATCAATCATATTACCTAGAATTGATGGCGAAACAGTTGGAAAACATTATGTTCTTTGTTATCTACTTCGTTCAATTTATCAAAGGAATCCTCCAAAACCAAAGTATAGTCGGTTTTGGGATGTTTCTATAGTATTTAAGTTGTTTCAGGCTTGGCCTCACAACTCGTGGTTAGATATAAAACAATTAGGTTTTAAGGTCGCGGTCCTGTTATTATTAGTAACGGGACACAGAGGACAGACGATTGTTGCTTTATCCTTAACTGGATTAGAAATAGACAAGCAACAAGCTACGTTTGATTTAGAAAAATTGCTTAAATCGAACACGTTAGGTGACCCTTTATCAACGGTTCACTTAGACTGTTTTCCGAATGATCGGAAATTATGTGTTGTGTCGGCCATACGGGCTTATATATACAAGACAAAGGATTTACGTGCATCACAACAACTATTAGTGAGCTTTATAAAGCCACATAAGGCGATTTCACGAGACACACTTGCCAGATGGACAATTACGGTGTTGAAATTGGCTGGAGTGGATACGAGTAAATACTCTTCCCACTCAACTAGAGGTGCCATGGTCTCCAAGGCACGGGTGCTTGGTATTTCTGTGAAAAGAATACTAGCGCATGCAGGCTGGAAGACGGCTAAGTCGTTTGCAAAACATTATAATAAACGACTAGAAAAGCCTACCGGCGTTGCAAAGCGTCTTCTCGCCAACTAACAAGAATAGGTGAGAACAAAAATTTTGAATGTTATAATAAGAATGAATGATATTAAGGATAAAAATGAATTATGTAAAGGTCTCCCTAGCCTGAGGCTAGCCTGAGGCTGTTTACCGAGGTAAAATAGTATAGTTATACGAGTCTTACCTTGGTACAGATGATGGATAACTGTTGTTTTACCGAGGTATAAGCCTCGGATAGATGTGGGCTAGGGCCCTCCCGCCACACCCTGCCACATCTATTCCGTTGGTGTACCTTTTCGGTAAAGTAATAGTATCCATTGTTTGAAAGTCATTTTTATCCTCAATAAGTAGGTTAAGATTGCTGGTACCGTACGTGCTTCCTTCTCCCTAGCCCACGTCTATCCGAGGCTTATACCTCGGAAACAACAGTTATCCATCATCTGTACCAAGGTAAGACTCGTATAAACTATACTATATATATATATTATATATATATATATATATATATATATATATATATATATGTGGATATAATATTCCCATGCTACAATGAACCTCCCCCGTAGGCCCATATAACTGCCAAGGAACCCCCCCCCCCCTCCCTCCGGCTTTAACTGTGTTGATCGATCAGTGAAAGCACCCAACTTATCATACGGAATCGACATCATTGCGAAATGTACATTTCTATTGATCGGTAATTAATTATTAACTGTAGGGTATGTTCGCTCACGCACTGCCAGTCTTTGATCGTCGGTATATATACACATATATATCTATATATATATATAGTAAAACCTCTCTAACCGACCACCTCCACAGATCGACCACTCCCCTATATTGATTGCTTTATTTGGGTCCCAAATGATCGCCCATACAATACCATTGTACCAAAATGAAAACCTCTTTAAACCGACCACCTCACTAAATGGACCATTTAAAGTCAGTCCCATGGTCGGTCGATTTAGAGAGGTGTTACTGTATATATAGAGAGAGCAAGAGACTGAATGAATGAGTGGGTGAATGAGTGAGTGAATGTATGAGTGAATGAATGAGTAAATAAGTGAGTGAATGAATGAGTGAATGAGTGAGTGAGTGAATGAGTGAGTGAAATGGTGAGTGAATGAGTGAGTGAGTGGATGGGTGAGTGAAATGGTGAGTGAATGAGTGAGTGAGTGGATGGGTGAGTGAGTGAGGAAGTAATGTAGCTGTCACACTACGACGACAAGGGAAGGGCGACAGCCCGGCGGCTGGATTTCCGGTTGTCGTTGAGTGCCGCGCAGATGTCGAGGAGGTGTCGCCGCGGCACCTCCGCGGCACCTCCGCGACAGCTGCAGTTTCTCCACTCTTTCTCGACTGTCGCCGAGTTGTCGCGGGGATTTTGGACATGTTGAAAAACTTCGGCGACAGCGGACGACAGCCGAGGTTGTGGCACTGTCGCGGCACTGTCGCGGCACTGTCGCGGCACTGTTGCGGCACTGTCGCACTGTCGCGGCACTGTGGCGGCACTGTCGTCTTGTCGTTAAGCTGTAGTTGATTCTCTCTCCATGTATGTGTCTCTGTGTGTCTCTGTGTCTGTGTATATGTGTGTCTATGTGTGTGTCGGTGTCTATGTGTGTGTCTGTGTGTGTGTATATGTGTGTCTATATATGTGTGTGTGTCTGTGTGTGTGTCTGTGTGTGTCTGTGTGTGTCTGTGTCTATGTGTGTGTATGTGTCTATGTGTGTGTCTGTGTGTATATATGTGTGTCTATGTGTGTGTCTGTGCATGTCTGTGTGTGTCTGTGTGTATGTGTGTGTGTCTGTGTATATGTGTCTATGTGTGTGTCTGTGTCTATGTGTGAGTCTGTGTGTGTATATGTGTGTCTATGTGTGTGTGTATGTGTCTGTGTGTGTATGTGTGTGTGTCTGTGTCTCTGTGTATATGTGTGTGTCTGTGTCTATGTGTGTGTCTGTGTGTGTATATGTGTGTCTATGTGTGTGTGTGTCTGTGTCTCTGTGTGTGTCTGCGTATGTGTGTGTGTGTCTGTGTATCTGTGTGTACTACTACACCACTGTACTACTACACCACTGTACTACTACACCACTGTACTACTACACCACTGTACTACTACACCACTGTACTACTACACCACTGTACTAGTACACCACTGTACTACTACACCACTGTACTAGTACACTACTGTACTACTACACCACTGTACTACTACACCACTGTACTACTACACCACTGTACTACTACACCACTGTACTACTACACCACTGTACTACTACACCACTGTACTACTACACCACTGTACTACTACACCACTGTACTACTACACTACTGTACTACTACACCACTGTACTACTACACCACTGTACTACTACACCACTGTACTACTACACCACTGTACTACTACACCACTGTACTAGTACACCACTGTACTACTACACCACTGTACTAGTACACTACTGTACTACTACACTACTGTACTACTACACTACTGTACTACTACACTACTGTACTACTACACCACTGTACTACTACACCACTGTACTACTACACCACTGTACTACTACACCACTGTACTACTACACCACTGTACTACTACACCACTGTACTACTACACCACTGTACTACTACACCACTGTACTACTACACCACTGTACTACTACACAACTGTACTACTACACCACTCACTCTACCACTGTACTACTGCACATAGACACACATAGACACAGACACACACACACACAGACACAGACACACACACAGACACACACAGACACAGACACACACAGACACACACATAGACACACAGAGACACAGACACACACATAGAGACACACACAGAGTCACAGAGTCACACACACTCAGACACAGACACACAGACACTGTCGTCCTGCTGTCGTCCCATCTGTTGTCCCGATGTCGTCCGGATGTCGTCCGATTGTCGTCCAACTTAGCCCGAATTTGCATATGTCGCCGTGATTTCTCAAAATTCCAGCCGCCGGGCTGTCGTCCTCCCATTGTCGTCGTAGTGTGACAGCCACATTAGAGAGACGTCCTGCAAGGTGGACCTTTGTATTAAATGAAGGTCAGAATGTCCACAAGTGTACAACACACAAATTATGTTACTTCCGGGTGGGCGAGATACATCCTTACTACGCCAGTTTCCGATACATGTCACAAGGTTATGGGAGGAGCCATTTTGATTAGCAGAAGCTAGAATTATATGAATGTTTGCAAATTACCAACATTGGCTTCGATAAAATACTGGAAAGTGACGTTACGCTGGCAAGTCCAATATCAGTTGTATTGGACCGGGGAGGGGACCGGACATTGTAGTGGAGACCACCATAGAGATTTTTATATTGGCACTAATTAGACATGTCTGGTATAACATGCTATGTACAGTGACACCTCTCTAACTGCATGTCTCACTGCCCAACCACCCCAGTAACCGGGCTCGGTGGCCGAATCGGAAGATCGCGGGCCTCGCGTGCGGGAGATCGGGAGTTCGGTTCCCGGTCGGGTCAAACCAATTACTTATAAAATTGATACTTGTCGCTTCCTAGCCTGACACCCAGCATTAATAGGATATGATAAGGACTGGTTAGCTCAGTGTTAGGATAATGTGACTGAGTCGGATATTGGGTCATGGTGCCGGCAGCCTGATTTCCCAGTGGGACAACCGTATAAACTCACCATAAGTGTGCACTGTCACAAGTCGATACCCGTCCTGATATGACCTTAGATGTTGCCAGGACGTAAAACGCCAACACCCAACCAACCACGCTAGCGTGGCCCAGATGACTGCCTCAGTGGCAGGCCTACTTCGGTATCTGGGTCATTCTCTGAACCTGGGCAACTAAAGTGGAAATCAAAAGTGAAAACCTTCCAAATAATACCAAAAACCATTCCAAATAATAGCAGAATCCATGGTCCTATGCGGGGATACGTGCATTTCAGAGTTTAAAAAAAGAAGCTAATATTTAACTTTTTGATTTAGATCTTAAACAAATTGAATAATACGTTAATATCACTTGTGTATCATATAAATCAAAGACGCATCCAGAACATCATTTTCACATACCCAACAAAATCAAAGAAGATCTTATTGATTACAGTTAAGTAAACAACATTATATCTTACAAGAAATAAGTTGAAAAAAAGTTGAAAACAGTTGAAAAAATGTTTGGGTACATGCATGGTATAGATGTGTAAATTTCATATTTCTACTTTAGCACAACATTATACAAGTGTATATTTGATATCTTTTGTGGGATAGATTTCTTATACATAGCATCGATCAAATACTTAATATACAGAGGCAAACATTATTATTTGACTTGCTATCAATAAAAGAAATAATTAATTATCAGCATCGTAACGTGGAAACCAAATATGTAGTGCCCAGTTTGAGAGAATACCCCAAGTTGGAAGTGACCTATTGTACCTGTGTCGAGACGCTGACCCATATAGTGGGGATACTGCTCGCAGCGCCCACCAGCGGAAGGGGAAGTAATTAACGCGGTTATTTTATGTGTAGACTAGGGCTGTGTGTGATATCAGGCTTTACCAATATTCAATAGGGATTATGGTGAGCCGTTTGGCGCGCTGTTTACATATGTAATTGCACCGTAGTATTGAGCTACATGTGCACGTTGAACTGATTAAAATCCATTCGGGGCGTGAATGCTGCAGTTTTATGCCTTCTCCCCGTGACTGTACTTTAATGATCTCTGCTAACTTGGGGCGGTGCCCACGTCAATGTGGAGGTGTGGGGTTATACGGAAGTTGTGCTGTGTGAGTAGATTTCTGTAGTAAAAGAAGGCGGGCTGGGAAAAAAACAGACGAGTTGACAGAATGAGTTAGAGCGTCCGTCTCCCGTGTTTGTAGATCGTGGGTTCGAACCCTGGTTGAATCAAACGAAGACTTACACATTTATAATTGTCACTTCCTAGCCAGGCGCTCGGCATTATTAGGATAGGGCAAGGAGCAGTGGAATGAGGAAGACCAATCGCCCGTGCTTAAACAACTAATGTACCAAAATAAACTAAAAACCTCATTGTCACCCACACACACACACACATTCTCATCCTGTAGTAAAAGAGGATGGGGCGGGAATGCCTCCTTGAAACCCCTCCCCCCCCCCACTCACACACACACCCTCTTTCTGTAGTAAAAGAGGACAGGGTAGGAATTCCCCCTTGTCACCCCCCCCCCCCCCCACACACACACACTCTTTCTGTAGTAAAAGAGGACGGGGCCGGTGTAGCATCATGTCGCAAACCCTCCCCCCCCCCCCCCCACACACCTCTTTCTGTAGTAAAAGAGACGGGGTAGGAATTCCCCTTGTCCACCCCCCCCCACCCCCCACACACCCACCTCTTTCTGTATCAAACGGACAAGTCGGAAATGCCCACTTGTCACCTCCCCATAGACATAGCCCGCAGCACACACACCCTATTTCTGTAGTAAATGCGGAAAGCCCGGGGTGTGCATCCTTGGTTACCCCCCCCCCCCCCCCCCCCACACACACTCTTTCTGTAGTTAAAGAGGACGGGCGGGAAATTCCCCCTTGTCACCCCCCCCCCCCCCCCCACACACACACGACCCTCTTCAGTCAGTAAAGAGGACAGGCCGGAATGCCCCCTTGTCACCCCCCCCCCCACACACCCTCTTTCTGTAGTAAAAGAGGACGGGGTAGGAATTCCCCCTTGTCACCCCCCCCCCACACACACACACCCTCTTTCTGTAGTAAAAGCGGACAGGGCGGAAATGCCCCCTTGCCACCCCCCCTCCCCCCCACACGCACGGAACCCTCCTCCCTCCGAAAAGAGGACAGGGCGGAATGCTCTTGTCAGCCCCCCCCCCCCCACCACACACACAACCTCTTTCTGTAGTAAAAGAGGACAGGGCGGGAATGCCCCCTTGTCACACACCCACACACACACGGACCCTCTTTCTGTAGTAAAAGAGGACAGGGCGGGAATGCGCTCGTTGTCACCCCCCCCCCCCCCCCCCCCACACACACACACCCTTTCTGTAGTAAAAAAGCTCCAAAAACCGACGAATTGCATATCATTATCATTAATAGGTCACTATCAATGTATTTTGGCTTATATCTTTGCGCTGATATTTAAAAACGAAATATGGATTTTGACAACATCGCAAGTTTTGTGACCATGTGTCTTAGTCTCCCTCTCTGTCTCTTTCCTTTTCACGATTTATTGCTCTTTCCCTCTCTCCCTCTCTCCCTCTCTCCCTCTCTCCCCCTCTCCCCCTCTCCCCTCTCTCCCCCCTGTCCCCCTCTCTTCCCCTCTCTCCCTCTCTATCTCCCTCCTCCTCTCTCCCCTCTCCCTCCCCCTCTCCTTCTCTTCCCCCTCTCCCCCTCTCTCCCCCTCTCTCCCCTCTCCCCCTCTCTCCCCCTCTCTCCCCCTCTCTCCCCTCTCCCCTCTATCCTCTCTCCCACTTTCTCCCCTCTCTCCCCGTCTCTCCCCCTACATCCCCCCTCTCCACCCCCCTCCCCCCCCCTCTCCCCCTCTCAATTTCCCTCATTCTCCCTCCCTCCCATTCGTCCCCCTCTCCCTTTATATATATATATATATATATATATATTTTACCTCGGTAAACAGCCCCAGGCTAGCCTCAGGCTAGGGAGAGAGGTAAGCACGTCCGGTACCAGCAATTAGCATATACAACTCACGACTGGATAACGTGTCGTTGGGTTGCTCCGGCAAAATTAGTCTACATACAAGCAAATACGCAGTAAGTATAATAAAAACTGTGGTTAGCTTAATTATGATGCATTAGAGCATCAATATGGAAAGTTTAGACTTTCGTTGGTCCAATTTGGACGAGTTATTTGGTTATAAACAACCAAGGATAGAACACTCGAGTGGGTTTCTCGAAGGAACCAAACCGGTCATTAGCGGTTATGTCAACACCCGGGTCACCGTGTGACTATGGGTAGAGATGTGGGTTTCGCCCTATCTCATGTGGAAATTCTCTCGTACTCTAATAGAGAGTAATGTTGGAGATGCTCCTGGGTTTCTTTTATAGACTCCCCTAGACAAAACTTTTTCAGGCGTTTCTCCGAGTTTCGTAGCATTTTCTCCAACTTGTTGACGTAGTAGTCACAGGTGGGAGAAGTGTGCGGAACAGAGGGATGGGCGGGCCGATACACTGGTCCCGACCCCGCGTAAGGTTTGGGCTTGACCCACAACCCACGCACAAATTTAGCTTATTACGCCTGTGTTATAACGGTATAAACACGTTCTTTAACACCAATAGATGTCCAAATGAGTTTGAAACAACCATATTGTGACATATATATATACCGGGACTGACCAAAAATGTTTGTTTCAGTTCCCGATGGCCACGAAGCGGAGTAAGCGCGGTGCAGCAGCAGCCGAGGGGCGTGTTCCGAGTGGAGTGGACGAGGAGTACGACTCCTCACCTGTGTTGTCGGCAGGGCCGTCGACACAGCCCCGGGCGCATATCCTCTCCGACCCGGACGAGGACGCAGTGCCTGATGTGCCTGCGCCTCCAGATTGGGAGGCTCGCTTTGCACGGTTGGAAAGCCACATCTTGACTTCCAAATCGCCCGTGTCTCGGAAGCGGCGTAGGCCGAGTGTCCAAGAGGATTCGTATGAGGATTTCTTGGACACAGACTCAGCGGTGGAGCTTAAGGCTCCTCCTCCTCCTTCTCCTAAACGGAGGAAGAAGAAGAAACAGGTGATTTCTTCGGGTGATGAATTCACCAAGGAGCGGGCAGAGACTGGTTTTCGCAAAAAGCGGAAGACTAAGTCCAAAAAGAAGAAGATGAAGAGGAAATATTCTTCTTCTGATTCGTCCAACTGGGCACTTCACAGAAAAAATCAGACTCAGACAACCGTATATTGAAGGGGTCTATGCGGAACATTGGCAACTAAAGTGGCTAAGAAGGTGGAGAAGCCAAAGGCTAAGCGGGTTAAAACCACTACGCTTATGCGCGAGACCGTGAATGGTCATTTTCGCACGTTCAAACCGGCGAAGGTTATCTCCAAGTTAGGAGATGAGTTAACAGGCATAAAGGGTGTTCCCAACTCCATCATTAAAGAAATGGATCGGGATGTCAATATGACGGATGACCGTAAGAAGTTTGAGGATGTGTTGCACACAGTGCATAAGCCAGTGTTGGCTACCCTAACAGCTATTGTTCCTGTGGCTAATAGGATGCAGAGTGAAAATAAGTTCTCAGTGAAAATAAGTTTCTCATCTTTGGCTAAGACAAGGACAAAGCATTGCAAGTACTAGCGGCGGCAGTAATTACCTGTCGTCGAAGATATGAAAATGTCTTCAAGTCATTTTCACAGATTGCTGCAAAAGAATGGCTCCCAAGAAGTTCCCGATAATGAGGGGAAGGAGTTTATTTGCTCTATTTGCCCAGAGCCGATTAAATGGAAACCTTTAGATAATACCAAGATGTTTTGGTGTTTTGGCGGTCAACTACAATACCTCTATAAAGAGGTAGAGACTGCAGCCAAGATGGCAAAAACATGGATGGCAAGAAGAAACAGGAAGTTCCTCGTTTCAAAAAGTCACGAGGGGATTTTCGTCCACGACGGTTCACCAGAGGAACCAGACCGAGTTCAAACTTTGGTCAAGGGTTTCGGGGCCGGGGCGCTCGCCCAGGCTGGACCGACAACACCGCACGGCCAATAGGTCGAGGGTTCAACTCGTCGAGACCTTTCCCCAGGGGGGGGTCCAAGTAGAGGTCCAAACACAAACTTTACAAGTCCCTGCAGCCTCTAAAAACACACAAACTGTAAGCAACTTTGTGGCTGGTAATATTAGTAATCATATTTCTGAGTGGCACAAAATTACTAGTGACCAAGAAATTATAGAAATAGTTAGGGGTGTTCAAATTCCCTTTACACAAATTCCTGTACAAAGTATAATACCTTTTTCATATAACATTCAACCAGTTGAACGAGACGCACTAACTAAACAGGTACATAAATTCTTTGAGAAAGGAATTATACAAAAAGTGACACACTGTTCAGGACAGTTTATTTCAAACATTTTCTCGAGACCGAAGCCTAATGGTGATGTTCGAATGATCCTGGATTTAACAATCCTTAATAAAAGGGTGGAATATCGACATTTTAAAATGTTCTCTCTAGATACGGCACGAGATCTGATTACACCAGATGCGTGGATGGCTAGTGTTGATTTACAGGATGCATATTATACGCTTCCCATAATGGAACAATACCGAAAATTTCTTCGATTTATTTGGGATAACCAACTCTATGAGTTTACCTGCATGCCGAATGGCTTAGCTTGTGCGCCACGTTTATTTACTAAATTGCTTAAACCTGTTTTCTCGGTAATGGCGAGGAAGGGTCACATAATGTTTCCATACATAGATGATTCTTTTATTATAGCATCAACACAAATTGGTTGTGTGAATGCAGTTTTGGATTTATGTGCATTACTCACTAAATTGGGGTTTTATGTACATCAACAAAAGTCAGTGTTTAAACCAACAAAACAACTTAAATGTTTAGGGTTTATTCTGGATACACAGTCCCTTACAGTGTCGATAACAGAACAAAAACTAATTAAGTTTATGACTACAGCGACTCAGCTTATTAAGTTATCAAAGCCAAAAATTAGACAGGTTGCTGTTCTTATTGGCATAATGACCTCATATGCACCTGCTGTGTTATATGGGAAGGCCCATATTAAGTCGCTAGAAATAGATAAAAATTTAGCGTTAACACGAACTAAAGGCAATTTTGAGCGAAAGATGTTTATTTCGCAAGAAGGGTTACAGGATATTGGATGGTGGATGCAACATATAGCAAGTTCACCAAATCCAATCCGCATGGCGGAACCTAATACAGTAATTACTACTGATGCTTCGTTAGAAGGTTGGGGAGCTCATCGAGATGGGGTCACAACAGGAGGTAGATGGCTTGATGATGAAAAATCAGACTATATTAATGCACTAGAATTGCGTGCTATTTATCTGGGCTTACGTAGTTTAGTAAAGATAAATAAATCACAGGTTAGAATACTAACTGATAATACTACTGCCATGGCATATATTCGTAACATGGGTGGAACCAAATCAAAGTCTTGCAATCAGTTATCTAAACTGATTTGGAACTGGGCACAGGCTCAACAAGTCTGGCTGACTGTAGCGCATATTCCAGGGTCACAAAATACACTTGCAGATTATAAAAGTAGAAATTTCCATGACCATTTAGAGTGGTCTCTCTCTACACATTTGTTTAACTTCGTTTGTGAAAAATGGGGTACACCTGAAGTTGACCTATTTGCATCACGAAATAATAACAAGTTACCCTGTTATGTTTCTTGGCATCCTGAACCGGATGCTTGGAAAGTAGATGCGTTTGCTATTACCTGGGAAAATAATTATTTTTATATTTTCCCACCATTTAGCATTATCAGCCGAGTAGTGAGAAAAATCGGCTTGGAAGGGACACATGCGATACTGGTGGTGCCCGATTGGGACACGCAACCTTGGCTGCCAGCAGTTTCACAACTGGCAAAAGATCATATACGATTCCCAAGAAAACTCGGGAATCTGACGCACCACGGACCGCTAGTGGTTCACGGCGACGTGTCAACGACGCCCCTATTGGCATTCCTTTTCTAAGGAAGCAGCTACAGCAATTTGGATTGGACAGAATTACTGAGGATAGGATAGTATCGGATGCCTGGAGGCCAGGAACTGTCAAAATGTATACAACCTATTTAAAGAAATGGGGTGTACATTGTTTGTTAATGAAAGTTAAGCCAACAAATCCAAAGATTTCACAAGTAGCTCGGTTTCTTCGTTCTCTAGAGGATGAAGGACTTTCCTTTGGATCGATTAATGCGGCGAGGTGTGCGTTATCAATTATATTACCTAGAATTGATGGCGAAACAGTTGGAAAACATCATGTTATTTGTTATTTACTTCGTTCAATTTATCAAAGGAATCCTCCAAAACCAAAGTATAGTCGGTTTTGGGATGTTTCTATAGTATTTAAGTTGTTTCAGGCTTGGCCTCACAACTCGTGGTTAGATATAAAACAGTTAGGTTTTAAGGTCGCGGTCCTGTTATTGTTAGTAACCGGACACAGAGGACAGACGATTGTTGCTTTATCCTTAACTGGATTAGAAATAGACAAGCAACAAGCTACGTTTGATTTAGAAAAATTGCTTAAATCGAACACGTTAGGTGACCCTTTATCAACGTTCACTTAGACTGTTTGTTCACTAGACTGTTTTCCGAATGATCGAAAATATGTGTTGTGTCGGCCATACGGGCTTATATATACAAGACAAAGGATTTTACTGTGTCCTAGGTGGTGATGAAATAGGAAATATTGTGGCCTAGAGCGGGACTCGAACCCACATCTCTTTGCATTCCGGCCAGTGTGCTAACCATTACACCACCTAGGCTCCCTGATATCAACACACTCCCCACGCCTACCTGTCTATGTGGTTACTTGCCTGAGAGGTCAGTGCAGACCACTACACTCGTCCCCCTGGAAATGTAAGTCTTGTAATGCTTACAATTACATACATACAGGCAATGCACTAACACATACATACACAGGGTAGGTTCAACAACCATACAGCGCAAAGCTTGTACAGGATCCTGGTCACGGCACCAGTGTCGTGGGGGTGATGAAAATAGAAAATAGTGCCTAGACGGGACTCAACCCACAGCTCTTAGCATTCCGGCCAGTGTGCTTACACCATTACACCACTAGACTCCCTGATATCATATACACTCAACACCCTACCTGTCTATGTGGTTACCTTGCCTGAGAGGTCATGCAGACCACTACACTGCATCACAACAACTATTAGTGAGCTTTATAAAGCCACATAAGGCGATTTCACGAGACACACTTGCCAGATGGACAATTACTGTGTTGAAATTGGCTGGGGTGGATACGAGTAAATACTCTTCCCACTCAACTAGAGGAGCCATGGTCTCCAAGGCGCGGGTGCTTGGTATTTCTGTGAAAAGAATACTAGCGCATGCAGGCTGGAAGACGGCTAAGTCGTTTGCAAAACATTATAATAAACGACTAGAAAAGCCTACCGGCGTTGCAAAGCGTCTTCTCGCCAACTAACAAGAATAGGTGAGAACAAAAATTTAGAATGTTATAATAATAAGAAAGAATGATATTAAGGATAAAAATGAATTATGTAAAGGTCTCCCTAGCCTGAGGCTAGCCTGAGGCTGTTTACCGAGGTAAAATAGTATAGTTATACGAGTCTTACCTTGGTACAGATGATGGATAACTGTTGTTTTACCGAGGTATAAGCCTCGGATAGATGTGGGCTAGGGCCCTCCCGCCACACCCTGCCACATCTATTCCGTTGGTGTACCTTTTCGGTAAAGTAATAGTATCCATTGTTTGAAAGTCATTTTTATCCTCAATAAGTAGGTTAAGATTGCTGGTACCGGACGTGCTTACCTCTCTCCCTAGCCCACATCTATCCGAGGCTTATACCTCGGTAAAACAACAGTTATCCATCATCTGTACCAAGGTAAGACTCGTATAACTATACTATATATATATATATATATATATATATATACATATATATATATATAATATATATATATGTCTCAGCCTATATCTCTGTAATCTGGGGAGGAGGTTCTAGATGGGAGGTTGTCGGTGTTGGGCGGGGGAGGGGGGGGGCGATGCGGCACGCTTGAGTGAGATCATCAGAGTTGGGTGTGAGGATGTCACGGTTGGGTCGGTGGGGGATGTCGCAGTTGGGTGGTTGGGGTATGTCACGGTTGGGTCGGGGGATGTCACGGTTGGGTGGTTGGAGTATGTCACGGTTGGGTGATTGAGGTATGTCAGGGTTGGGTGGTTGGCGTATGTCAGGGTTGGGTTGGTGGGGGTATGTCACGGTTGGGTTGGGGGAGAAGGCGTCGTTAGCTAGCAGGCTTTTGGGGTTTGGCGGCTGTCAGAATTTGAGAGGTGCCACTATATAAACAAGCTCTCATGTAACTCTCCTTAGACAGTCACCTATGCACACTGACAGACAGACAAACATACAGATTGACAGACAGACTGACAGACTGACAGACAGACAGCCAGACTGACAGACTGAAAGACAGACATACAAACTGAAAGGCAGACAGACTGGCAGGGTGCGCTCTTTTACCACGGGCATTACGGTAAATGCGTCATGTTTATGCTTCACGCTTCATGCTCTGTGGTGAAAAAGAAAAGAAAGGAAAGACAACAACAAAGTGCAGCCATTAAAATGAAAGCCTATGGCATGCTTTAATAATAGTGCACTGCTATCTGCATACACGGCCATTGTCGCCTTGTGTATGTCTCTGTGTATAGTCTCCCCCATCCCAATCCCCCCTCCACCTCCCTCCTCCCTCTCATTCCCCCTCCCTCTCCCCATATCCTCTATCTCTCCCCTCACCCACCTCACCCTCCCTGTCCCCCTTCCCATGTCCTCCCCCCCCCTCCCCCTACTTCCCCGCCCTCTCCCCCTCACCCCCTCCCTATCCCTCCCCTCCCCCTCCCTCTCCCAATGTCCTCCCTCTTCCCCTCCCTTCCTCCTGTCCCTGCCCCTACCCCTGCCCCTACCCCTCCCCCGCCCCCGCCCTCCCTCTCCCTCTCCCTCTCCCGCCTCCTACCCCTTGTAATCTTACATATATATTACACCCCTCCCTCTCCTGCCACCCCCCTCTTGCACCTCGCTCCCCCATTCCGCTCTCCACCCCTCCCCTCCTCTTCCTCCCCCCTCCCCCTCCCACCTCCCGCTCCCTCGCCCTCCCCACTCCCCTCCTTACTCCTCTCCTCCACCCCTCACCAGTATAGTCCGGCATTGTGCGACCAGAAGGATGGCCGAATGGTGTGTATTAGGCTCATTAGAATGCATGTTGCTCACTGCGTCATCTGCCCCATTATGTGGCCGGCTGTAGTCGGTTGGTGGTGCGTTGGTACGGCGACCGGATGTGCGCATGACAGTGCTGCCATGACGCGCTCTGCTGGTCGGCAACTTCCGGTTGTAGATGCAGAGGCTTTTTTGTACGATGTCGTCCGTCATGTGTAGTGTATGCGTGTCGGGTTGTGTGTCTGGTTGTATGTGTGTGTGGTTGTGTGTGTGATTGTGTGTGTTATGTGTGTGTGGGGGGGGGGGCGTGGTGCTGGGTGAGGGTGAGGTCACAGAATGTTTTCACCGCCAATTGCCCAGCAATGAATTAAAGTTGCATAATCTGGTGATTTTAACTTTCTGCTATATATATGTCATGTATAAGCATTATGCGAGTATAAAGGCGCAGAAGGGAATTATTATTATTATTATTATTATTATTATTATTATTCTTTTTCATTATCTACCAACCATTGTCCTCGATGTATTCACCTCCTATACTACATACTGTTACAGGTGGCGCCGCCTTCGGCCTCCACCTGAATGCGGGCGTTCCCATTGTCATCCGAGCCCTGGAACATATATAACAGACAGTTAAAATCATCAGATTATTCAACGTTAATATATATATATATATATATATATATATTTGTTTGTTTGTTTTTTGTTTTAGGTCCTAGCAACATAGATGGTCATATCAGGACGGTATATATATATATATCCAACTTATATATATATATATATATTTTACCTCGGTATACAGCCTCAGGCTAGCCTCAGGCTAGGGAGAAGGAAGCACGTGAGGTACCAGCAATTAGCATATACAACTCACGACTGGATTACGTGTCGTTGGGTTGCTCCGGCAAATTTAGTCTACATACAAGCTAATACGCAGTAAGTATCATAAAAACTGTGGTTAGCTTAATCATGATGCATTAGAGCATCATTATGGAAAGTTTAGACTTTCTTTGGTCCATTTTGGACGAGTTATTTGGTTATAAAAAACCAAGGATAGAATTCCTTCTCGAAGGATTGAAACCGATCATTAGCGGTTCTGTCAACACCCGAGTCACCGTGTGATTATGGGTAGAGATGTGGGCTCTGCCTCGTCTCCTGTGGAAATTCTCTCGTACTCTAATAGAGAGTAATGTTGGAGATGCTCCTGGGTTTCTTTTATAGACTCCCCACAAACTTTTTCAGGCGTTTCTCCGAGTTTCGTAGCATTTTCTCCAACTTGTTGACGTAGTAGTCACAGGTGGGAGAAGTGTGCGGAACAGAGGGATGGGCGGGCCGATACACTGGTCCCGACCCCGCGTAAGGTTTGGGCTTGACCCACAACCCACGCACAAATTTAGCTTATTACGCCTGTGTTATAACGGTATAAACACGTTCTCTAACACCACTAGATGTCCAAATGAGTTTGAAACAGCCATATTGTGACATATATATATACCGGGACTGACCAAAAATCTTTGTTTCAGTTCCCGATGGCCACGAAGCGGAGTAAGCGCGGTGCAGCAGCAGCCGAGGGGCATGTTCCGAGTGGAGTGGACGAGGAGTACGACTCCTCTCCCATGTTGTCGGCAGGGCCTTCGACACAGCCCGGGGCGCATATTCTCTCCGAGGAGGACGCGGTTTGCGGCGATGGAGAGTCATATTATGGCTCTCAAGCCACCGGTGTCTCGTAAACGGCGAATGCCGAGTGTCCAAGAGGAGTCTTCTTTTGAGGATTTCTCGGAGACAGACTCAGCGATGGAGCTTAGGGCTCCTCCTCCTTCTCCTAAACGGAGGAAGAAGAAGAAACATATCGTTTCTTCTGGTGATGATTTCACCAAGGAACGGGGGAAGACTGGACTTCGCAAAAAGCGCAAGACCAAGTCCAAGAAGAAGAAGAAGAAGAAGAGGAAAGATTCTTCTTCTTCCGATTCGTCCACAGATTCCACTTCCACGGAATCGGACTCAGACACGCAATATGAAGGTGTCTATGCTGCCATTGGTGGCAAAGTGGCTAAGAAAGTGGAGAAGCCAAGGGCTAAGCGTGTGAAAACCACTACGCTTATACGGGAGAACATTAATGGCCATTTCCGCACGTTTAAACCGGCGGAGATTATTTCCAAGTTAGCAGATGAGTTAACAGGCATTAAAGGTGTTCCCAACTCCATCATTAAGGAGATGGATCGAGATGTCAATATGATGGAGGACGGTAAGAGATTTGAGGGTGTGACGCACACAGTGCATAAGGCGGTGCTTGGTACCCTAACAGCTATTGCTCCTGTGGCAAATAGAATGCAACGAGGGACAACATAAGTTATAGGATTAGTAAATTATTGACGATGGTATATAAATACAACAACATTGGACGGCGGCAGGTTATTTACCTGTAGTATTAGATTGATACTGACTAATCGTACATTAAAGTCGGTTTGACACAGATGCTGGCAAAGAGGATGGATAGACTCAAAGATGATCAGGATAATGTGGGGAAAGTGCATAAGCTCTTTCTACTACAGGAGAGATGTTCTTGTGTTAACATTTAGGATAACAGAATCATAACCAAAAGAAATACAATACCTTTATAAAGAGGTAGAAACTGCAGCCAAGAGTGGCAAAAACATGGATGGTAAGAAGAAACAGGAAACTCCTCGTTTCAAAAGGTCACGATGGGATTTTCGTCCACGGCGGTTCACCAGGGGAACCAGACCGGGCTCAAACTTCGGTCAAGCTTTTCGGAGGCCGGGACGCTCGCTCACGGATGGGAAGCAAAACGCACGCCCAATAGGCAGAGGGTCAACTCGCCGGAGACCCTTACCAGGGGCGGGTCCAAGTAGAGGTTGCAACACAAACGGTACAAGTCCTTCCAGCCTCTAAAACCACACAAACTGTAAGCAACTTTGTGGCTGGTAATATTAATAATCATATTTCTGAGTGGCACAAAATTACTAGTGACCAAGAAATTTTTACAAATAGTTAGGGGTGTTCACATTCCCTTCACACAAATTCCGGTACAAGGCAGGATACCTTTTCCTTATAACATTGAACCGGTTGAACGAGAGGCACTAACTAAACAGGTACAAAAATTCTTTGAGAAAGGAATTATACAAAAAGTGACATACTGTTCAGGAGAGTTTATTTCAAACATCTTCTCGAGACCAAAGCCTAATGGCGAGGTTCGAATGATCCTGGATTTAACAATCCTTAATAAAATGGTTGAATATCAACTTTTAAAAAATGTTCTCGCTAGATACAGCACGAGATCTGATTACGCCAGATGCGTGGATGGCTAGTGTTGATTTACAAGATGCATATTATACGCTTCCCATAAGGGAAAAAGACCTGAAATTTCTTCCGTTTCTTTGGGATAACCAACTCTATGAGTTTACCTGCATGCCGAATGGTTTAGCTTGTGCCCCTCGTTTATTCACTAAACTGATTAAACCTGTTTTCTCAGTAATGGCGCGGAAGGGTCATATAATGTTTCCATACATAGATGATTCCTTTATTATAGCATCAACACAAATTGATTGTGTGAATGCAGTTTTGGATTTATGTGCATTACTCACTAAATTGGGGTTTTATGTACATCAACAAAAGTCAGTGTTTAAACCAACAAAACAACTCAAATGTTTAGGGTTTATTCTGGATACACAGTCCCTTACCGTGTCGATAACAGAACAAAAACTAATTAAGTTTATGACTACAGCGACTCAGCTTATTAAGTTATCAAAGCCAAAAATTAGACAGGTTGCTGTTCTTATTGGCATAATGACCTCATATGCACCTGCTGTGTTATATGGGAAGGCCCATATTAAGTCTCTAGAAATAGATAAAAATTTAGCGTTAACACGAACTAAAGGCAATTTTGAGCGAAAGATGTTTATTTCGCAAGAAGGGTTACAGGATATTGGATGGTGGATGCAACATATAGCAAGTTCACCAAATCCAATCCGCATGGCGGAACCTAATACAGTAATTACTACTGATGCTTCGTTAGAAGGTTGTGGAGCTCATCGAGATGGGGTCACAACAGGAGGTAGATGGCTTGATGATGAAAAATCAGACTATATTAATGCACTAGAATTGCGTGCTATTTATCTGGGCTTACATAGTTTAGTAAAGATAAATAAATCACCAAGTTAGGAATACTAACTGATAGTTTACTACCTGCCATGGCATATATTCGAAAAAACATGGGTGGAACCAAATCAAAAGCCATGCAATCAGTTGTCTAAACTGATTTGGAACTGGGCACAGGCTCAACAAGTCTGGCTGACTGTAGCGCATATTCCAGGGTCACAAAATACACTTGCAGACCATAAAAGTAGAAATTTCCATGACCATTTAGAATGGTCTCTCTCTACACCTTTGATTAACTTCATTTGTGAAAAATGGGGTACACCTAAAGTTGACTTGTTTGCATCACGAAATAATAACAAATTACCTTGTTATGTTTCTTGGCATCCTGAACCGGAGGCTTGGAAAGTAGATGCATTTGCTATTACCTGGGAAAATAATTATTTTTATATTTTCCCACCGTTTAGCATTATCAGCCGAGTTGTGAGGAAAATCGGTTTGGAAGGGACACATGCTATTCTGGTGGTGCCCGATTGGCAGATCGGCACGCTTGGGAACACCCTGCCCAGATCTATGCTCGCCTAGTCGATCCGCTTCGCGCTCACCGCTAAAAAAACTGGGCACCTAAACCTATGTACATAACTGATCACCACTTTAATTATTCAGCAACACTCCCCACACAACAAAATCTCCCCTATTACCCACTCACCCCACCAAGAAAATATCATGAACCCTAAAACCTACACCGCGCGCCCCACCAAAGCCCCCCCTCCGCTCAACCCACCCACACCGACGCCGCCGACCGCTACCGATGGTTCACGGCGATGTGTCAACGACGCCCCTATTGGCATTCCTTTTCTAAGGAAACAGCTGCAGCAATTTGGATTGGACAAAATTACTGAGAACAGGTTAGTATCTGATGCCTGGAGGCCAGGAACGGTCAAAATGTACACAACCTATTTAAAGAAATGGGGGTGTACATTGTTTGTTAATGAAAGTCAAGCCAACAAATCCAACAATTTCACAAGTAGCTCGTTTTCTTCGTTCTCTAGAGGATGAAGGACTATCCTTTGGGTCGATCAATGCGGCAAGATGTGCGTTATCAATCATGTTACCTAGAATTGATGGCGAAACAGTTGGAAAACATTATGTCCTTTGTTATCTACTTCGGTCAATTTATCAAAGGAATCCTCCAAAACCAAAGTATAGTCGGTTTTGGGATGTTTCTATAGTATTTAAGTTGTTTCAGGCTTGGCCTCACAACTCGTGGTTAGATATAACACAATTAGGTTTTAAGGTCGCGGTCCTGTTATTATTAGTAACGGCCCACAGAGGACAGACGATTGTTGCTTTATCCTTAACTGGATTAGAAATAGACAAGAAACAAGCTACGTTTGATTTAGCACAATTGCTCAAATCGAACGCGTTAGGTGACCCTTTATCTACGGTTCACTTAGACTGCTTTCCGAATGATCGGAAATTATGTGTTGTGTCAGCCATACGGGCTTATATATCTAAGACAAAGGATTTATGTGCATCACAACAACTATTAGTGAGCTTTATAAAGCCACATAAGGCAATTTCACGAGAGACCCTTGCCAGATGGACAATTACGGTGTTGAAATTGGCTGGAGTGGATACGGGCAAATACTCTTCCCACTCAACTAGAGGTGCGATGGTCTCCAAGGCACGGTTGCTAGGTATTTCTGTGAAAAGAATACTAGCGCACGCAGGCTGGAAGACGGCTAAGTCGTTTGCAAAACATTACAACAAGCGACTAGAAAAGCCTACCGGCATTGCAAAGCGCCTGCTCACCAACTAACAAGAATAGGTGAGAACAAAAATGTTGAATATTATATAAAAATGGATGATATTAAGGATAAAAATGAATTATGTAAAGGTCTCCCTAGCCTGAGGCTAGCCTTGAGGCTTCTGTTTTATAACGTGGTAAAATAGGTAAAGTTTACGATCTTACCTGGGTTTAGATGATGGATACCTGTCGTTTTCCGAGGGTTAGGAAGCCTCGGGTAGACGTGGGCGAGGGGCAACGCCCACCACACCCTACCACGTCTATCCCGTTGGTGTACCGTTACGGGAAAATCATAGTATCCATTGTATTGAAAGATCATTTTTATCCTGAATAAGTAGGTTAAAATTGCTGGTACCTCACGTGCTTCCTTCTCCCTAGCCCACGTCTACCCGAGGCTTCTACCTCGGGAAAACAACAGTTATTCATCATCTATACCCAGGTAAGATTCGTATAACTATACTATATATATATAGATATATATATATATAAACTATCAAAGATACATATGTTAGGTTGATGGGTATAATTTACTTTGAAGCAGACTTTTATTTCCAAGTGTTAATTTGGAGATGTTTGAAGGGAAAATATGCTTAAGTAATTTGGGTCTGTACACCAAAAAGCTTGAAACGTTTTCTTTCTTGACCAATTTTCAAGGATATCACAGGAGTCCAAAACTGCAATGAATGCTTAATTTAATGTACCAGTATATTAAATTTGCATAGTCTGATGGTTTTGGGGTTCTGTCATTTTTCTGAGATAAATACATTGAATTGATTGTTACAATCTACCTTTCTTTAGTTTGAAGTAACTTTTATATTAGATGGCTACGTTTTGAGATTTTTGAAGCGGTAACATGTCAAATTAGTTTTGGTATGTATGTCACAACTCTGACACCATAGACTTCAGCAGTAAAATCTTCTATTAAACTGTGTCAGTATTCCTTTCTGCATGGCAACAGATGCTTACTAAGCAGCTAAGTGCCCCAGTATCAAAGTTGGATATATGTAGAATCCATTCTCGATGATTGTTTTGGTTTTGAAAAGTTGATGCTTTATCCGACTATGCAGCTTCAGGTGGGATATGAAGGATCAAGTGTAGGTACATTTTTTGGTTGAACAGATAGGATGCTCTCATCACGTTATGCAGCTTTGAGGTTTGAATTCTTACCTTAATCGGTAGAGCTCATGCCCCCAATGCAGAAGGTGAGAAGTTCAATTACTGGTCGAGTCCCACCAATTACTTACAAAATTGATACTTGTCACTTCCTAGCCAGGTGCTCGCCATTATTAGGATAGGGCAAGGGCTGGTTAGCTCGGTGTGAGCATAATGTGACTGAGTGGGATGTCAGGTCATGGTGCTGGTGGTCTGATCTCCCACTGAGGCAGCACCATGAAGTCACCATGAGTGCGCACTGTCACAAGTTGATTCCCATCCTGATATGACGTTAGATGTTGCCAGTACGTAAAACCCCAGCAACCGACTTGGTTAAAATAAATATATGCAATAAACAATTAACAAACGAAACATCTTAAAGCATATAACAAGTACATACATCATAGCTGGAGTACTTGTCCCGCTGGAGTCGTAACCAGTGTAATGGGGCTGTCACACTACAACGTTTCCGCCGGCGTGCCGGCAACGCGCAAAATATTTGCAACCAGTCAACGGGTTTCGACGTGTTGTTAACGCGTCCGTAACGCCCCCTCCAACCCGTCGGGGCGCGTCGGGGCGCGTCGAAAGTTTTGTGCAAGCGCAAAACGATCGGCGCGCCCTGACGCACGCCGACGTGTCCATCCACACGTTGCTATCAGTCAACGTGTATCGAAGCGCCACTAACGCGCCGCTAACGCGTCCGGACATGTGCCGGCGTTTCGCCCAAAAAGGCGACACGTCGGCATGCGTCGACGCGCGTTGGTGAGAAACGTCGTAGTGTGACAGCCCCATAAGAGCAATATATACCTTATATTAAATGTCACTGCAGCAATCTGTACTCTGTACTAACTGAGTTGTGAATCGGTATTATAAGGGCGACAGACAAAGGTTCAGCTTGTGCCATCATTTCCTGCTTTTGACCCAACTAAATATGTCGTTGTATAAGGATACCGATATTACTATTTCTCTTTGAAAATGTCTGTAAAGCCACATTGTCGCTGATTGGCTCATTGCCAGATGGGGTAAGATCATCCTGAAATAGGAACTCTTTGATGAAGAAGAGTGCGTCACCCACTCACTCACTCACTCACTCACTCACTCACTCACTCACACGTTCATTCACTCAATCGCTCACTCACTCAATCGCTCATTCACGCACTCCCTCATTCACGCACTTCCTCATTCATATGCTCGTCACTCATTCATTCACGACTCTCACACTCCTCACTCACGAATCACTCAATCACCCCTTGCCACTCACTGACCACTCACTCATTCGCACTAACCACTCACTAACCACTCACTCATCACTCACCTACTCACCACTCACATATTCACACTCACCACTCATTCACCATTCACTCACTCATCACTCACTTACTCACCACTCACTGATTCACACTCACCACTCACTCACTACTCCTTCCTCTCCTCCTCCGTCTCCTCCTTCCCCTTCCCCCTCCTTCTCCTTACCTCCATCTCCTCCTCCTCCTCGTCCACCTCTTCCTCCCCCTCTCCCTCCCCTCCTCCCCCTTCTTCATTATTCCCCTCCTCCTTCACCCCTCCTTCTCCTACTCTTCCTCATTTACCTCTCCCTCCGATCTCCTCATCCTTCTCCACCAGTTCTCCCCCCTCCCCGCCTCCACCTATTCCTCTTCCTCCCCCTTCCCTCTTTACCTCTCCCCCCCCGCCCCCCCCCCCCCCACCTCCCAACCACGCGCCCCTCCGCCTTTCCTCCCTACCCCCCTTCGAACTTAACGCGTATGTGAACTTTCCAGTGCAATCTTCTAATAGTCAAACCCTTCTTATTGAAATAAAAAAGGACAACAACAAAAACAGCGCGTTTTGTTAAGGAACTTTTGGGATCCGTTAATTTCCATTAAAGCTATTTGCTATCCGTGGCAAAACAAAAATTTGGCCAAATATTCCCGCCCCTTGGAACCCGATCCACCGACGTCTGTCGGGAACGCGCTCCTCGCTAGGGCGTTGTTTGGTTTATGAAACGGCATATTCCCGGGGGGAGTTGAGATGCCCGCCGCCAATGGCAGCGTCCCGGTACGGCGTCCCGGCACCGCATCCCGGCACTGCGTCCCGGCACCGCGTCCCGCCAAAGGCACTGCGCGCGCCGCTCGCCTCAAGAATCACCGCAGCGTCACGGCCAGCGACGGCCGCGCCACCCGGCGGATTATGGGCGAACTACCTACCATCGCCGCGCCCTGGCGCGGGGGGCCAAGTTGTCGGTGGCAGGTAGCGTGGTAAATATAGACAGGGGCTCTGTGTAGAATGCAATGAAGTACCTAGTGAGTTAATATCTATTTACCTACATACCCACATATATATATATATTTTACCTCGGTAAACAGCCTCAGGCTAGCCTCAGGCTAGGGAGAGGTAAGCACGTCCGGTACCAGCAATTAGCATATACAACTCACGACTGGATAACGTGTCGTTGGGTTGCTCCGGCAAAATTAGTCTACATACAAGCAAATACGCAGTAAGTATAATAAAAACTGTGGTTAGCTTAATTATGATGCATTAGAGCATCATTATGGAAAGTTTAGACTTTCGTTGGTCCAATTTGGACGAGTTATTTGGTTATAAACAACCAAGGATAGAACACTCGAGTGGGTTTCTCGAAGGAACCAAACCGGTCATTAGCGGTTATGTCAACACCCGGGTCACCGTGTGACTATGGGTAGAGATGTGGGTTTCGCCCTATCTCATGTGGAAATTCTCTCGTACTCTAATAGAGAGTAATGTTGGAGATGCTCCTGGGTTTCTTTTATAGACTCCCCTAGACAAAACTTTTTCAGGCGTTTCTCCGAGTTTCGTAGCATTTTCTCCAACTTGTTGACGTAGTAGTCACAGGTGGGAGAAGTGTGCGGAACAGAGGGATGGGCGGGCCGATACACTGGTCCCGACCCCGCGTAAGGTTTGGGCTTGACCCACAACCCACGCACAAATTTAGCTTATTACGCCTGTGTTATAACGGTATAAACACGTTCTCTAACACCAATAGATGTCCAAATGAGTTTGAAACAACCATATTGTGACATATATATATACCGGGACTGACCAAAAATTTTTGTTTCAGCTCCCGATGGCCACGAAGCGGAGTAAGCGCGGTGCAGCAGCAGCCGAGGGGCGTGTTCCGAGTGGAGTGGACGAGGAGTACGACTCCTCACCTGTGTTGTCGGCAGGGCCGTCGACACAGCCCCGGGCGCATATCCTCTCCGACCCGGACGAGGACGCAGTGCCTGATGTGCCTGCGCCTCCAGATTGGGAGGCTCGCTTTGCACGATTGGAAAGCCACATCTTGACTGCCAAATCGCCTGTGTCTCGGAAGCGGCGTAGGCCGAGTGTCCAAGAGGATTCGTTTGAGGATTTCTTGGACACAGACTCGGCGGTGGAGCTTAAGGCTCCTCCTCCTCCTTCTCCTAAACGGAGGAAGAAGAAGAAACAGGTGATTTCTTCGGGTGATGAATTCACCAAGGAGCGGGCAGAGACTGGTTTTCGCAAAAAGCGGAAGACTAAGTCCAAAAAGAAGAAGAGGAAGAGGAAATATTCTTCTTCTGATTCGTCCACTGAGTCTACTTCTACGGAATCAGACTCAGACACCATATATGAAGGTGTCTATGCGGACATTGGCACTAAAGTGGCTAAGAAGGTGGAGAAGCCAAAGGCTAAGCGGGTTAAAACCACTACGCTTATGCGCGAGACCGTGAATGGTCATTTTCGCACGTTCAAACCGGCGGAGGTTATCTCCAAGTTAGGAGATGAGTTAACAGGCATAAAGGGTGTTCCCAACTCCATCATTAAAGAAATGGATCGGGATGTCAAACCTTTAGATAACACCAAGATGTTTGGCGGTCAACTACAATACCTCTATAAAGAGGTAGAGACTGCAGCCAAGAGTGGCAAAAACATGGATGGCAAGAAGAAACAGGAAGTTCCTCGTTTCAAAAAGTCACGAGGGGATTTTCGTCCACGACGGTTCACCAGAGGAACCAGACCGAGTTCAAACTTCGGTCAAGGGTTTCGGGGCCGGGGCGCTCGCCCAGGCTGGACCGACAACACCGCACGGCCAATAGGCCGAGGGTTCAACTCGTCGAGACCTTTCCCCAGGGGCGGGTCCAAGTAGAGGTCCAAACACAAACTTTACAAGTCCCTGAAGCCTCTAAAAACACACAAACTGTAAGCAACTTTGTGGCTGGTAATATTAGTAATCATATTTCTGAGTGGCACAAAATTACTAGTGACCAAGAAATTATAGAAATAGTTAGGGGTGTTCACATTCCCTTTACACAAATTCCTGTACAAAGTATAATACCTTTTCCATATAACATTCAACCAGTTGAACGAGACGCACTAACTAAACAGGTACATAAATTCTTTGAGAAAGGAATTATACAAAAAGTGACACACTGTTCAGGACAGTTTATTTCAAACATTTTCTCGAGACCGAAGCCTAATGGTGATGTTCGAATGATCCTGGATTTAACAATCCTTAATAAAAGGGTGGAATATCGACATTTTAAAATGTTCTCTCTAGATACGGCACGAGATCTGATTACACCAGATGCGTGGATGGCTAGTGTTGATTTACAGGATGCATATTATACGCTTCCCATAATGGAACAATACCGAAAATTTCTTCGATTTATTTGGGATAACCAACTCTATGAGTTTACCTGCATGCCGAATGGCTTAGCTTGTGCGCCACGTTTATTTACTAAATTGCTTAAACCTGTTTTCTCGGTAATGGCGAGGAAGGGTCACATAATGTTTCCATACATAGATGATTCTTTTATTATAGCATCAACACAAATTGGTTGTGTGAATGCAGTTTTGGATTTATGTGCATTACTCACTAAATTGGGGTTTTATGTACATCAACAAAAGTCAGTGTTTAAACCAACAAAACAACTCAAATGTTTAGGGTTTATTCTGGATACACAGTCCCTTACAGTGTCGATAACAGAACAAAAACTAATTAAGTTTATGACTACAGCGACTCAGCTTATTAAGTTATCAAAGCCAAAAATTAGACAGGTTGCTGTTCTTATTGGCATAATGACATCATATGCACCTGCTGTGTTATATGGGAAGGCCCATATTAAGTCGCTAGAAATAGATAAAAATTTAGCGTTAACACGAACTAAAGGCAATTTTGAGCGAAAGATGTTTATTTCGCAAGAAGGGTTACAGGATATTGGATGGTGGATGCAACATATAGCAAGTTCACCAAATCCAATCCGCATGGCGGAACCTAATACAGTAATTACTACTGATGCTTCGTTAGAAGGTTGGGGAGCTCATCGAGATGGGGTCACAACAGGAGGTAGATGGCTTGATGATGAAAAATCAGACTATATTAATGCACTAGAATTGCGTGCTATTTATCTGGGCTTACGTAGTTTAGTAAAGATAAATAAATCACAGGTTAGAATACTAACTGATAATACTACTGCCATGGCATATATTCGTAACATGGGTGGAACCAAATCAAAGTCTTGCAATCAGTTATCTAAACTGATTTGGAACTGGGCACAGGCTCAACAAGTCTGGCTGACTGTAGCGCATATTCCAGGGTCACAAAATACACTTGCAGATTATAAAAGTAGAAATTTCCATGACCATTTAGAGTGGTCTCTCTCTACACATTTGTTTAACTTCGTTTGTGAAAAATGGGGTACACCTGAAGTTGACTTATTTGCATCACGAAATAATAACAAGTTACCCTGTTATGTTTCTTGGCATCCTGAACCGGATGCTTGGAAAGTAGATGCGTTTGCTATTACTTGGGAAAATAATTATTTTTATATTTTCCCACCATTTAGCATTATCAGCCGAGTAGTGAGAAAAATCGGCTTGGAAGGGACACATGCGATACTGGTGGTGCCCGATTGGGACACGCAACCTTGGCTGCCAGCAGTTTCACAACTGGCAAAAGATCGTATACGATTCCCAAGAAAACTCGGGAATCTGACGCACCACGGACCGCTAGTGGTTCACGGCGACGTGTCAACGACGCCCCTATTGGCATTCCTTTTCTAAGGAAGCAGCTACAGCAATTTGGATTGGACAGAATTACTGAGGATAGGATAGTATCGGATGCCTGGAGGCCAGGAACTGTCAAAATGTATACAACCTATTTAAAGAAATGGGGTGTACATTGTTTGTTAATGAAAGTTAAACCAACAAATCCAAAGATTTCACAAGTAGCTCGGTTTCTTCGTTCTCTAGAGGATGAAGGACTTTCCTTTGGATCGATTAATGCGGCGAGGTGTGCGTTATCAATTATATTACCTAGAATTGATGGCGAAACAGTTGGAAAACATTATGTTATTTGTTATTTACTTCGTTCAATTTATCAAAGGAATCCTCCAAAACCAAAGTATAGTCGGTTTTGGGATGTTTCTATAGTATTTAAGTTGTTTCAGGCTTGGCCTCACAACTCGTGGTTAGATATAAAACAGTTAGGTTTTAAGGTCGCGGTCCTGTTATTGTTAGTAACCGGACACAGAGGACAGACGATTGTTGCTTTATCCTTAACTGGATTAGAAATAGACAAGCAACAAGCTACGTTTGATTTAGAAAAATTGCTTAAATCGAACACGTTAGGTGACCCTTTATCAACGGTTCACTTAGACTGTTTTCCGAATGATCGGAAATTATGTGTTGTGTCGGCCATACGGGCTTATATATACAAGACAAAGGATTTACGTGCATCACAACAACTATTAGTGAGCTTTATAAAGCCACATAAGGCGATTTCACGAGACACACTTGCCAGATGGACAATTACGGTGTTGAAATTGGCTGGAGTGGATACGAGTAAATACTCTTCCCACTCAACTAGAGGAGCCATGGTCTCCAAGGCACGGGTGCTTGGTATTTCTGTGAAAAGAATACTAGCGCATGCAGGCTGGAAGACGGCTAAGTCGTTTGCAAAACATTATAATAAACGACTAGAAAAGCCTACCGGCGTTGCAAAGCGTCTTCTCGCCAACTAACAAGAATAGGTGAGAACAAAAATTTAGAATGTTATAATAATAAGAAAGAATGATATTAAGGATAAAAATGAATTATGTAAAGGTCTCCCTAGCCTGAGGCTAGCCTGAGGCTGTTTACCGAGGTAAAATAGTATAGTTATACGAGTCTTACCTTGGTACAGATGATGGATAACTGTTGTTTTACCGAGGTATAAGCCTCGGATAGATGTGGGCTAGGGCCCTCCCGCCACACCCTGCCACATCTATTCCGTTGGTGTACCTTTTCGGTAAAGTAATAGTATCCATTGTTTGAAAGTCATTTTTATCCTCAATAAGTAGGTTAAGATTGCTGGTACCGGACGTGCTTACCTCTCCCTAGCCCACATCTATCCGAGGCTTATACCTCGGTAAAACAACAGTTATCCATCATCTGTACCAAGGTAAGACTCGTATAACTATACTATATATATGTGATGTATAACGAATTATGCAAGTATAAAGATACATAAGGGTTAATTATTACTATTATTTGTTATACCCCGTAAGACCAACACTGTACCGGTGGCTCAACCTACCCTCCTCGCCTCCATCGGATGTAGACCAGTGTCAGTCGCACCGGAGGATTTGGACCGAATGAATGCACTACAGCTACTGCTCCACTCCCGCTCCCAGCTCCAGCTTGATGCCAGTCTACTACTACTGTTCCCTCTGTGGCAAACACCACCCGGAGGGAAATTTTGAGGCTTGTGCTCGCTATCAGCTGGAGAGTGAAGGAGCGGGCAGTCAGCACACATGGTTATTGAGGAGAACTTTGGCAGAGAGGATGGCCAAATCCAAGCAGGAGGCAGACTCATTGGTTTCCACGATGCAGATGATGTCAATCGAGGACCGCGAGAAATCGGCGAGGGCAGCCATAGACGCGATGGAGATGGAGGAGCGAGTGGCTGTCCTGGAAGAAAAGCGGGACAGACTCGCCCGGAGATGTGCCAGCAGGATCGCCCATCAGGCCCAGCTGACGGGTGATGGCCCGGTAGGAGAAGGGGCAGCGGGTGGCAGCGCGGAGGGAGAGGCCACGCCGGCTTCCAGCCGGCCGCTGTTGGGCCTGACGGTGGGCCTGACGGCGGGCCTGACGGCAGGCCACTCGTCATAGGGGACCAGGTCGCGCTGCCGAAAACGATCCCGGGAGCGCAGGTCGAGACGGCGGAGTGGATCGGACTCCAAAAGCCGGTCCAGCAGCTCCACTAGACGCAGGAAATGTAAGTGGGCCCTGAAACGCTTCACTGTTGCCACTATAGATGTACGGAAGCTAAACTCCCATGAGCTGGTGCCAGCCTCCACACTGTGGTGTCTAGATATAGACGACCTGACTGTTAAAGATTACAGGGCTTTCTTAGACCAATGATACCGCTATCTGCAAAAAAGCAGAGGTGCACAGCTTTGCCACGTTCTCTGAAAGTTTCCAGGGAGCTAGCGTGGTGCACTATGGTGCGCACCACATGAAGCCAAAACGCGCAACTACTACGGGCAACAGGTGTGTGGCCGGCACGAGCGGCGGGAAGTGTGCATGTTTTCTCTGGAACCGCAAAACTGGGTGCCCGTGATCGGAGGAGGTGTGTGGATTCACTCAGGCATGTGGGAAGTGCGGCAGTAAGTCGCACAAACAGACAAAATGTCAGAAGGACTGACAAATCACAGGAGACGGTGAGCCATTAATGACAAACCATGAACCGTCCCAGGACCTTGAGACTAAAATAACTAAAGCGACCCATTCTGTTGTTTTTTTTGGTGGTTTTTGTGACAAGTTTTTTATTTGGCCCAGCGGTGATACTTGATATTAGTCGGGTCCCGCACTCAGGAGCGTTTACCAGATCTTTCTCGGGCCAACTTTTTGCGGTTTTGGGTGTTAGTAGTTTCTATATTAGTTTTTTTTTAATTTTCAAAGGTTTTCCTAACCTGTATATGATAACTTAACCTACTATGTACATCTACTCAGATGACATACAGGCCTGTGGGAGAGGAAACTGTTCCATTTCGGTTTGTTACAGCATGCTTTCACCCACGCCCTGTCATTAGATAGTATACCAGTCTGCCAGAACACCCCTGGACCCTTCAGGACTGCAACTAGGTGGGATGGTTGTGTTGTATGGTTAGCGATTTTGTATTTCAGGGTTTAACCACCAAGTGTGATAAAGCTATGAATGCCTATCCTTGTCATGTTAATCGTCCTAGCCATCCCTGCCAGTACTCTGGAGGGGGCGGGGAGGGGGGATACGATGATGTTGGTAGAGTTGATGTGAATGTTGATAACACTAACTGTGAAGCTGACTATGATAAGTTTGTTGAATGTGTTTTTATTTCAGGTTGTGCTGATGACGACAAAACCAAAATGTGCATTATATCCTGTGAGCATGCAAATAAACAGGCGAACTGCCAAAACGATACTGTCTGTCGCGATGTAAGTGGTAATATTGTTCACCCCAAAGCAGGTACTGATTACACTAAATATGAAGATGACTACGTTAATGTTCTGAGCCATGACCCTATCCTAGGTAGAGCAGATGCCGGCAAAAGTAAGATGGAGAGGGGCTATAGGGCAATATGTATACACCCTGACGATTGTGACAGTCAGGGACTGCACTGGGACTTTGATCCCTCCGAGGGCGCCGACTGTACTTACATGCGAGACAATAGGCTCTGTATGGGGCTGTCCTCAAGCCCTACGTATTCAGCAAGATATCTGACTTTGTTGTGTGCTGTGCGGTGCGAGAGGGAGTCCCAAGGGTTATAAACTATCTTGATGATTACTGTGTTGTTAGCTCTGACTTTACTACAGGTTGCCGGGATCAGGTGACGGTGATAGTGATCCTCAGAAGGATCGGATTCTTGATTAGCTTTACTAAACTAAGCTCTCCTGACACCTCTGTCAGGTTCCTCGGGATAGTAATTGATTCATTCACACTTGAAATGAATCTCCCCCAAGATAAACTCACCAAGCTCATCGCCATAGTACAACATGTTAGAGGTGGGTGTAAAGCCACTAAAAGGGAGCTCGAGAAGCTGGGCGGTCTACTTGCGCATGATAAAGGGTGGTAGGACCTTCTGCAGGTGTATTTATGATTGTATGAACACCGTTTGGAAACCTCACTTCATGGTTCCCCTCTCCAAGGGTTTCCGAGATGATGTCGATTGGTGGTGCTGCTTTGCTGCTAGATTTAATTGGAAAGCGAGGATCCTTGGGAGATTCGCCCCATCACTCTCTACCTATAGCGATGCTGCAAATTACGGCTATGGGGCCATGCATGGCAACACATGGATTGCGGGGGCCTTCAACTCTTCTGAAGACACCAGCCTGAAAATAACACTCGGACACCATCATTTGGCATCCAACGGGACTTGTGCCAAGGCGCACGTAAGTGTATCTGAGATGTGGGCGGCCTTTGCGGCTGCTTCATACTGGGGCCACCTATGGGAGAACTGCTCAGTGGTCATGGTAACAGATAGCACAAATGTATGGGCCGCCCTTAACACGGGCAGATCAAAATGCCCGGAGATAATGTTCTTTCTGAGACGGCTATTCTGGATAGCATCGGAGCGGAACTTTGAATTCTCTTCTGTGTTTATAGGCACCAAAGACAACATAATATGTGATGCCCTGAGCAGACTGGATGATCCAGGCAGTGATGGGCACTTCAGGGAAGCCAACCCCACTAACATTATATGATGCAGCTTCATATTTAATGCTAATGACAATTCCGGTTCCAGGGGTGGCCCAACTGAAGCAGGAACAGCTGCTGTTCCAGATCAGCGCCTACCTACGCCACAAACTCCATATCCACATGGAATTTGTCGAGAACTTCTCCCCCCCCCCCGCTGTCCACCTGACCAGGTGGCTCTATATGCCACCTGGCTGGCCAGAACCCTGAAATATTTGTCAGTATTTAACTATCTCAGCGGACTGAACTACTTCCTCTGCCAAAGGGGAGCTGACCCGATCTTATACACAAGCTACAACGACGCTTCCACCCTCTGTTGAATCAGGTGAGAGAAATCGATGGCCCCGCGGCAGGCAGCCCCGATATTACCCGAGACCCTATTGAAGATGTTCTCCTACCTATCTATGACTCAAGGCCACATCGCTTGGCATGCTGCAATGTTGAGCAGCTTCCGAGCCCTCCTACGCAAGTGCCAGGTGACATTGCCTGAATCCGCACTCCACAGGGGTGATTTCAAATTCTTCCTGTGGGGGATGATCATTTCAGTCAGGCGATCAAAGATGATCCAGTTTCGTGAGTGCATCCTGGAAATACCTGTTGCCAGGTGCATGAACATGGACAATCTGTGTGGTATACTGGACCAAAATATATTTCAGCCGGACTCCGGCCCCCCCCCCTGATGCGTTAGCCTTCCGGATCCCCTCCAGGCTGGGTGCCTCCTCCCCCCCTCCCCTATGCAGTGTACCAGGCAACCTTGTGCATATTCACGGGGAAGGCGGGCCTGGACCCATCCTCAGTCTGATCCCAATCTCTCAGGTGGGTTGGCTGTACCTACCTATCCCTTTGTGGGGCCACCATTGAAGAGCTCCATGCCAGGGGGTACTGGGGGACCGACACAGTCTTCACATACTTGAAAACACCCCTGACCATAAGAATCATGAATGACATGCGCGTGGCCACCTCTCTGGCAACCACTATATACTAATGGTATTGGTTGGGGGATCTTCGATCTTTGGCATATAATCCTTGCCAGAGATTAAAACTACTCAACCCACTACCTCTTTGTTTCTCCCTCATTTATAATGGAGATATGTTTATGTGATGTGTAAAAATTATGCAAGTATAAAGATATGTAGGGGTTAATTATTATTATTATTTGTTATACTCCGTAAGACCAACACTGTAACAGTGGCTTCACCTACTTAGATGCCTATACCTACTTAGATGCCCACCTAGTTAAAGATTATCCGCCCATGTACATCCATACCTATCTCCTTATATATCTACCTATCTACCGACATTATGAGAGGTATAAAGTACTTATGCACATATTATTCATGTATGTAATTCTCCTACTTTGCTATTTACTTGTTCTACTCGCTGCAAATACTCCTGTAACCTGTTTTGATATGTTCTTTGGTAGTTTCGGTTACTGGATGCTGGGTTGCAGACTGGGTGGTGGGAGGACTGCTATCAGGCAGCATATATATATATATATACATGATATATAGTCTATGTGTATATACATGTATATTCCGCTCACTATTCCAATTGGATTTTACCCAAAGACCCCCATCCTATTCTTGGCACATCCACAGACACACACACAAACACACCCACATTCACACCCACATAGACACACACACAAACACACATTCACACACAGACACACAAACACACACACACAGAAACATACACCCACATTCACACCCACATTCACACCCACATTCACACACACAGACGCACACACAAACACACACATATTCACACACATACACCCACAAACACACCAACAAACACATTCACACACACAGACACACACAGACACACCAACCTTCACACACATGCATTCACAAACACAGACACACACACATTCACACCCACATTCACACCCACAGACACACACAAACACACATTTACACCCACAGACACACAAACACACACACCCAGACACATACAGCCACAATCACACCCACATTCACACCCACCTTCACACCCACACCCCCATTCACAGACACATACACAAACACACACACATTCCCACCCACATTCACACACAGGCACAAACACACACACATACACATACACCCACATTCACATACACACTCACACCCACATTTACACACACAGACGCACACAAACACACACATATTCACACACATACACCCACAAACACACCCACATTCATACCCACATTCACACACACAGACACACCCACACATACACACCCACATTCACACACACAGACACACACATTCATACACAAACACAGCCACATTCACACAGACACACACAAACACAAACATATTCACACCCACATACACAGCCACACAAACACACCCACATTCACACACTCAGACACACACACAAAGACACCCACATTCACACACACACATTCGCACACAAACACACCCACACACACACACATTCACACACACAGATTCACACACAAACACACCCACATCCACACACACACATACACACACAGATACCATTCACGCATGCATTAGAGCAGACATCACGATGCATAAAGCGCAGTGAAGGGGCGCGGTTCTCAGCCAGGCCCACTGAGCATGCGCACACCACTTGAGTATGACAATTCTCAGACAGATAGCTGCCCTGTATCCGCACGCAGACCGCAGTGATTGAGCTCCCTAACGGGTGCTTTACAGCGCATGCGCATACCGCAGCCTCGTCTTCAAAGCGCAAGTCAAAAAGTACACGACGCTTGATGGCCTCCTCGCGCCGAGCAGGCCTCACTGGGAGCCATATGTGACGTCATTCGCAGGAAGCAGGCTCCGGAAAGGCATCCGAATAGACCTCTTCCGCAGCGCCTGCGCAGTGAGCTATTTATTATTGCGCATGTCATTGAGGGGGGGGGGGGGGCTGTTCCACATCGCCTGCGCAGTGAGCTATTTATTATTGCGCATGTCATTGAGGGAGGGGGGTCGCTGTTCCATGTCACATGCACAGTGACTAGTTATTATTGTGCATGTCATTGGGGGGGCTGTTCCATGTCACCTGCGCAGTGAGCTAGTTATTATTGCACATGTCATTGGGGGGGGGGGGGCTGTTCCACGTCACCTGGCCAGTGAGCTATGTATTATTGCGCATGTCATTGAGGGGGGGGGGGCTGTTCCACATCGCCTGTGCAGTGAGCTATCTATGTATTATTGCGCATGTCAATGAGGGGGGGGGGGCTGTTCCACGTCACCTGCGCAGTGAGCTATATATAATTGCGCATGTCAATGATGGGGGGGGGGGAGGGGGGCTGTTCCACATCGCCTGCGCAGTGAGCTATGTATTATTGCGCATGTCATTGAGGAGGGGGGGGGGTGATGAAAATGGGGGATTATTGCGCCTAGAGCAGGATTTTGATTCGAACCCACATTTCTTGCCATACCCGGGCGAGTGTGCTAACGATTACACTACTTAGGCTGCCTGGTGTCATCACCCTATCTACAGCGAGCTGTATATATGGCTCCTTGCCTGAGTGGTCGGTGCAGACTACTATTACACTCGTCTACCTGGAATTGTGAGTTTTATCAATTGTTTACATCCATAAATGTGTTTGTTTGTTGTTTTACATCGTAGCTACATCTACGGTCATCAGGATGGGTGCCGACTTGTGACAGTGCGCACTCATGGCAACTTAATAGTGCTGCTCCAATGCGAGACCAGCCTGCCAGTTCCATGACCTGATATCCCACTCAGTCACAATATCCTGACATTGAGCCAACCAGTCCTTGCCCTGTATCCTAATAATGCTGAGTGCCTGGCTCGGAAGCGACAAGTATGACATTTTAAGTCATTGGTTTGACTCGACCAGGGTTCGAACCCACAAACACATGGGTTTGGATCCCCCGATCTCCCAAACAGGAGATGGACGCTCAACTCATTCGGCCATCTCATCTGGTCTTCAAGAAAAGTGGTGGAAAACATCGAAAACAGAGCTCATGTCATATAGCGCTGACAATTCCCGGCTCGAGTTCACACCCGTCCCATATTTGGTGTGCGAGTCACCCCCCCCCCCCCCCACACACACACCCTCCTCCGCCTACCACAACCACACACCGCCCCCCCCCCCCCCCCCCCCCCCCCCCCATCCACGACTGCTTCCACAATAACATTGTACTGTTCGTCTTCTGAGCGACTCTGCGAGTGTTTCTCACCCTCACCCACTCCCACCCCCGAAATCAGCCCCCCCCGACCCCACCCACCCACTCATCCATCCACACACACACACTTACACACACAACCACACTCACACCCACACCCACACCCGCGTCCTCATGCATCCTGGTTTGGTTGGTTGGTTTTTGGAGTTTTACATCCTGGCAACATCTAACTCTAAGGTCATATCAGGACGGGTACCGACTTGTGACAATGCGCACTCATGCATGGCGACTTTATAGTGGTGGCCCACTGGGAGACCAGGCAGCCAGTACCATGATGCAATTTCCCACTCAGTCACATTATCCTGACACTGAGCTAACCAGTCCTTGCCCTATCCTATTAATACTGAACACCTGGCTAGGAAGTGACAAGTATCAATTTTGTAAGTCATTGGTTTGACTCGACAGGGAACTAAACTCCAGATCTCCCGCATGGGAGGCCGGTACTCTACCGATTTGGCCACCGCGCCCACTTTGCATCCTGGTACGGGATGGCCGAATGAGTTAGAGCGTCCGTCTCCCATGCTGGTAGATCGTGGGGTCGTGGGTTCGAGTCCCGGTCGAGTCAAACCAATGACTTTAAAATTGATACTTGTCGCTTCCTAGCCAGGCGCTCGGCATTATTAGGATAGGGCAAGGACTGGTGTGCTCAGTGTCAGGATAATGTGACTGAGTGGGATACCAGGTCATGGTGCCGGCGGCCTGGTTTCCCAGTGGGACAGCACTATAAAGTCGCCATGAGTGCGCACTGTCACAAGTCGGTACCCGTCCTGATATGACCTTAGATGTTGCTAGGACGTAAAACAACAACAACAAACAAACAAACCGCCGCAGAGTGCGTGGCTTCTCCGCCCACGCACTCCCCCCACCCCCACACCTCATGCTGGCGCATGGACAAACATACTTAAGGCCCTGTCACATTACGGCGTATGGCGGGAGCGTATGGCGGCGTAGCCGCTTTACGTCATATACGTCGGCATACGCCGTATACGCTACTCATACGCTACTCACACATATCTCCCGCCAGGGGCGGGTGATGGAACAAGTCGGCGTGTTCCTTTCGCTTTGGGGACGCGGGGGGAGGGGGACGCTTCCTTTTCCTATTTTTGTGTGGGTTTTTATATTCTTATTTTTCTTTTTCAAAATGTTTATACACCAGCCACAGGAGGCTTTAATGATCTATTGTGGTGATGCGCTGCCGTCTGGCACGATCAGGGCGGTGTCGGCAACTTGAGCCATACCCCTCTCTCACTATACCCCCACCCACCCGTCCCAGAAGAGGATCTCACAGCAGCGCCACCTACATAGGCTACGAAACTGCACCTTTTTCTGCCGCTAATTGACAACACCCACGCCCTTTATTTTTTAAATGCGTAGTATATAGTGCAATGGAAATGAAGAGTGTTTTTTTTTATATAAATATACAACAGGAGAAAAATATAATAATTAATTACTCAAGACTAGATAGCAGTTATCCATATGTAAAATATTCTGATAAAACGCATTGGTAGGGAATGTGAAATGGTATATAAAGGAGTAAAAATGGTCTATTAATGTAAATAATGTATAGGGCCAGGTGCATGAATGTATTTATGTAGTTGCTGGTGACTCTTTACTTGTAGTCAATCGTCATTGTGTATTAGATAGATAGTGTGAGAGGGGCACTATTGTTAGTGTGTAAGGAGCTCAGGAGCTCCACTCACTACCCCCTCCCCCAACTGTTAGTCACGGATCACCACACACACAACCAGCCACACTGCATGGTGGTGGTGGGTAGATCACAGTAGCCATGGTGACACAAGAATGCTTACTGTTCATTGGTGGAACTAGAAATGCTTGTTGCTGATTGGAGATAATGTTCATGTGGTATGCCATATCAGATCCATGTACCACTATATAATAATAAACCTGAGTGTACAAGCTCTCACTCTACTTTTCACTCTTTATACTCATACTTTCTCTCCTTGCCTGTATTGATTTCATATATCCTGCCTACACAACTACAGCTGCCAGACGACGACTTTACACACACATATATATATATATCAAATGAAATGTGCTGGTAATTTAAAACCATCTGAGTATACAACGTTCAGCACCCCACCTGAATTCGTGGCAAAGCACAGATGGCGGCAAGATGCCCTCCCCCTCTGGCCCTCGTCCTGACATCATCCCAATGTTGCACCCTCCTCCTCCTCCTCCTCCTCCTCGAGTAGCCTCCCTCCTGTCAGACTACGACATGACACCTGATCACGCACGCAAAACTGAGAGGCAGCAGCTATATATATATATAGCCGGTGCGATTTCCACCACCAACCTGCCCTCTGGTGGCAGTGGGAAGAATTAACGTTAGGGATATCAACTCACTCTCAACACGGTTTCTGGAAAAGGTCTTATATAGGATTTCCACCACCAACCTGCCCTCTGGTGGCACTGGGAAGAATTTGTGTTGGGCATGATAACTCACTGTGCGGCATGCTCTGTGTAAAAGGTCTGATAAAGGATTTCCACAACTGACCTGCCGTCTCTGATGGTAGTGGATAGAACGTCACTGTGCATCCTCCATGGAGAAAGATCTGTCACCCCTCTCTTTCTCACCGGACGCTGTGTCCGATTCGATAGAGCGCAGGCATCCCGTGTGGAAGGTGTGGAATTCAAATTCCAGCCAAGTCAAAACAATAACTTATCAATTTTATACTTGCCGCTACTTAGCCTGGTGCTTGGCATTGATAGGATAGAGGATGGACTGGTTAGCTCAATGTCAGGATGTGACTGAGTGGGATATCAGGTCATGATGCCAGAGGCCTGATTTCCCAGTGGGGGAGCACTATAAAGTCACCATGAGTGCACATTGTCGCAAGTCAGTACCCATCCTGAGGTGGCGTTAGATGTTGCCAGGACGCAAAACTGCTACAACCGACCCTTCTCTTTCTTCGACTAACATTAAGTCCCATTCTGGTTTCGTGTGCTCCTTGCTCTCCATAACATAAACCTAACCTAACACCATCCCGTATTCAACCCGCACTCAAGCACAATTACCACCTGACATAAGCCCTGACAATCATTTATACCTCTGTCACACTATGGCTTGCAACCGATTGCGACCACTTTACGACCACAAAAAAGGTTGGTCGCAAAGTGGTCGTAAGGTGCTCACAAGCAGTCGCAATGTGGTCCTCGGTGTTCGACGACCTACTTGCGACTATTATGGCCGCAAGGAGGTTGCAGATGCTGCACCAAAACCCAGAGGTCAGTGACCATTTTCATATTGTACTTTGGTCACATTGTGGTCGCCGATGACCAGGTTTTTTGTTCCCACAGTGGTCGCAAGCGATGACAAGCTGGAGTGTGACTGACGTATTTACTGCGCTATTCACTCACTAAATACAGCTCAGAAATTTGCTTTCTTACTACCCATTTTTTTCACTTTTGATTTGTTCACAGATTTATTTATCGGGCTATATAACAAACGTCAATGCTGAACCACTGTTCTTCCGACATTTATCAATACTTCCGGAATAGTAGTGTTATGGGGTGGTGGGGAGAGGGAGGAGTGTGTGCTAGTAGGGGTAGTTTAGCTCTTAAAACGGATTGTCTTAAAAGAGAGGTCTTATTATTTCCCGAAAGCGAGAAATGCTGTGGAGAGATTGCTCGTAAAGATTGCAGCTACATAAATAACCAGTGCATCGAAGACAGACGTTAGGTTTCTGTAAGAAGGATTACTAGTACTACTACTACTCCTGCTGCTACTGCTGCTACTACTACTACTACTACTGCTACTCCTGCTGTTACTACTGCTACTACTACTACTAGTAGTACTACTAATATTACTGCTACTGATACTGCTACTCCTTCTAGCTACTAGTGCTACTACTGCTACTAGTACTGCTACTACTGCTACTACTGCTACTACTGCTACTACTACTATGTACTAGTGCTACTACTACTACTATTACTAGTACTGCTACTACTGCTAGTACTACTAGTACGACTACTAGTACTACTACTAGTGCTACTACTAGTACTACTAGTACTACTACTAGTACTACTACTAGTAGTACTACTACTGCTACTACTACTACTCCTGCTACTCCTGCTGCACTACTGCTACTACTACTACTAGTAGTAGTACTATTATTACTGATACTGCTACTACTACTGCTACAAGTACTACTACTACTACTTCTGCTACTGCTACAACTACTAGCTACTAGTGATACTACTAATACTAGTGCTACTACTACTACTAGTACTACTACTGCTACTACTACTGCTACTACTACTGCTACTACTACTAGTACTACTACTAGTACTACTACTACTAGTACTACTTGTACTACTACTGCTACTACTACTGCTACTACTGCTAGTACTACTAGTACTACTACTGCTACTAATACTACTAGTACTACTACTGCTACTACTACTACTAGTACTACTACTACTATGCATGGTGACTCAATGTAATTCCTGATCTCGCCGCTGGCGCTCTCAGCGGTATATATGTTGCATCTTACAAAGTATACCAATAATAACAATAATAAGTAATATTCCGTCATGTATCTTCTATACTCGCATAATACGTTATACATCACATATATATTGTGTGTATATGTATATATATTCCAGTATCTTCCCTCTACCTCCCCAAGAAGAGAATGTGATAAGAGTGGACTTATAGAGTAGGTTCCCTGTGTGTGTCGTAGAGTTGGGCTGCACAGGTTGCGTTACGGGGCGTGTGGTGGGTTAAGAACCAGTTATTGTACACATCCACTTTACAATCTCACGTGTTCATCTCACCTGAATGGTCTGGCATCAATTATTACAACCCGCCCCCAAAACACACACAAAAAAACACCAAAATAACAAACTAAGCTCACGTGCATATTCTGAGAACATACCTCCCCACCCCCTTCCCCACTCGACCCTACCTCCCACCTGCCGTGGAACACGCAATAAAATTCGACACTTTAAGTGCCATTTTAGCAAGTAATATTTTATATTCATTTCCTAATGAATGTAGAGCCGGGCGCATGCGCAGTGACCCCCCCCCCCTGCTGATCCCCCCCCCCCCACACACACATTATGGCCTTCCATTCTGGACCGACTCACCAGGTGAGGGTTCCATCACCTGCGCTCGACCAGATGGGATGGCCGAATGGGTTGAGCATCCGCCTCCCGTTTTAGTAGATCGTGGAATTCCGACCCATAGGTATGAACGCTGGTCGAGTCAAACTAATGACTTAACATTTTATACTTGCCGCTTCCTAGCCAGGTGTTTGGTATTATTAGGACTCTTTGGCTCAGCATCAGGATAAGGTGACTGAGTGGTCTCCCAGTGGGGCAGCACTATAAAGTCACCATGAGTGCGCACTATCACAAGTCGTTACCCTTGCTGATATGACCCTAAAGGTTGCCATGACATAAAACTCCAACAACCAACCAACATCCATCACCTGTGATACTGGAGTCTGGGCGCTCAGTACCTTCACTCTGAGTCCACACAAGGGTTGATTGATTGATTGATTGGTGGTTGCTTTACGCCGTGTCGGCAGCATAGGCCATATTCACGGCGAGAAATGTTTGTTTTTTGTTCAAACCATCGCTTTACCATGTAAAAGCAGACAATCAATTATGTGCCAATAGACACTCATTAAATTAGAAAGCTCACAATCATATATTTGTGGTCAAGGGAAACATATTCCCATAGAAAAAGAAAAGTTTTATTAATAATTGATAGAATCCATTTAGTAAACTATATGAGGTGGTACAGTCCAGCTGCCCTCAAAAAGGTTAAATGTTTTCCTCTTTTACCTTAGTAAAAAGGTCATGCATACTGTCTGCAGTGTAGAGTATATGTCTTCGATGTTGCTCCTAAAACCTCGGCAGTTCCATTCAATAAGAGATGCACCTGTCACTGTCATTTTGGAGCAGTGACAGGTGTTCTCCCCCTCGCCTTTGGTTTGAGGGAGAGACTTTGACTGCGGGTTTCCACAGTCTCAGGCATCTCAATATCAGCCAGCGCCCGATATCTATTTGATGTTAGGTTTTTGGAGATCGATGACCCCTGAACGTTTTGTCCATAGGGGTCAAAGATCCCTTCAGAACTCGGTCCGACAAATTGTCCGACAAATTGTACATCCCGCTCCCACACAAGGGAGCGGGATGTAGCTCAGGCGGTAGAGTGTCCACCTGTGAAGGTGTCGGTCATCCTATCGATCATGCTCAGTGGACCCATTTGCAGTTTGGGCTATTTTCCGTTCTAACCAGTGGTCCACAACTGGTTCATTAACGGTTGTGGTATGTGCTATCCTGTCTGTGGGAAAGTGCATATAAAAGACCCCTTGCTGCTCATTGGAAAGAGTAGCCTTAGTGGCGGTAGCGGGTTTCCTCCAAAGAAATATGTCAGAGTGATGTCCAATAGCTGATATGGAAATCAATGTGTTCTAGAGGTGTCGTTAAATAAAACAAGCTTTACTTTGGTACCTGGTAGGGTTGGGTGTGGTATTGGGTAGAACTGGTCTCTACATTGTAGGGCTGGGTGTAGTACTGGGTCGGACTGATTTCTACATTGTAGGGCTGTGTTTGCTACCTGGTAGGGCTTTCCTAGACATTATAGGGATGTCTGTAGTACCTGGTAGGACCTCTACATTGTAAGGCTTGGCGTGGTACCTGGTAGGCCTGTTCTCTACAGTGTAGGGCTGGTCGTAGTATCTGGTAGGCCTGTCCTTTACATTGTAGGACTGAGTGTGGTAGCTGGTAGGATTTGGCTGAACATTGTAGGGTTGTGTATAATACCTGGTAGGACTTAATTCTACATTGTAGGGCTGGACATAGTATCTGGTAGGACTGGCCTCTACATTGTAGGACCGGGTGTGGTACCTGGTAGGACTGGTCTCAACATTGTAGGGTTATGTGTGGTACCTGGTAGGATTGGTCTCAACATTGTAGGGGCTCAGTCGTTATGTGGTCCTGCGCTGGGGTTTGAGAGAGCAACATGTACATGGTAATGATTAGCGTGTGGATGATTGAAGAGAGCTAACCCCAGTGTAAGGGTGGGGGGGAGTATATGTCGGCTTTAATCTGTCAGTCTCCTCGGGTGTCAGCAGACTCTAGCAAGATGATCCGATTCACCACCATGAAATTTGCCTATCATGGGAGGGGGCGGGGGTGGGGGGGGGGGTAGTGACGGTGGAGAGGGGCGGTGGTGGGGGGTAGGGAGCTGTGGGGGTAGGGTGGGGTAGTGGGCTGTGGGGTAAGGGCAGTGGGGGATAGGGGGCGATGGGGGTAGGGGGCGGTGGGGGTAGGGGGCGGTGGAGGTAGGGGCGGTGGATTGTGGGATGGGGGTGGTGGGGGGCGGGGGGTAGGGGACGTTGGAGGGGGGGGGGAGTAGGGGACGGTGGAGGGGGGCTATCATTTCCCAGAATGCACAATGAGCTCACCTCAGCTGTCACCCCCACTTCTACTGGCATCTTGGCGGGATATATATACAGCGCTGGCTTCCCTGGTGGGCGACAACAGCAAAGGGAATTAAACTTGCACAATCCGATGAAAAAGATGTTATTTTCCTTTACAAAAAACAACCCCAAAACCGTGTAGCTAGATTTGATCCTACCTACCAAGTTTAGGTACTACTGCACTCATTAATCATTTAGTGTGTGTGTGGGGGCGGGTTGACCATTGGAAATAGCAAATATCCTTGGCTTCCACAAACTGTGATTCTGACCGAGTTAATTCACCATGGCTTCAACTGCACTTATTTGACATGTTTTCACTTCAAAATCTATCAGTATCTCACAATTTCGCTACGATACATGCTTCAAACTAAAGGTGAGAAGATTGTAATGATCACACTAATATATTTTTATTTATTTCTTGTTCAGTGGATACAATTTCAAATCAAGTGGACTATGCAACTTTAAGTATGCCTGTGCGGTTGATTTGGAATTTGACGATGCAAATTGCCATTGTGCGTGATTTATATAGTTGGAGAAATTATGTTTGTTTTGTTTATGGGGTTTAAGTCCTAGCAACATATATGGTCATATCAGGGTGGACACCGACTTGTCACAGATCACACTCATGGTGACTTTAGAGTGCTGCCCCAGTGGGAGATCAGACCACTGGCACCATGACCCACTATTCCAATCAGTCATATTATGCTGATATTGAGCTATCCAGTCCTTGCCCTATCCTAGTAATTACAAGCGCCAAGCTAGGAAGTGACAGGTATAACTGTTATAAGTCATTGGTTTAACTCTGCCGAGAATCGAACTCCCGACCTTCCACACGGGTAGCCTGCGCTCTACCGATTCGGCAACCACGTCTAGTCGGAGAAATAATGATCTCTCATATGTGTGTATATATTTGATTATAACGAATTATGCGAGTATAAAAATATGAAGAGAATTGTTTCCATTATATATATTATATTATTATAGTTATTACCATTGTTATTCTCCGTAAGACTCCGCACTTGACTGGTGGCGCCACTTGCGGCCCAACCACCTTCGAACAGGTGTCGACAAGTGTCAGTCGCACCTGAGGATTATAATAATAATATGTAGAACAATAACATGCAATAGAAAATCAATTAAAGTAACAAGACATCCTACCGAAGATATATATATATATATATATATAAATATATATATATATATAAATATGATGTATAACGAATTATGCGAGTAGGAAAATACATAAGAGAATTATTATCAATATTGTTATACTCCCTAAGACCCAGTACTGTACCGGTGGCGCCACCTGCGGCCTCCTCGCCTCCACTGGATGTGGAGTGTGAGTCGCACTGGAGGATATAGGCTCAGCTATCCCTCAGATGACGTGGTGGTACCCACGTTGACGCTCTGGCTCGTTATGCCAACCCCTTACCCATCAGTCATACACCATCAGTCTTGACCACGCCCAATATAAGGACCAGTCGATATTTACTAACGCGTTTATCACATCGTCAATTCAAACAAAATGTACCTAGAACTGATTCTCACCAGCACTCACTTCAGAACGCTGTTGGAGTTTACCCCACTAACGCAACGTGTCAAATCCTTATTATTAATAATATATTCTCACTATAATTGAGACCGGAAGAACCCTCAATTAATGGGAGTGGCGAGTAGTAGATCTATACAATGTTGGTAGTGTGCAATTTTGACTAAAGCCATGAAGCATACTGCATGCATCAGTTGTGTTTGTTTGTTGTGGTTTTATTTCGAAGGTCATATCAGGATGGGTACCAACTTGTGACATTTCACACTCATCGTACCTTTATAGTGTTGTCCCACTCGGAGACAAGGCCACTGTCACCATAACCTGATTTCCTACTCAGTCAAATTATCCGGATCTTGAGCTGACCAGTCCTTTCCATATCCTAGTAATACCAAGTGCTTTAGAAGCGTCGTTAAATAAAACAAACTTTCCAATAATACTAAATGCCAGGCTACGTAGCGACAAGTATACATTATGTAAGTCATTGATTTGACTCGGCCAGGTTTCAAACTCCTGACTTACCACATGGATAGCCTGTACTCTACAAATTCGCTTACTGCGTCTGATCCCGGCATGCATCAGGAATGTAATCTCAGACAATTGTCAATAAAATGTGTTGAACACACACCAATACAAACCAACAAACTGCCAATAAAAAGGTGTTGAACACACACCAACACAAACGAACAAACCGCCAATACAAAGTGTTGAACACACACCAACACAAACGAACAAACCGCCAATACAAAGTGTTGAACACACACCAACACAAACCAACAAACCACCAATAAAAAGCGTTGAACACACACCAACACAAACGAACAAACCGCCAATACAAAGTGTTGAACACACACCAACACAAACGAACAAACCGCCAATACAAAGTGTTGAACACACACCAACACAAACCAACAAACCACCAATAAAAAGCGTTGAACACACACCAACACAAACGAACAAACCGCCAATACAAAGTGTTGAACACACACCAACACAAACGAACAAACCGCCAATACAAAGTGTTGAACACACACCAACACAAACCAACAAACCACCAATAAAAAGTGTTGAACACACACCAACACAAACGAACAAACCGCCAATAAAAAGTGTTGAACACACACCAACACAAACAAACAAACCGCCAATAAAAAGTGTTGAACACACACCAACACAAACAAACAAACCACCAATAAAAAGTGTTGAAAGCCAACACAAACAAACAAACCGTCAATAAAAAGTGTTGAACACACACCAACACAAACAAACAAACCACCAATAAAAAGTGTTGAACACACACCAGCACAAACAAACAAACCACCAATAAAAAGTGTTGAACACACACCAACACAAACAAACAAACCACCAATAAAAAGTGTTGAACACACAGCAGCACAAACAAACAAACCACCAATAAAAAGGTGTTAAACACACACCAACACAAACGAACAAACCGCCAATAAAAAGTGTTGAACACACACCAACACAAACCAACAAACCACCAATAAAAAGGTGTTAAACACACACCAACACAAACAAACAAACTGCCAATACAAAGTGTTGAACACACACCAACACAAACAAACAAACCACCAATAAAAAGTGTTGAACACACACCAACACAAACAAACAAACCACCAATAAAAAGTGTTGAACACACACCAACACAAACAAACAAACCACCAATAAAAAGTGTTGAAAGCCAACACAAACCAACAAACCACCAATAAAAAGTGTTGAACACACACCAACACAAACAAACAAACTGCCAATACAAAGTGTTGAACACACACCAACACAAACCAACAAACCACCAATACAAAGTGTTGAACACACACCAACACAAACCAACAAACCGCCAATACAAAGTGTTGAACACACACCAACACAAACCAACAAACCGCCAATAAAAAGTGTTGAACCAACAATGAGCTCCTAGTTATGTCCTCGTAGTCATTGCCAAGTCGCATGCCGACTTATGGCTGGCACACACCTACCGTCTGTGCGCACCCACCTACCGTTTACGATTCGCGCACTAAAACTGACGACCCGACCCGACCCGACCCGTTTCCCGACTGGAGCGCTCACATATACCGTCCGTTTTCGCGACTCTCCCTCCCTCTCTCCCTCCCTGTGTCTGTGTGTGTGTCTGTGTGTGTGTTACTCTGTGCCTCTGTGTGTGTCTGTGTGTTTTTGTGTCTCTGTGTGTGTCTCTGTGTGTGTCTCTGTGTGTGCCTCTGTGTGTGTCTGTGTGTGTGTCTGTGTGTGTCTCTGTGTGTGTCTTTGTGTGTGTGTCTGTGTGTGTGACCCTGTGTCTATGTGCGTGTCTCTATGTCGGTGTGTCTGTGTGTGTCTGTGTGTGTGACTCCCTCCCTCTCTCCCTCCCTGTGTATGTGTGTGTCTTACTCTGTGTCTCTGTGTCTGTGTATGTGTCTGTGTGTGTGTCTCGGTGTGTCTGTGTGTGTGTCTGTCTGTGTCTGTGTGTGTGTGTCTCTATGTGTGTGTTACTCTGTGCCTATGTGTGTGTTTGTGTGTGTCTGTGTCTCTGTGTGTGTCTGTGTGTGTGTCTGTGTGTGTGTCTCTTTGTCTCGGTGTGTGTCTCTGTGCATGTGTATCTGTGTGTGACTCTGTGTATCTGTGTGTGTCTCTATGTCTGTGTATGTGTCTCTGTGTGTGTCTCTGAAAGAGAGACACACAGACACTCACCCTCCCTCCCTCCCTCGCTGTGTCTGTGTGTGTCTCTGTGTGTGTGTCTCTGTGTGTGTCTCGGTGGGTCTGTGTTTGTCTCTGTGCATGTGTCTCTGTGCATGTGTCTCTGTGTATCTGTGTGTGTATCTATGTCTGTGTATGTGTCTCTGTGTGTGTGTCTCTGAAAGAGAGACACACAGACACTCTCCCTCCCTCCCTCCCTCTCTCCCTCTCTCTCTCCCTCCCTCCAACACAGAGATACAGAGACACACACCGAGACACACATACAGACAAAGAGACACACACCGAGACAGACATACAGACAAAGAGACACACAGAGACACACACAGAGACACAGAGACACACACAGAGACACCAAGACACAGAGACACACACAGACACACACAGACAAAGAGACACACCGAGACACACACAGAGACACAGAGACACACACAGAGACACACAGACACAGAGACACACACATACACAGAGACACACACAGACACACACAGACACAGAGAAACACATACACAGAGACACACAGAGACACACACAGACACCCACACACAGACACCCACACAGACACAGAGACACACACAGAGACACACACAGAGACACACACCCAGACAAAGAGACACACAGAGACACATACAGAGACACATACAGAGACAAACACAGAGACACACAGACACAGAGACACACACATACACAGAGACACACACAGAGACACACACACAGACACACAGACACAGAGAAACACATACACAGAGACACACACAGACACACACAGACACCCACACACAGAGAAGCACATACACAGAGACACACACAGACACACACACACAGACACCCACACACAGACACCCACACAGACACAGAGACATACACAGACACATACACACACACAGCCACAGATACACACACAAAGACACACACATACACAGAGAGACACACACAGACACACAGACACACACAGAGACACACACATACACACACATATAAACAGAGACACACATACATACACAGAGACACACCCACAGAGACACACACAGACACAGAGATACACACACAGACACAGAGATACACACAGACACACACATAGACACAGAGACACACATACAGACACAGAGACACACACCGAGACACACACACAGACACACACACAGACACACACACAGACATACACAGACACAGAGACACAGAGACACACACAGAGACAAAGAGACACACACAGAGACACAGAGAAACACACACAGACACAGATACACACATAAAGACAAACACAGACACAGAGGCAAACACAGAGAGACACACACAGAGACACACACACAGACACACACACACAGACACACAGACACACACAGACACACACAGACACAGAGACAGACACAGAGACACAGAGAAACACACACAGACACAGATACACACATAAAGACACACACACAAACACAGAGACACACACACAGACACAGAGGCACACACAGAGAGACACACACATAGAGACACAGCGACTCAGAGACACACACAGAGACACACACATAGACACAGAGACACACATACATACACAGAGACACACACACAGACACAGAGACACACACACACACAGACACACACAGAGACACACATATAGACACAGAGACACACATAAATACACAGAGACACAGAGACACAGAGACACACACAGACACAGAGACACACACACAGACACACACATAGGCACACAGACACCCATACAGACACAGAGACACACACAGAGACACAGAGACACACACAGAGACACAGAGACACACACACACAGACACACACACAGACACATACAGAGACACATACAGAGACACACACAGAGACACACACAGACAAAGAGACACACAGAGACACAGAGGACTTGGATGGCAAACGGACGTTGGGTATCACACATATACCGTATAAGATACGACTGACCGCTCACACCTACCGTTTCTTGAACGGCCCGATTCGTTTTTCGAATCCCTTGCGATTCGAGTTTTAAGCCCTAAAACTGAGTTTTAAGTCGGGAATCGCAAGGCTCTGGTGTGCTCGGGTGTCGCACACCTAACGACTAAAACCCAGTTTTACGTCGTAAACGGGCAGTTTTACGTCGTAAACGGGAGGTGTGCGCCGGGCATAATGGTCATCTCCAGAGCTGGACCCGTGGATATGACTCGTGCCCACTCATGCCACACTTAGTCGTATTTATATAGCCATCTATCCATATTTACACAAAGCCATATATTTATATGGCCATTTATCCATAGACCCGACTATCAATATATCCAATCGATATAATGCAGGTTTCCCATGTGGAAGCTCAGGAGTTCGAATCACTGCCGAGTCAAACCAATGACTTATAACATTGATATTTGTCACTATCTAGCCTGGCACTCGGCATTAATAGGATAGAACAAGCAAGGACTGGTTAGTTCAGTGTCAGGATAATGTGACTGTGTGAGGTATTGGGTCATAGTGCCGGTGGTCTGGTCTCCCAGTCGGGAAGCACTATAAAGTCACCACGAGTGTACATTGTCACAAGTCGATACCCGTCCTGATATGACCTTAGATGTTGGTAGGACGTAAAACAACAAACAAACAAATCAGTTTCACCGATCATTCCATTCTAAATGGATACACGTGTGTGTGTGTGTTTGTGTGTGTGTGTGTGTGTGTGGTTGTGTGTGTGTGTGTGTGAGTGTGCGGCTGTGTGCCATGTGCCATGTGTCATGAGGACAAACCCACTTCACTTCACAAAAGCCGCTTGATTCGTGTAAGACTGGGAGGCAACTACCTCCACAGTTAGATGGATTCCGGAGAAGGGTTGTTAGGTGGGAGGGGGGTGGGGGGGGGCAGAGGATGAGCGGCGGGTGGGGGGGGGGGAGGAAACAGGGGATGGAGGGGGCGATATATTAACGCGGATTATGGAGACACCGCTTGTGGAAACGATGCTCGACGTCACACACCACCCCCCCCCCCCCCCCCACGCAAAACCCCCCGCACACACACACATGCACACACCCTACTCCTCCCCACACCCACCCACACCCCACCACCACCGCCACCCCAGTCAACAATTTTTGTTCGGTTTGGCGGTGGGTGCTGCCGAGTTTCAAGTCTATGTAGATGAGGCTGTTTGCGAAATCAGCGACCCTCCTTTCGCATGATTGCTGCATATGTAAAACTGATTACGGGCCGCAATGGAAATGACGGCGGGTTTTGATGGGATATTTCCACCTCTTTTTCGGCCGATTTTCCTCGAATCCATCATTACTGCGGCGTATCTCGGCCAAAATGCAATTATCGACCGGAATTAAGCGATTTTTCGTACACTTGGTTTTAGCCATTAATACATTAAAAGTCGGCATGGCCGGCGATACGCCCGACGTACCCTCACCCCCCACATCCCCGCACACACACACACACACACACACACACACACACACACACACACACACACACACACACACACACACACTCATCCATTCAGCCGTCCCGCCTGTTCGGTATTTTAATGGTCAGTGGTAGGCCGAGTTTATTGAGACTCTGGGAGGTTGGTTATGTTCATGCCGGGCTTTAACTAAGTTGACTATAGGCGCTGTTGGTTTGTTTGGTTCTTGATATTAACGAATACTGCATCTACCGCCATTGTGTAAGGTTGGCACCGACACAAGGTATGTATATATGTGATGTATAAAACTTATGTGAGTATAAACATAAAGGCGCGTAAGGGAAAATTCCTGATGTTGGCCACCCCTATATTGTGTACTACTTTATGGGTGACCCCATCTTCACGGTGGGACTGGTGGCGCCACCATCCCCCTCCGCTATCACAGTATCAGTGCCGCGAATACTGTCACTCGCGCACTGGAAATATAAATATATATACAGTAAAACCTCTCTAAATCGACCGCCATGGGACCGAATTTGAGTGGTCCATTTAGGGATGTGATCGGTTTAGAGAGTTACAATATCCTTACAATGGTATTGTTGGGGTCCAAATAATGCGATCAACATTGGGGAGTTGTCAATCTGTGGAGGTGGTCGGTTAGAGCGGTATTACTGTATATATATATATATTTATATATATAAAGAAAACCCAAGGCATTAACATTGGTAAATCATTACCTTCAAAGTGCTGACTCATAACCATATGCTTTACATTACTCTAAGTTACTAGCTTAGTGAGGACGTGAAGGTCGTTATTTCATTGATAGATACCTGTCTGTATAATACAGAAAGCACCGGTCTGTCCACCTGTTGGTGTCAGCAACACTCACACCCCTACCCCTACACGCCCACACACACACACTCCACACACCAATAGTTGTTGCCAGAGGTAAAAAAGCAGCTGAACACTGTAACTCGCCCACCTGTATTCTCGGGCCCAACCCAACCTCACATTAAGTACCAACCAGTAATCCATCTCTCAGGGGCCCACCTGTATTCTCGGGCTCTGTCGGCAACTGTCGTCTTGTTTGAATCCTCACATTAAGTACCAACCAGTAATCCATCTCTCAGGGGCCCACCTGTATTCTCGGGCTATGTCGGCAACTGTCGGCTTGATTGAAGCCTCACATTAAGTACCAACCAATAATCCATCTCTCAGGGGCCCAGCTGTATTCTCGGGCTATGTAGGCAACTGTCGGCTTGGTTGAAGCCTCACATTAAGTACCAACCAATAATCCATCTCTCAGGTGCCCACCTGTATTCTCGGGTTATGTCGGCAACTGTCGGCTTGGTCGAATCCTCACATTAAGTGCCAACCAATAATCCATCTCTCAGGGGCCCATCTGTCTTCTCGGGTTATGTCGGCAACTGTCGGCTTGGTTGAAGCCTCACATAAAGTGCCAACCAATAATCCATCTCTCAGGGGCCCACCTGTATTCTCAGGCTATGTCGGCAACTGTCGGCTTGGTTGAAGCCTCACATTAAGTACCAACCAGTAACCCATCTCTCAGGGGCCCACCTGTATTCTCGGGCTATGTCGGCAACTGTCGCTTGGTTGAATCCTCACATTAAGTACCGACCAATAATCCACCTCTCAGGGGCCCACCTGTATTCTCGGGCTATGTAGGCAACTGTCGGCTTGGTTGAAGCCTCACATTAAGTACCAACCAATAATCCATCTCTCAGGTGCCCACCTGTATTCTCGTGTTATGTCGGCAACTGTCGGCTTGGTCGAATCCTCACATTAAGTGCCAACCAATAATCCATCTCTCAGGGGCCCATCTGTCTTCTCGGGTTATGTCGGCAACTGTCGGCTTGGTTGAAGCCTCACATAAAGTGCCAACCAATAATCCATCTCTCAGGGGCCCACCTGTATTCTCAGGCTATGTCGGCAACTGTCGGCTTGGTTGAAGCCTCACATTAAGTGCCAACAAATAATCCATCTCTCAGGGGCCCACCTGTATTCTCGGGCTATGTCGGCAACTGTCGGCTTGGTTGAATCCTCACATTAAGTACCGACCAATAATCCACCTCTCAGGGGATCTGTGCAGACCCGGTGCTGTTGTGGGGGCTTGGTCTCAAACTTGGACAATGATCCTGAGAACCTTGAACACGAGTTAAAGTTGCACAGTCCGATGGTTTTGAATTTCTGTCACTTTTATGAGATAAATATATGAAATTAATACCGGATACGGTGGTCTAATCGGTAGAGCGCAGACTTCCCATGCGGAATGTCCAGGATGCTGAATCCCAGCCGAGTGAAATCAATTACTTATAAAATTGATATTTGCCACTACCTAGCCTAGTCCTCTGCATTAATAGGATAGGACAATGACTGGTTAGCTCAGTGTAACTGTGTGCAATATCGGGTCATGGTGCTGGTGGCCTGGTTTCCCAGTGGAACAGCACTATTAAGTTGCCATGAGTGTGCACCATCACAAGTCGGTACCTGTCCTTATATGACCTTAGATGTTGCAAGGACATCAAATACCGACAACCAACCAATATTAATTTGATTGTTATAATCTACGATACCTTTGTTTGAAATAACTTTTATATTAAATTGCTAACTTTGGTTATATTTAAAGTACAAGCATGTACAAATTATTGTTGCAAAGGACGCCTAAACTCTGACGTAGGCTTGTGTAGTAACAGCTTCTATTGATTTGACCCAGTATTGCCTTCTATGTGGCAACAATTTATTACTAAGTGCGTCGGTATCTAAATTATATAGGATCAAATCTAGATAATTGTTTTGGTTTTGAATCATTGATGCTTCATCGGACTGTGCAGCTTTGACCAAGTCTAGCAATCTAATCAGCATTCATCTTCATTAAAGTTGCATAATCCTATGAATATCTGCAATTCTTCAAAACCAACGACCTCGACTAGATTTGATCTTACATGCCCAACTTAGATACTGCTTTACTCGTTAACCATTTGTTGCTGCATAGAATGAATACTAAGTCAATTTAATGGAACATGTCACTGCTTGCTGCAAGAGGGAGCGGGACGTAACTCAGGTGGGAGACTGTTCACCTGTGATGGTGTAGGTCATCCGATTGATCCTGTTCAGTGGACACATTTGCAGTTTCGGCTATTTTCCATTCCAACCATTAGTCCACAACTAGTTCATCAAAGGCTGTGGTATGTGCTGTACTGTCTTTGGGAAAGTGCATATAAAAGACCCCTTGCTGATTATCAAAAAGAGTAGCCGATGTGGTGGCAGAGGGTTTCCTCCAAAGAAATATGTCAGAATGACCATATGTTTGACGTCCAATAGCTAATAACAAATATATATGTGTTCTAGAGGCATCGCTAAATAAAACACACATTTTTGTTTCCTTGCTGCAAGCTGTGTACCATAAACTGGTCAACGCAGCCACAAGGGTGCCAGTGTACCTCTGGGTCTGTTGCTCCTGCACTACTCTGCCGGGATTCACACACCGACAGCGTGGATCGCGGGTGCCATTGTAGCTCTGGGTTGTGTGCTCCTGGTGCGGTAGAAATTCAAATCCGTCGGATTATGCAACTTTAACACTGAATCTATGACAACATGTCACCTGTTGCTGCCCGTATATGAAAAGCAAGTCCGATTCCCTTGTTTTTTTCTTTTGTTGTTGTACTGTTCTTACTCGGCAGTCCCCTAGGACTTAAGCCAAGCCTGCCAGGACGCAGTGACCTAATCGGTAAGAGCCCAGGCTTCCCATTTGGAAGTTCACTGTTTCAAAACCTGGCCAAGTCAAAACCAGTGACTTACAAAATTGGTTATTGTCGTAACACAGCCTGGCGCTTGGCATTAATAGGATAGGGCAAAGACTTGTTAGCTCAGTGTCAGCGTAATATGACTGGGTGGATATCATGCTGGTGGCCTGATTTCCTAGTGGGACAATACTATAATGTCACCAGGAGTGCACTGTCACAAGTCAGTACCTGTCCGGATATAACCTTAGATGTCGCCAGGACGTAAAATCGCCAAGCAAACAAATGAACCCAATCGGTCAGCGTGAGGCGCTCTATTAGCTGACGCCTGGTTGGTTAAAGCTGAGCATTAGTAGAGCTTGGCTAGGAAAGAAAGCCAGTTGCGTAGACGAGTGGATGTCACCAGTGGATGCCAAAGTTGTGCCTTTATTCGTTTGTGAATAATAATAATAATAATAAAACATTTATATAGCGCCCGAACCAGCAAGCCGTTCTCAGGCGCTTTACATAACAAACAAATATAGGTGGAACAGCAGCTGGCATAGTAATTCCAGCAGAAACAGCAGCTGGTGCTGGCTGTGTTACTTTGGCGGCAATTGCTGCTTGCAATAGACCTTATGCAGCAGATGTCTTTGGCATCTTAACATTAACAATAACCGCTGATGGCTCAGTTCTCAGTACTACAGTTCCCTTCCTTGTGGTATCGAGTAGAGGTTTAGGAAATTGTTCTCCAGTCCCACTGCATCGTATTCTATCACCAGGGCTGCTCAGTAAACTTGGGCCGTAATCGGGTTCCAGTACTCATGTTTTCCGCTAGGTGCCGTCCATCTGAAGTGTGCGGTTAAAACAGTAATATGCATTTGAATATCAATTACACACATTTACCTCTGACAATAACAACTCGAATGGTTCTAGAAAGTAAGGGTCTATATGCACGTTTACAACAAGCTCGACCTGCCAAGCCTGAGTTGATTACGCGTTGTCATATCAATGTGAATTGCTGTAATATGAATGTTGGTTGATTGTTGGAGTTTTACATCCTGGCAACATCTACGGTCATATCAGGATGGGTACTAACTTGTGACAGTGATGGCAATGTTATAGTGCTGCCCCACTGGGAAATCAGGCTGCCAACACCATGACCTGATATCCCACCCAGTCACATTATCCTAACACTGAGCCAACCAGTCCTTGCCCTATCCTATTTATCCTGAGCATCAAGCTAGGAAGCAACAAGTATCAATTTTGTAAGTCATCAGTTAGACTCGGCCAGGAATCGAACTCTCGGATCTCCCGAACGGGAGGCCTGCGCTCTACCTATTCGGCCACTGCGCCCAGTGTAATAATATGAAATGTTGATAAGATAGGGCTACATGAACATTGATTGGACAACTGATGTGTCGACGTTGAAATCGCATGCACCCTTCCAAAAAAAAAGGAAATAAGCAATTCCAGGCTAAGAGTAAAAAGAGTGATTTACGATTGCTGTCCACTGGAGGTGTCAATGCTTTCAGTAGTTAAGAGTTCCGGTGAAACTATTTTGATATTGGCTCCTGTACGCAAATATTTCACATAGCTGAAGGTAACTTGGCGATATCAGAAACCTGAAAATATTTTGTTTGAAGCAGGGATTTTGAAGCTGTCGTGTATAATCCATATAAGTTATGACCCTCCCGCTGCGTGACGTCACACAATATGCAGGTTTGTGCTAACCAAACACGTGGGTGACTCTTTTCCTTTTTAAAAACAAATAAACACATATTACAGTCTGTAACTTAGAGTTGCATAGTCCGATGGTTTTGAGATTTTGCCATTTTTCTCAGACAGGTACATCAGATCGATCCTTCTAATGTACTTTACTTTAGCTTGAAGTAACTTATATTATAAATGGCTAACCTTTGAAGTGAAAACATGCAAGCCCGTCAAAATTCTGACATTATAGGCTTCAGCAATAACAGGGTTCATTAAAATTGACTTAGGATCCCGTTCTCTGCAACAACAGATGATTAGTAAGTGCATCAATATCTAACTTTGATTTGTAGAATCAAATCTAGGTAAGTGTTTCGGCTTTGGAATTTGATGTTTTCATTAGACTATGCAGTTTAATTGAATAAGAATCCACCATTATTATTCATAGAACTATGGAATTTACGCAGGGGAGATGTTTATTACACTTTCTCTAGGAGCAGAAAACAGGACGCGATGACCGAATCGGAAAAGCGCAGGCTTCCTTTGCAAACGATCCGGAGTTTGAATCCTGGCTGAGTCAAACTAATGACTTACAAAATTGATACTTGTCGCTACCTAGCCTGGCGCTCGGCATTACTAGGATTTGGCAAGGACTGGTTTGCTCAGTATCAGGATAATGTGACTGAGTGGGATATTGGGTCATGATACCAGCAGCCTGGTCTCCCAGTGGGGCAGCACTAAATGTCACCATAAGTGTGCACTGTCACAAGTCAGTACCCGCGCTGATATGACCTTAGATGTTGCTATGAAATAAAAAGCCAACAGACAGACAACAAACTAGGAGTAGAATCTTTATTAATAGGCCTCTTCGAGAATTGGTGACTGGTTTCTGAGGAAGGACTGGAGCTGCGATTCTGCGGTTTTACATAACGGAAGTGGATTGGTGGTCCCTCCCAGCCCTGCCATTCACTATCGGCCCTATTTGTTAAAGGTGCACAGTCCGATTAAAGCATCATAACCAAAACACTTGTCTAAATATCCAACTTAGATACTGGTGCAGTGATTAAGCAGTTGTTGCTGTGTAGAAGGGAATATTAATTTAATATAATATAATCCATGTTACTGCTGATGCATATAGTGTCACAATTTTGACACGAACGCCAACATTAATTTGGCATGTTTTCACTTTGAAATTTAGACATTTAAGTTAAAAGTGACGTAAAGCTAAACCAAGCTCGATTATATCGACCATTCTGATATATTTATCTAATAAAATGGCAGAAAATCAAAAACCACTGATGTATTCAATTATAAGTTTAACCTCACTTTGAATACACAAAAATGTGTTTCCCAGTGATAAAGCCTACTAAGTGTTCTACTTTTGTTAAAAAATATATATTGCAATGAAATTTGATTGTGAAAATAACCATGTTACATTGAATAATATACCACTTCCGCTATGTATACGCAGCAGTGTGTAGTGCTGCAGTGGAGTCATACCAGTTTTAGCTTGGTCGGCACATTGATTAGTCGTGACCAGACGGGATGGCCGAATGAGTTATGGAAGAGCGGGGGATCAGAACCAATGGATTTGTGGGTTCGCATCAAACCAATGTCTTATTAGGAAAGGGCAGGGACTGGTTACCTCAGTGTCAGGATAATGTGACTGAGTGGGATATCAGGTCATGGTGCTGGCGGCCTGGTCAAGACTAAACTTTGTAAGTCATTGGTTCGACTCGGCTGGAATTCGAACTCTTGACCTTCCACATGGGAAGGCTGCGCTCGACCAACTATAGATATTTCCCTGGAATAGTGAGCCCCCCCCCCCTTCAAACACCCCTCCCCCCGCACCAAAGTACAATTTAATTTTGTTTATGAATGATTAGTCATTTTATCACGTTTAAGGTAATTGCAAACATGCTAAGTGGCACATGTCCAGGCTTTAGGCTAGGGGTATATGTGTGTGTCTGGGGGGGGGGGGGGTTAGAGGGGAGGATGGGGGGGGGGCTTTATAGCAATTAGTCTTGTGTCATCCAGAACGAGGCAATTATATGGCTGTACCTTCATGCATCCACCTATACCATCGCAGTGTAGGCTATTGGTTTTCTAGAAAATAAGAGACAATTTCAAGAACATAAGAACAATACAAATCAACAGCTATTTCAAGCACTCAACCAACGAGATCAATTAAGGCTCTCTGCGGAAGTAATCCAAATATATCATGATCCCTCCAACGCCAGAATAACGAAAAAGTGAAAGAAAAAAATGAAATATAATAAAAAGAAATAACATCTGAAATAAAAAATGAAATAGCTGATTATATCAATCCTTTCCGGTTGTTGCTTTTGAATTGGATACTCGGAGTGTATTCATTCAGCTGAGTCCCCTCTAATGCTACCCGCACCCTCCCCCACACACACACACCCACACACACACGGCTCCAAGAAGTAGGTGGCTTAAGCTGGCTGGCGGAGTGACATTTCAGATGGGTCGGTTTGGCAACACGGGCGGACAACTGGCAAACGTATGAGGGATGTAGGCGAGCCTCTGTACATTTTAAATGGAACTCGCCGCCGCGTAATTGTTGAATTATTAACACCGGGTGGCTTCGTGCGCTAACAGATTGGTCGCATTCCGCTGTAGGGCTTTCTTTGTATTATTGTTGTTGGTGTAGTAGTTGTTGCAATTTTGCCAAGTGTTCAATCCCACTCTCGGCCACTCCCATGATGTGAGTGGTTTTTTTAATACCGTCCCGCTTGTCATAGTCCGCTAAGTGCCACATATGTATTTGTCGTCTGCTTCACTGGAAGGCTCGGAGCCAGTTAACTTAAAGCTATGTCGTCTGCCTTGCATTGCCTTGCATTGCCTTGCATTGCATTGCCTTGCATTGCTTTTCCTTCTGTCGTCTTCTCTCGTTTTGTCTTGCCTTGCCCCGTCTTGCTTTGTCTTGCCCTGCCTTATATTGCTTTGTCTTTCAATTCATTGCCTTGTATTGCCTTGTACTGCCTTTCTTGTCTTACATGGTCCTGCCTTGCTTTGCCTGTTCCTAATTTACCTTCATTTGCCTTGTCTTGTCCTGTATTGTATTGCCTTGCCTTGCCTTCTCTTACCTTGTCTTGCCTGGTCATGCTTTGCATTGCCTTGCTTTGCCTGTTCCTACTTTAGCTTCCTTTTCCTTGTCTTGCCCTGTGTTGTACTGCCTTGCCTTGTCTTGCCTGGTCATAGCCTGCATTACCTTGCTTTGCCTTTTCCTACTTTACCTTCCTTCCTTTGCCTTGTCTTGCCCTGTATTGTCTTACCTTACCTGATAGTGATATTCATCTTTAGTGGGCATTCCCTGACTCCCCACCGTCTCCCCGGTCTCTAGTCAGTCTTCCTGCCAGTTTCTCGCTAAGACAATCCCCCTAACCTCCCCCCCCCCCCAATCTGGCAACCCCCCCCCCCCCACCCACCCACCCAACAACAAACAAAAAACCCACCACCAAACCGCCAGAAACACTAATAATATTTCTTCGCCATTTTCCCAAGTTGCCACTCTGGCGGAATATTTAAGCGCGTTCTAATGCGTAGGCAGTCACACTACATTACATATGATGACATCACGAAGCCAACAATTTAGTTTCATATCTGATTCGCAGTCATTTTATTGTTTTAAACTTGCACATTTACCTACAGTCAACATGTCTTAATCCGACGGAGTTGGATCCTACAATGTTATCACTCTTATCACACAACCGTCCAAATATGTGCGCAATGATTTTGTAATTGGGTCAACATTCGTAGAAATTGATCGGTCCGGAATTAGGCGGTACAGAACCATTTCATACAGGTTTATTCTGTAAGTTATAACCCACAAAATCAAGATAGGGTAGTGCACATTCCAGACGATTTTATAGTGCTTTCAAGTGCTTCATAGTGATTATGAAGTTGCCATGACTGTGCACTATCACGAGTCAGTACCTACCCTGATATGACCTTGGATGTTGCTAGAATTGTAGACCAAAACAAACAGACGATTCATTGAGTAAGTGATACATACTCACCACTCCTGTCGTCCCCTCGTCCCTCGCCCCATGTCCCCTCACCCCCTCATCCCTTTATCACCTCATCCTCTCACCTGCACCCCGCCCTCTGTCCCTCCATCCTTCCCCACCTTCCTCCTTCCCCCTTCCCCCTGCCCCCTCCCCCCTCCCTCTCCTCCCTCCCTCCCAACGTCCCTCCCTCCGCCCTTCCCTCCCATCTTCCATCCCTTCCTCCCTTACCTCCTCCCTCCCTCTTCAGTGCTTGGATGTTCAATATGTTCGCCAGTGTAGCCGTTACTGCACTCACATCTTAGAATGACCAACCATTTCCTCCTATTAACTACGTTAGTCTACAGGTTTTGTTGATGATATTAAAGCTGCATAATCCAATGGAAACGCCAATTAAAAAAAGAAAAGATTAACCCACTCACGGAGATTTGAAACTACATATTCAACCTAGCATCCATTAAACATGTATTATTATTACAATTTGCTTCTCAGATAGCACTGAAAGGCAAACAAAGCCAATATCACACATTCCAATATGCATTCCGAAATTAATTCACTTCAACTATCTCCAAAGTTAAGCCTTTAAAATGAAGGTACTTCAAGTTAAAGTACCGCATACTACATTCAATAACGATCGACCTGATATATATATATTTCTTTTTTCAACAGCTATTGCAAATACTCAAAACCATTATGTTGTGCACCTGTAAGTCTACTGGATTCGTGGTAAATGTTGACTGATTTAATCGCATCTCCTCTATAATGTTGTCATGTTCTTATTACCTTAATGGACACACACAAATAGAAAATTACAGAGTTTGCCCAAGGTATTGGTCCGCGTTATTAAGCGCATTTATCACATCACACACCTCTTCTGTATTTTCTTTAACAATGAACAATATAGCAAATTTAACTTTAATTCTGTATTCCAAAATATAAAATAAATTCCATTACAGTGAAAGGAATCCATTAGAAAATAAAACAGGTTATGTTTTCTTTAATTAACACGAAACAACCCTATCCTAGCAAGAGGTCTGATGATATGGAATTTTGGCGAGGTTACTCAACCATTTTTTCGTAACAGGCGCCCACCAGCCCGTGAAGTCGTATGTTAGGCCTCCCTCGTTGTTTTACTAGATCAATAACACGAAATGCAAGTCCATGCATCTACCTTCGTTGCTCGCCCATTACCACATATCACACACACCGGGAACAATAGGATGTCACAAGGCAGCAGCAGTACCCCGCACCCGGCTAAGCATCACATACATCTTTCACTGTGTGGTCCCAAAACTTCTGAGTAGGTGGGCAATTTAGAGGAATATTTTTACATATATATATATATACATATATATCTACCAATATATATATGTTGTTTTACGTCCTACCAACATATAAGGTCATATCAGGACAGGCACCGACTTGTGACAGTGCACACTCATGGCAACTTTATAGTGCTGCACCACTGGGAGATCAGGCCACCGGCAACATGACCCAATATCCCACACAATCACATTATCCTGATTCTCTGCCAGGCAGTCCTTGTCCTTTCCTATTACTGGAGAGCCCCAGACAATTTCGTTAACAGAACAAAAAGATACATTTATAACGGCAGCAAACCAATTATTACAATTGAAGAAACCAAAAATATCACAAGTGGCAGTCTTGATAGGAATAATGATAGCCTACACACCAGCTATCTTATATGGCCAGGCCCATATCAAATTCTTAGAAATAGATAAAAACTTGGCACTGGCTCGCACAAAAGGAAACTTCAAGCGGCCCATGACAATTTTGCCAGAAGGCCAAAATGATATAAATTGGTGGCTTTCACACATGAACAACTCACCCAACCCGATTAGGATGGGAGAGCCTAACACCACTGTCACAGCAGACGCTTCCTTGGAAGGCTGGGGGGGGGGGGGCCCATAGAGACCAACAGACAACAGGTGGCCAATAGATGGAAGATGAAATCTCCGACCACATTAATGTACTAGAGCTTAGAGCCATTTACCTAGGACTCTGCAGTCTGGTCCACATTCCTAAAAATCATGTAAGATTTCTAACAGATAATACAACAGCTATGGCTTACATTCGTAACATGGGAGGGACTCGCTCCAAACCATGCAACAACTTGTCAAAACTTATTTGGGATTAGTTTGTTTGTTGTTGTTTTACGTCCTAGCAACATCTAAGGTCATATCAGGACGGGTACCGACTTGTGACAGTGCGCACTCATGGCGACTTTATAGTGCTGTCCCACTGGGAAACCAGGCCGCCGGCACCATGACCTGGTATCCCACTCAGTCACATTATCCTGACACTGAGCACACCAGTCCTTGCCCTATCCTAATAATGCCGAGCGCCTGGCTAGGAAGCAACACGTATCAATTTTAAAGTCATTGGTTTATTTGGGATTAGGCAGAGAAACACAAAATATGGCTAACAGTAGTACATATTCCAGGCAGCCAAAACACTTTGGCTGACAGGAAAAGCTGACTCTTCCATGACCATTTAGAATGGTCATTGAATGACAACATTTTCTACATTATTTGTCACAAATGGGGAAAGCCAGACATTGATCTCTTTGCATCACGCAACAACAAAAAGTTACAAAAATATGTGTCTTGGCATCCAGTGCCAGAAGCCTGGAGAGTAGATGCATTTTCATTAATTTGGAATAATAAATTCTATTACATATTCCCCCCATTCAGCATTATCAGCAGAGTGTCCAGGAAGATCAAGATGGATCACACCACACAGTACTAATAGTACCAGCATGGGAAACACAACCATGGTTAGCAGCAATAACGTCAGCAGCAAAAGACTTGATGAGCTTCCCAAATGAAAGGAACAACCTTCAAAATCAAGGACCACTAACACTCCATGGAGACATGACGACATGACGACAACACCCCTTTTGGCATTCCTTTTCTAAGAAAACATTTGGAACAATTAATTTGGATTAGACAAAATAACAAAAGAAAGACTAATATCACATTCCTGGAGAAAAGGAACAGTTAAATTCTACACAAGTTATTTAAAGAAATGGGGCCTTCATTGCCTTCTTAAAGGAGTCAAACCATTAAAACCTACAATACTTCAAGTGTTATGATTTCTAAGAATATTAGAAGATGAAGGACTAGGATTCGATGCTATTAACACAGCGAGATGTACCCTTTCCATTAATCTACCAAGAATAGATGGACAAATGTTGGGAAACATCAGTTAGTACACTGGTATAGGTATGCAGGTATTGCAGGTATACCAATACCTAAGGGAGTTTAACGCCCCTGCCCTGCAGAGTTGTAAACCACTGCCTTGTGGTACAGGTTCTTGACAGAACCGAAGCATAAGGGAGCAAACCCTAAACAGAAAACCATGTCACTGTGGCAGCATTAAGGGAGGTTGATGTATGGAACTCCCAACATCTCCCGACCAGCCACTGCAGGGACAAATAGTTTTGCGCCTGTCTTGACATGTTCTTGCCGGTGTGAAACCTCTATTTGCTCCCCGAGAGAGTGCCGCTGGTAACTTGCAAAAGCCAGCAGCACTTCAACACCTTTGCAGGCAGCTTTCATGAAATACTCGAACGGACGGGGCTGCCCTCTATGGAAGATCTTCCTATCAAAAAGAATCTCCGGTGGACTGGACACCTCATGAGAATATCATCAGACAGGCTACCAAAGCAGATCCTCTATTCTCAACTGTCTTCTGGTTACAGAAAGAGAGGGCACCGTCGTCTCCAGTTCAAGGATACCATCAAGAGAAACCTGAAGTTGAGAGACATTAAGACCGACTCATGGACGCAACTCTCACAGCAGAGAGCTAAATGGAGAGCGGCAGTCAAGTAATGAAAGCAGTCTTTGTCGCATAGCGACCGACAGCATGATGATGATGACATTAGATCGGTGTACGAAAGAAACCCACCCAAACCTAAATATAATAGGTTTTAGGTTGTATCAATAGTATTCAAACTATTCAAGTCATGGCCTAGCAACAAAGAAAAACCTAGGATTTAAATTAGCAGTCTTATTACTGCTAATTACAGGACACAGAGGCCAAACCATTGTGCCCCTTTCACTAGATGGACTAGAAATAGATAAGGAACAAGCTACATTTGATTTACAGACATTACTGAAATCAAATTGTATAGGCGACCCACTGTCCACAGTACACGTTACTAGTTTTCCAGAGGATAAACGGATATGTGTAGTTTCGGCCATTAGGGCTTATATATCCAAGTACTGAGGAATCAGAAATTCCAGACAACTACTAATCAGCTTTATACGTCCACATAAAGCTATCTCGAGCGACACTCTCGCAAGGTGGACTATCAAGGTGCTTAAATGAGCAGGAGTCAACACTGGACGCTATGTGTAACACTCAACGCCTGGAGCCATGGTCTCCAAGGCAAGACAGTTAGGAATCTCGGTCAAGAGAATTCTGGCACAAGCTGGGTCGAAGACGGCTAGATCATTTGCAAAACATTACAACAAACGACTGGAAAATTCCAGTGCCGTGGTTACAGGCCTCCTAACCAAATAGAAACAGGTTAGAACAAACATTGCATTTATGTACTCGTATATATATATATATATATACATAATATTGTTACAACATAAAAGGATAAAAAATAAGATTATGTAAAATTCTCCCTGGGCTACGAGTAGCCAGAGGCATAGTACCGAGGTAAAATAGTATAGTTATACGAATCATACCTGGATACAGATGATGGATAACTGGTGTTTTCCCGAGGTACTAGCCTTGGATAATCATAGGTCAGGGCCCACCCACCCTACCCTACCACAACTATCATTTTCACTGGAACCAAATCGAAAACACAATAAGCATCCATATAGAGTTAGGTCATCTTTTAATTTTATTCTAAAAAGTACATAAAAGATTGGACCCGGATGTGCTTCCTTCTCCCTGACCTACGACTATCCGAGGCTAGTACCTCAGGAAAACACCAGTTATCAATCATCTGTTCCCAGGTAAGATTCACATAACTATACTATATATATGTATGTGTGTCTATGTATATGTGTGTATATTCTGCATATTATATATATCATGAGAAAATAAGACAGCTTCATATTATATATCATATGGCAAAATAGATAGTTCTTAAATGAGTTCTGTCATGGAACAGTATGTCTCCTTTAAATGTTTCACAATCAGGACATTCCACAATAATAGTTGCAGATATTCACAGGATGAGATACTTCTACAGGTATTTTCAGATAATCTAAGCACAATTTTGGACATGCACATATCGATCCTCAAACCAAGCTTACGGTAGCTATCAAAATAAGCAATCATGGCGATTGCTGATCAAATATTTAAACCCCTTTTATCATCTGTGGCGAATATTAGTGTATAGCATGGTGAAATCCTGTGGGTGGATTTCTATGCCTGGTCGGTTATATTTTATACATGCATATTTTGCACCTCATGTCTTGACTCTTTCCCAAACATTGCATGCAACCCCACCCCTACCACCTCAGACTGGGCGCGGTGACCGAATCGGTAGAGTGTAGGCCTCGTGTGCGGGAGATCGGGAGTTCGGTTCCCGGTCGAGTCAAACCAATGACTTATCAAATTGATACTTGTCACTTCCTAGTCAGGCGCTCGGCATTATTAGGATATGACAAGGACTGGTTGGCTCAGTCTCAGGATAATGTGACTGAGTAGGATATAAGGGCATGGTGCTGGTGGTCTGGTCTCCCAGTGGGGCAGCTTTACAGTTGTCCTGAGTGCGCACTGACAGTGACACAAGTGACCCATCCTGAGATGACCTTAGATGCTACCAGGACGTAACACTCCAACAACCGACCGACCATCCTCCGACTCTTTCCCCAAAATTACAACCCGACTTCTACCACCTTGTCCAGGACATCACCCAATTACCCCCTCCCCCACCCCACCCCGCCCTTGCCTTCATCCCCCCCCCCCCACACACACACTCCCCAATCTATCCACCCAATCCAACCCACTTTCCAGACACTCACTCACTGCCATAAAACCCAAACCCAAACGCACGCTGTCCTTACCAGGTCCCTCCCGGGCTCCCCCGCCCAGGCCCCCGTTCAACCCCCCTCCCCCCCCCCCGCCACATCCTCGGTCCCATCCCTCCCACCTCCTGCCTCTCCTCCCCCTCCACTCGCCGCACGGTCCTAGGCCGGTGCTGCCACCTACAGGCAAAACGCGTCCGGACCTCTGTCCATTCGCCCAAGTGAAACCTGGCCCAAATCTAAAATCGGCGGAGAGCGGGGATCTGAACCCTCATCCGCCAATCTCTCACCAGACCATCACACACGCATACAGCTTCTTAGCGATAGAGTTTAATTTGAGTAGATAGTTTAGCTTCTCGTGGGTAGAGAAAAAAGCAAAACCAATTATGTCCGTGCCGCTCAGCTCGAGTGTGAATTTTCATATGTTTTAACTTCAATATTAATGTTTGATGAATACATTTATTCTGAAATTCGAAAATTCTCAATTCCGAAATAAATCTGGCATCAAGGATTTCGGATAATGGCATGTCATGAGCCTGCATTGTACTTGCGCATTGGAAGCTTCCACAGTGCCTTATAATGTTACATATCATTAGCCGCGTGACATAACCGAATACGGAACCGGGTTGAATGTGTGTTTGATGGCGGGGGGCGGGGGGGGGGGGAGATGGGAGTTTGGGTGGGGTGGGGGAGGAGCTGGGGGTATAAGAGGGTGCGAGGTTTAAATCTAGATCCTCCACGGCTCCTCCTGCGCGAACAAGTTGCGCGTGGTAATCCTATTAATCAGAGTATAAAAGCGACATGCGCAGTAAGCATGTCGCTTCTTCTCACTGAACCCCCTCCACGCCTTCCCCCTCCTGCCCCCCACTCCCCCCCCCCCCACTCCCCCACTCCCCCTCCTCCATCGGGTGTGGTGGCCGAATCTGTAGAGCACCGGCCTGGCGTGTGGGTGATCGGGAGTTCGGTTCCCGGTCAAGTTAAACCAATGAATTATAAAATTGATACTTGTCACTTCCTAGCTTGGTGCTCCGCATTAATATGATAGGGCGAGGACTGGGTTAGCTCACTGTCAGGATAATGTGAATGAATAGGATATCGGTTCACGGTGCTGGCAGCCTGATTTCCCTGATTTCCCAGTGGGACATCACTATAAAGTCACCATGAGTGTGCACTGTCACAAGTCGGTACCCGTCCTGATATGACCTTAGATGTTTCGAGGACGTCAAACCTCAACAGCCAACCAAGCCCCATCTTCACACAAACCACTCCAAGCCGCGCCCTCCCCGCCAAAAACAATCCGGGTGCGGGGTGCGGGGCGGCCTTGCCGCGCCAGGGTAGGCTAGCTACGCCTGCGCGGCAGGTTTACGCGCGCGATTAATTTCTGCGCGTTGACGCCCGCCGCGTGTAAATAAGGCCTTAACTGGGAAGTCTACCAGGACGTAAGACCACCGCCAAAATTAATCACCGAAAAAGTGTGTGTGTGGGAGGGGGGGGGGGGGTGGGGGAGGGTGGCAGTGGCAGGCAGTGGCGGCCTAGGCCTGTCAGGCTTTAATTTAAAGTGGGGGGGGGGGTAGAGGGTGGCAGTGGCAGGCAGTGGCGGCCTAGGCCTGTCAGGCTTTAATTTAAAGTGGGGGGGGGGTAGAGGGTGGCAGTGGCAGCCAGTGGCGGCCTAGGCCTGTCAGGCTTTAATTTAAAGTGGGGGGGGGGGGGTAGAGGGTGG
>CM059193.1:81762813-81893241 GCA_030323885.1 Branchipolynoe longqiensis | reverse complement strand
TTACATAATCATATAATGCACACAACACAGATACATAATGCATATCTATATAGGACAGGCATACTGCAGACATGCGTCCATGTAGGCATTCAGTGATTCATACAATACATACACACATACATATATACACACGTACATACAAACATACATGTGAAATACATGTGAAGTGGGCGAGACTACTCGCCTTGTGGCATTCACGGGCGTGCGCCGATTAACCCGTATTTGGAAATACGGGCTACTCGCCATGGCAGACCGCGAATGCCAAACATTCACCGGGCACCGGGTTTCCGGCCGTAAAGCGTTGCTAGGAGATGCAAACTGCGACTCGCCTGGCAATGATGGGAGGTCGGGCGTTCGGACCCAGACTGATCAGACGTATTTAATGACGCTCTGATGTTTTAGCCGAGTTTTAGGCCTATATTATCGAAATTCTAAACTTGTTTGAAATTAAACATTAGGGGAGGGGTTTGCATGATATTTCTACGACATATGCTGCGAACAATGTTAGTTTTGGTTAAGAATAAAAGGCCGTGAGCTCTTGGAAAAGTAAATTGGAACGTTCCTTGCATTCTTTACTATCCTCCAGATTTCTATGGAGTAAACCGCTATGGTCGAACTTAACATTGGATTGCTTAATATATATAATTAAGGGCCTTAAGCCTAAATAGGCCTTATGCAGCTACTTGGCCCATCTGCGGGGAGATTTACCAGACATATGAACAGAATTAACGTATAGATCTTTTGGCTAAAATAAGACAGTAACTTAGGCTGATTATCAGTGACAGTGGTAGTGACACTAGCGCATCTGCTTAGTTCTGGATCAATTTAAACATATTAAATACACCATAAGGCGAGTAGACCAGCCAGTTAGTTGAAATAACTAATAATTGCTTTAGGCCGATAAATGCGAGAGGGGGCAAACCTCTGTATTTAGACGATACTCTGGCTGGCCGACTTTAGCCCGGGAAGGACACCGACGGACACGGACTACCTGCAGACGGGACGAGGAGCAGCGGCGGCCCGCGGCTGGCTCAGGAAATTCATATGGAAATTATTATATAAATTAACACGAAGGCACGCCTTAAGCGGGGGCGGAATAGCCCGACGGTTCAACATGTTAGACACATGAATAGTATATGTACTCAATTTAGGACAACCAGACGGGATGGCCGAATGAGTTAGAGCGTCCGTCTCCCGTGTTGGTAGATCGTGGGGTCGTGGGTTCGAACCCTGGTCGAGTCAAACCAATGACTTAACAATTTATACTTGTCGCTTCCTAGCCAGGCGCTCTGCATTATTAGGACAGGGCTAGGACTGGTGTGCTCAGTGTCAGGATAATGTGACTGAGTGAGATATCAGGTCATGGTGCTGGTGGCCTGGTTTCCCAGTGGGACATCACTATAAAGTCGACATGAGTGCGCACTGTCACAAATCTGTACCCATCCTGATATGACCTTAGATGTTGCTCGGACATAAAACAACAACAAACAAACACTTTAGGACAAATAATGTTGTATATTTATATGTCTATGAGGTAATGTTTTCTGTATGTTTATTCTAGGATGGTTTCTATGTGTACAGCATGAAGGTTCTAGGTAATCTATGTGCGAGAGCAATTCTGAGAATTGAGTTTTGAAAGCAAATTTGTGAAAGGTACTTCGTCAAAAGTTTACTTCGCCAAATTACAGCGACCAAAACTCCCTTTCAATATATATTTTCTCTTTTGAAAGAGAAGTATAATAATGTGCACATTAATGTTGCATCGTTTTGAGTTTCTACAATTATTTGCGATACATATATTAGATTGATCATTATAATCTACCTTACTTTAATTTGGACTAACTTTGATTATAAATGGTTAAATTTGGAGATGCGTGAATTGATTATTATTGTTGGCTTGAATATTGCAATTCTGACACAATAGGGTTTAGAAGTAACAAGTTCTACTAAACTGAGTTAGTATTTCCTTTTGTGCGCAAATATATACTTAATAAGTTCACCCATTTCTAAGTTGGATTCGAATAAAATAAAGATACGTAATTTTGTTTGGAAAATTGGACGATGTCCTCGAACTGTATGTAGTCTTCCAATGTGTGCGGCACGAGGGGGGCCATCCGTATACAATTACCCCGCCAGATGGGTGTGGGGAGGGGGGCACTCCACAAAGCGCCTATGGAGGAATAATGGCGATGAGATTTTCCACTAGCATTTATACTTGCATAATGCATTGTACACCACATATATTTAAACAGGCTTTTCACTATGTTAATTCAGTTGAATCAATAAAAAAAAAATGCTATGTCAAACTAAAGCTTCGCTCTGCTAAAAGAACAATGCACATATTTGGTCAATAAATCAATGGCGTACACAACTTGTACCTTTGCAATTTACAAGTGTATTCATTATCGCTGCCCCATCAATAAGTGTTCATGACAAGTTCTCAGCCACAATTTGAAAACAAGAAGATAGATGAGATATCAATCGATGCATAGCAAATGTTCAGTTCCTGGCGATATTGACTATTCTTTGAGTGTGTGGGCTTTCCATCGGTGCGTTATCGAGATGGGTGGGGGGGGGGGGATAGTTTAAAAACAAAAAATTATAGCGACATGTTAGCTTTAAAAAAACACAATATTTTTCAAACATTTCTCAAAAGGGAAAGTGACAGTTGTATGCTTCAAATAATGCTGGTAGCGATGCTAGGCTGTTATGACTTGTGGATACCTCAGAAGTCTGCATTTAGTTAAAAGGTACAAGACAATATTGGACTAGCACCCATGATGGTAGTGTAGTAGTCTGCACTGACCTCTCAGGCAAGTAACCACATAGACAGGTAGGCGTGGGTAGTGTGGTGATATCAGGGAGCCTAGGTGGTGTAATGGTTAGCACACTGGCCCGGAATGCAAAGAGATGTGGATTCGAGTCCCGCTCTAGGCGCAATATTTCCCATTGTCATCACCCCCACGACAGTAGTATTTAATATAGGTGCGCCGTTAGGATTGAGAATTGCGAACAATTGCACCGATAGCCTTGTCATGGTGATGCACTGTAATATCAAGCGCCAACAGAGGCAGTATAGCGGCAAGTATCAAATGTGTAAGTCATTGGTTTAACTCGATTGGGATTCGACCGTACGGAAAGCCAGCGTTCTTACAGATTCGATCACCGCTACCGGTCATATTTTTTCATATCATAGTAGTTGAGTCCGATGAAGCATTACATTTTCAAAACCAAATCAATTATCTAGATTTCATTCTACATATCCAACTTAGACACTGATGCGCTTATTAAGCATTTGTTGCCACACAGATGGGAATACTGAGTCAATACTAATAGAACTTGTTACTGCAGAAGGCCACGGTGTCAGACTTTTGGCATGCTTGCCAAAACTAATTTGACATGGTTACACTTCAAATAAAATATCTCAAAAGTTAGCCATTTAAAATACAAGTTATTTCAAAATAAGATAGATAACAAGGAATTTAATATATCTTTCTCAGAAAAATTACAGAAACTCAAAACCTTCGGACTGTGCAGCTTTAGCTACTTATCATAAGCAGCTGTGATAATTAGCTAACTTTGCAAGATATTTAAAGTGCATAATATGCACTTTAAATATCTTGCAAAGTTAGCTTATGCAAAATCATGTGTGGATGGACACAGGTTTGAGCCATGTGCAATACACCATTGTAACATTAAATAGATCATGTCACCACCTGTTTGGAGCCGAAGAGATGCATCTTTCTGCAGGCAGCAAAGCCCCCAAAGAAATTAAAGATGAATGCACTGGTATCTAAGTTGGAAGTGTAAGAGACAATCAAGGTCAATGTTTGGGTTTTGGAAATAGTATGCTTTAATCGGATTATGTAATCTTAACAACACTGTTAATGCAGTCAACAACATATGGGTATTTCACTGACCTATATATATATGTTTGATGTATAACACATTATACAAGTATAAATGCTTGGGGAACATATATGCTTTGCTACTTCCTCCATCTGCGTATTGGGGGGTGCCGTGAGGGGGGGGGGAGTGCCGCCCGTTTCGGCTGTCAAGGCGTTGTATACGGGTGGCACCCCTCGCGCCACACACGCTGGAGATAGTCAGCCAAGTTGTAAGGACCATATCTATATGTGATGTATAGCGTAGTTCAGTGACTAATTTATATAAGTACATATATGTGAGGCATAACGCATTATGCGAGTATAAAGATACGGAAGTGACTTATAGTTTACACTGTAAGACCCAACACTACTGGCGGTGCCACCTTTGGTTCACGTCGCCTCCACCGCCCGTTGAACAGTGTCAGTCGCACCAGAGTTAATTAGTTATATGTATGTATGTGTATATGTATGTATGTATGTATGTATGTATGTATGTATGTATGTATGTATATATGTATATATGTATATATGTATATATGTATGTATGTATGTATATACACCTCACATTGGATATTTGCAGCATCTCTGCCTTAGTTTGTATGTTTATATATTAAACAACAACAAAATCATTCGACTCGACTGATGTTCATGCAATGAAACACTCTTGTGCGAGCTGGGATTACTCTTCCATTAGCTAGATATGTAATAAAAGGTTTGATGATGGACCTACAGCTAATAGCCACGCCTCTCGTAGTACAGGGTGTATTTATGTAAAACACTCTATTTGAACATTTATCACACCGGAGAGGGTACACCTCACAATTCGCGTTGAGTTGGGAGTTGTTTTGGGGTGTTTTTTTTTAAAGTCCTGGCAACGAAGGTCATATCAGGACGAGTACCGTCATGTAACAGTGCGCACTCATGGCGAGTTTATAGTGCTGCCTCACTGGGAGGCCAAGCCGCCGGCACCATGACCTGATATCCCCTGAGTCACATTATTCTGACACTGAGCTGGGGGTGGGGATGTAGAGGTGGGGGGGGGGGGGATAGGGCGGGGGTGGCGTGGGGCGGTGATGACGGTCCTGAGAAACTGGGACGGACGCCCGTGGTCGGCGCGGGGCGGGGCCCGGTCGGCCGGGCACCGCTCTCCGACACCGGCGACCGTGGAGGATGGCGGAGAGCCGGCCGCGCCGGGGAGACCGGACCACAGGGGAGGCCGGCCGCGCCGGGAGGCACCGGGGTGCCTACGGTGAACACGCCACTTCCAGTTTGGTCAGCTGGCCGCTGGGTCCCTCGTCCCAACCACTAACTAACTAGTTTCTGGTCGTGGCCAGGGCATGTTGGGAGTAGTGACTGCACAATACGGGGTGAACCTCTAACAGGACTCATATTACTACGCAGCCCGTGTCTCCTGGGCAGTATTGTTTACAAATAAACGATTCACCCGTAAACTCTACACGGGGTAGGGGGAATGACAACGAGCAAACCCTGCTTTGGTATGGACAACGTGTGGAGTTCCTGGTTCCGGTATTAAGTGTTTATCTATATTGGCTTAGAGTTTGTGAAATGGGAAAGAATGCCAAGAAAACTCCAACAAGATGGCAGGCGCAGACAGCTTTCAATTCGAACTAAAGTCTATTATTAATCTACATGATTTAATCTATTCTACAATTAAAACATGGCGGCTAAATATGAATAAGTATGTGAAGAATATATTTTGGTTCTTAGATTAAGAATTGATGTGGCCATTTCCTTTACCCAGCCTTCCAAGACTTGTGTCAATGCGTTGTGCGGCAGTCCTGCCTAGACCTCGGGACTGCGGGGGCAACTAGGTATATTATATAGCGCTTATATTGCTATATTATATAGCCCCTATATTGCCAGTTTAAAACTATAACTAACTATATTATATAGTCCCTATATTGCCAGTTTAAAACTATAACTAACTATATTATATAGTCCCTATATTGCCAGTTTAAAACTATAACTAACTATATTATATAGTCCCTATATTGCCAGTTTAAAACTATAACTAACTATATTATATAACACCTATATTGCCAGTTTAGGACTATAACTAACTATATTATATAGCGCCTATATTGCCAGTTTAGGACTATAACTAACTATATTATATAGCGCCTATATTGCCAGTTTAGAACTATAACTAACTATATTATATAGCGCCTATATTGCCAGTTTAGGACTATAACTAACTATATTATATAGCGCCTATATTGCCAGTTTAGAACTATAACTAACTATATTATATAGCACCTATATTGCCAGTTTAGAACTATAACTAACTATATTATATAACACCTATACTGCCAGTTTAAAACTATAACTAACTATATTATATAACACCTATATTGCCAGTTTAGAACTATAACTAACTATATTATATAACACCTATATTGCCAGTTTAAAACTATAACTAACTATATTATATAGCGCCTATATTGCCAGTTTAAAACTATAACTAACTATATTATATAGCGCCTATATTGCCAGTTTAGAACTATAACTAACTATATTATATAACGTTATGCCAGTTTAAACTTAACTAACTTATTATATACACCTATATTGCCAGTTTAAAACTATAACTAACTATATTATATAAACCATACGCCAAAACTATAACTAACTATATTATATAGCGCCTATATTGCCAGTTTAGAACTATAACTAACTATATTATATAACACCTATATTGCCAGTTTAAAACTATAACTAACTATATTATATAACACCTATATTGCCAGTTTAAAACTATAACTAACTATATTATATAGCGCCTATATTGCCAGTTTAAAACTATAACTAACTATATTATATAACACCTATATTGCCAGTTTAAAACTATAACTAACTATATTATATAACACCTATATTGCCAGTTTAAAACTATAACTAACTATATTATATAGCGCCTATATTGCCAGTTTAAAACTATAACTAACTATATTATATAACACCTATATTGCCAGTTTAGAACTATACCTAACTATATTATATAACACCTATATTGCCAGTTTAAAACTATAACTAACTATATTATATAGCGCCTATATTGCCAGTTCAAAACTATAACTAACTATATTATATAACACCTATATTGCCAGTTTAGAACTATGACTAACTATATTATATAACACCTATATTGCCAGTTTAAAACTATAACTAACTATATTATATAGCGCCTATATTGCCAGTTTAAAACTATAACTAACTATAGTATATAGCGCCTATATTGCCAGTTTAAAACTATAACTAACTATATTATATAGTCCCTATATTGCCAGTTTAGAACTATAACTAACTATATTATATAACACCTATATTGCCAGTTTAAAACTATAACTAACTATATTATATAACACCTATATTGCCAGTTTAGAACTATGACTAAGTATATTATATAGCGCCTATATTGCCAGTTTAAAACTATAACTAACTATATTATATAACACCTATATTGCCAGTTTAAAACTATAACTAACTATATTATATAGCGCCTATATTGCCAGTTTAAAACTATGACTAACTATAGTATATAGCGCCTATATTGCCAGTTTAAAACTATAACTAACTATATTATATAGTCCCTATATTGCCAGTTTAGAACTATAACTAACTATATTATATAGTCCCTATATTGCCAGTTTAGAACTATAACTAGGTATATTATATAGTCCCTATATTGCCAGTTTAAAACTATAACTAACTATATTATATAGCGCCTATATTGCCAGTTTAAAACTATAACTAACTATATTATATAACACCTATATTGCCAGTTTAGAACTATAACTAACTATATTATATAACACCTATATTGCCAGTTTAAAACTATAACTAACTATAGTATATAGCGCCTATATTGCCAGTTTAAAACTATAACTAACTATATTATATATTCCCTATATTGCCAGTTTAAAACTATAACTAACTATATTATATAACACCTATATTGCCAGTTTAAAACTATAACTAACTATAGTATATAGCGCCTATATTGCCAGTTATAAAACTATAACTAACTAAATATTATAATAGTCCCTATATTGCCAGTTTAAAACTATAACTAACTATTATATATCCCTATATTGCCAGTTAAACTATAACTAACTATATTATATAGTCCCTATATTGCCAGTTTAAAACTATAACTAACTATATTATATAACACCTATACTGCCAGTTTAAAACTATAACTAACTATATTATATAACACCTATATTGCCAGTTTAAAACTATAACTAACTATATTATATAACACCTATATTGCCAGTTTAAAACTATAACTAACTATATATATACGCCTATATTGCCAGTTTAAAACTATAACTAACTATATTATATAGTCCCTATATTGCCAGTTTAAAACTATAACTAACTATATTATATAGTCCCTATATTGCCAGTTTAAAACTATAACTAACTATATTATATAGCGCCTATATTGCCAGTTCAAAACTATAACTAACTATATTATATAACACCTATATTGCCAGTTTAGAACTATAACTAACTATATTATATAACACCTATATTGCCAGTTTAAAACTATATCTAACTATATTATATAGTCCCTATATTGCCAGTTTAAAACTATGACTAACTATATTATATAGTCCCTATATTGCCAGTTTAAAACTATAACTAACTATATTATATAGTGCCTATATTGCCAGTTTAGAACTATGACTAACTATATTATATAGCGCCTATATTGCCAGTTTAGAAATATAACTAACTATATTATATAGCGCCTATTTTTCCAGTTTAGAACTATGACTAACTATCTTATATAGCGCCTATATTGCCAGTTTAAAACTATGACTAACTATATTATATAGTGCCTATATTGCCAGTTTAAAACTATAACTAACTATATTATATAACACCTATATTGACAGTTTAGAACTATACCTAACTATATTATATAACACCTATATTGCCAGTTTAAAACTATAACTAACTATATTATATAACACCTATATTGCCAGTTTAGAACTATGACCAAGTATATTATATAGCCCCTATATTGGCAGTTTAGAACTGTAACTAACTATATTATATAGCGCCTATATTGCCAGTATATAACTATGACTAACTTTATTATATAGCGCTTATATTGCCAGTTTAGAACTATAACAAACTATATTATATATCGCTTATATTGCCAGTTTAAAACTATAACTGCCTTATTTGTTTGCCATATCTCCCCAAGTGGAACTCTCTGTACTAATGCATGTGGTAGTCTGCACTGATCTCTCAGGCAAAGAGCCACATAGACAGTTAGGTATGGATAGGGTGATGACATCAGGGCGCCAAGGTGGTGTAATAGTTAGCACACTCTTTAGCCTGGAATGCAAGAAGTGAGCACCATGTTTCGCATTTTCATCATCCCCACAACACTGGCGCTGTGACCAAGATTCCATACAAGCTATGTGCCATGTGGTTGTTGAATCTATCCTGTGTGTGCACATGTAACTTGTAAGTACATTGTATGTAATTGTTAGCATTAAGCAACGTATGGACGGACGTAAACCATTTAAAAAAAGACTTGCAATTCCAAGGACTTCTCAGGCAAGGGTCACATGCACAGGTGAGCGTGGAGAGGGTGATGACACCGGGAAGCTTAGGTGATTTAATGGTTAGCACACAACCCTGGAATGCGTGGGTTCGAATCCTGCTCTAGGTGTACTGTTTCCTATTTTCATCACTCCCATAACAATGCCTCTGCCCAGCTCCTCGACTGAACAAAACCGAATGTTTTCAAACTAATATTTGTGTGTTTTTGTTGTGGTTAAAACAACAACAAAAAGAGTAAAACTAAGTACCCGAAGCGGTAGCCGAATAAGTAGAGTGCAGGTCTCTCGAGCGGGAGATCGGGAGTTCAATTCTCGGTCGAGTCAAACCAGTGACTTACAAATTTGATACTTGTCACGTCTAAGCTTAGCGGTTGGGTAGGGCAAGGACTGGTTGGCTCAGTGTCAGGATAATGTGTCTGAGTGGGATATTGGGTCATGGTGCTGGCAGCCTGGTCTCCAAGTGGGACAGGCATGAGTGTACAAATGACTTGCCATAAGTGTACACTGCCACTAATCGGTGCCCGCCTGATATGACCTTAGATGTTGCCAGGTTGTAAAACTCCAACAACCAACCAACCATTAAAAGTGAGTGCGCGCAGAACAAACCACAATCCCCGTTCAAGAACATCCCCGATACTTTTAAATTCGCCATGGCGTCTCGGGGAGTGCGCCCGATTTGAGAGTGTGAGAGAGTTAATTACCTCAGCAGAGTGCCATAAGAAAGCCCAGCCAGAGTATAGGAAGAGGCAGTTTGAAGCAAACTTAGCAGCCATGACGGCAACAAGAAAAAAAGGCTCAAGTCGAAATGAGAGCGAGTGCTAATGACAGTGTTGTTATTACTTGCAGAAAAGCTACGGTGAGTTGATTACAATTATGAAGGTGTGAGAGCGGTGTGGGTGGGTGGTGAGTGGGTGATTTGTGGGTGCGTTGTGCGTCGGTGGGGGGGGGGGGGTGGACTGCTGCTGGCAAGTAAGTGATGTGAATGGGTGGGGGAGGTGGGAGGAGGAAGTTGGTTTTGGCTGGTAGAGGTGTGTATGGGAGAAGAAGTTGGTGTTGGCTGGTTGAGGTGTGTATGGGAGAGGAAGTCGGTGTTGGCTGGTTGAGGTGTGTATGGGAGAGGAAGTCGGTGTTGGCTGGTTGAGGTGTGCGTGGGAGAGGAAGTTGGTGGTGGTTGGTTGAGGTGTGTGTGGGGGAGGAAGTTGGTAGTGGTTGGTTGAGGTGTGCGTGGGAGAGGAAGTTGGTGGTGGTTGGTTGAGGTGTGTGTGGGGGAGGAAGTTGGTGGTGGTTGGTTGAGGTGTGTGTGGGGGAGGAAGTTGGTGTTGGCTGGTTGAGGTGTGTGTTGGGAGAGAGTTGGTGGTGGTTGGTTGAGGTGTGTGTGGGGGAGGAAGTTGGTGGTGGTTGGTTGAGGTGTGTGTGGGGGAGGAAGTTGGTGGTTGGTTGAGGTGTGTGTGGGGGAGGAAGTTGGTTGGTTGGTTGAGGTGTGTGTGGGGGAGGAAGTTGGTGGTGGTTGGTTGAGGTGTGTGGGGGGAGGAAGTTGGTGGTGGTTGGTTGAGGTGTGTGTGGGGGGGAAGTTGGTGGTGGTTGGTTGAGGTGTGCGTGGGGGAGGAAGTTGGTGTTGGCTGGTTGAGGTGTGTGTGGGGGAGGAAGTTGGTGGTGGTTGGTTGAGGTGTGTGTGGGGGAGGAAGTTGGTGGTGGTTGGTTGAGGTGTGTGTGGGGGAGGAAGTTGGTGGTGGTTGGTTGAGGTGTGTGTGGGGGAGGAAGTTGGTGGTGGTTGGTTGAGGTGTGTGTGGGGGAGGAAGTTGGTGGTGGTTGGTTGAGGTGTGTGTGGGGGAGGAAGTTGGTGTTGGCTGGTTGAGGTGTGTGTGGGGGAGGAAGTTGGTGGTGGTTGGTTGAGGTGTGTGTGGGGGAGGAAGTTGGTGGTGGTTGGTTGAGGTGTGTGTGGGGGAGGAAGTTGGTGGTGGTTGGTTGAGGTGTGTGTGGGGGAGGAAGTTGGTGTTGGCTGGTTGAGGTGTGTGTGGGGGAGGAAGTTGGTGTTGGCTGGTTGAGGTGTGTGTGGGGGAGGAAGTTGGTGTTGGCTGGTTAAGGTGTGGGGAGGAAGTTGGTATTGTCTGGTTGAGTTGTGTGGGGAGGTGGAAGTTAGGGTTGGCTGGTTGAGGTGTGGGGTGGGGAGGAAGTTGGTGTTGGCTGGTTGAGGTGTGTGTGGGGGTGGAAGTTAGGGTTGGCTGGTTGAGGTGTCGGCTGGGGAGGAAGTTGGTCTTGGCTGGTTGAGGTGTGTGTGGAGGAGGAAGTTGGGGTTGGCTGGTAGAGGTGTGGGTGTGGCTGCTAAATGTGGAAGGGTGAAGATGGTAAAGGTGTGTTGGTGTATACTTGGTGTTGGCTGGTTGGGTTGGTAGTTGGTTGTTGTAGTTTTACATCCTGGCAACATCTAAGTGCAGTTTGTCCGTTGGCTGGTAGGAAGGGGTGTGTGGGAGGCTGTGGATGGAGACTGAAGTTGGTACGTTGGCTGGTAGGAAGAGCTTTGTGGGAGGCTATGGGTGGAGAGTGAATGTGGTGTCTTGGCAGGTAGGAAGAGGTTTGTAGGAGGTTGTCGGTGGAGAGTGAAGGTGGAGCATTGGCTGGTAGGAAGAGGTTTGTGTGAGGATGTGGGTGGAGAGTGAAGGTGGTGCCTTGGCTGGTAGGAAGGGGTGTGTGGGAGGCTGTGGGTGGAGAGTGCAGTTGGTGCATTGGCTGGTAGGAAGAGCTTTGTGGGAGGCTGTGGGTGGAGACTGAAGGTGGTGTCTTGGCTGGTAGGAAGAGGTTTGTGGGAGGCTGTGGGTAGAGAGTGAAGGTGGTGTCTTGGCTGCTAGGATGAGGTTTGTGGGAGGCTGTGGATGGAGGGTGAAGGTGGGGGTTGGCTGGTAGGAAATGGGTGTGTGGGAGGCTGTGGGTAGAGAGTGAAGTTGGTGCATTGGCTGGTAGGAAAGGGGTGTGTGGGAGGCTGTGGGTGGAGAGTGAAGGTGGTTTATTGGCTGGTAGGAAGAGGTTTGTGGGAGGCTGTGGGTGGAGAGTGAAGGTGGTGCGTTGGCTGGTAGGAAGGGCTGTCTGGGAGGCTGTGGGTGGAGAGTGAAATTGATGCATTGGCTGGTATGGCGGCGTGTCTGAGAGGCTGTGGGCGGAGAGTGAAGACGGTGCGTTGGCTAGTATGGCGGAGTGTATGGGAGGATGTGGGTGGAGAGTGAAGGTGGTGCATTGGTTGGTAGATGTGTGTGTGGAGAGAGAAAGAAAGGGAGGTATTATTAGAGGGGTTGTGGGGGAGAGTGTGGGCGGGGGGAGGGTGAGGGGGTTGCTGGAGGGGAGGAGCAGTACCACTACCAGAGCCAGGCTGTTGCGTTTCGCACATTATTATCAAGCGTGAACCAGACTTTACCAAATAAAATTCACCTAAAATTGCTTTCCAGTCGAGCTATATTTTTGTCAACACGATAAAAGTGCGCACTGCTCCGAATGCGTGTGCACCACCCATAAATTAATCTTGCATTTTTATGATTTCCCGAAATGGTGCTGCCACGTGACCATCTTGTGTGAAAGTCTGCGTGTGTGTGTGTCTGTGTGTGTGTGCTTTTTGCATCTTTTGTTGTTTTGTTAGGCTTTTTTTAAGTGGCTGAGTGGAGAGGTGTCTGTGCGTGCGTGTGTGTAGAGGGAATGCTGCCAATGTTATCCGAATATGAATAACATCGGACGTGATGGCCGAGTGGGTCAGGGCACCCGCTTTCCACACAGGAAGTCGTGGGATCAATTCCCACTCGAGTCGAACCAAAGACTTATAAAGTTGAGAACTTGACTCTATTTTGCCTGGCACTTGGCATTGTCAGTATAGGGCAAGGACTGGTTGTTGATTTAGTGTAAGGAAAATGTGTATGAGTGGGATCTCGGGTCATGACCCTGTATCCCAGTGGGCCAACACTATAAAAGCACCATTCGCATGCACTCTCGGGATATTACCTTAAATGTTGCTAGAATGTAAACAAATAAAAAATAAAACACATTCTTAAATTGAACGAATTGGATGGTTGGTTGTTGGAGTTCTGCATCCTGGCAACATCTAAGGTCATATCAGGACGGGTACCGACTTGTGATAATGCGCACTCATGGTGACTGTTTAATGCTGCCCCAGTCGGAAATAAGGTCACTAGCACCATGATCCGAAATCCCACTCAGTCACATTATCCTGGGAGTGATCTAACCAGTCCTTGCCCTATCCTAATACTGCCAAGTGGCAAGCTATGAAGCGACAAGTATCAACTTTCTAAGTCATTGGTTTGACTCAACCGGGAATTGAACTCGCGATCTCCTGCATGTGAGGCCTGCACTCTACCGATTCGACCACCGCGTCATGTGAACGAATTACAAGCTGTGTGTGTTTGTGGTTGTGTGTGTTTGTGTGTGCATCTGTGTGTCTGCATGTATGTGTGCCTGTGTGTGCATATATGTGCCTGTGTGTGTATGTGTGCCTGTGCATGCATGTGTATGTGTATGTGTGTCTGTCTGTCTGTGTGTATGCCCGTGTGTCTATGTGTGCCTGCATGGGTATGTGTGTGTATGTGTGTGCCCCCGTGTGCATGTGTATGTATGTGTTTGTATGTGTGTATGTGTGTATGCGTGTGCATGCATGGGTGTGTGTGTCTGTGTGTGCCTCCGCATGAATGTGTATGTATGTATGTGTCGGTATGTGTGTATGTCTGTGTGTCTGCCCATGTGTATATGTGTGCCTGCATGGGTCTGTGTGTCTGTGTGTATGTGTGTGCCTCCGCATGCATGTGTTTGTATGTGTTTGTCTGTGTATGTATGTGTGTCTGCCCGTGAGTGTCTGTATGTGTGTGCATGTGTATGTATGCGTGTGCCTGTGTGTGCTTGTGTGCCTGTGTTTGCCTATATGTGTCTGTATGTGTGCGCATGTATGTGTATGTGTCTCTGTGTGTGTCTAAGTGTATGTGTGTAAAGAGAGGATGCTGCCAATGTTGGCCCAATATGGCCGTGCTTGCCCCCAGAGCACGGCGGGCCGCTGCAGGAGCTTAGATTTCGGACTTGAATTGATTATAATATTGTTCCTGGCGAGCCGTCGTGGAGCGCGGGAAAACCTGCGTGAAAATAGAAACATTCGCGCGATCAGTAAGAAACGACACCCCGGCTGGTGGCCGGGGCGGGCTGCACTAAACAGATCACCGATCAATCTCACCGGGCACTTTCACCTTAAGAAGGGCTAGTTCAGAACTGACGCAAAATCGATACTTTTCTTAGTGGTATCTAGGTGTGGAGACATTCTTTGGTGGCAGTGCGCTTCGTTAGTTAGTGTGTGTGTACATGTGTATTTGGTTGGCCCTGAGGTAATTGTGTGTGTTTCATGTAGCGCCGGCGTTTTTATATTACTTTATTTAATATTTTGATTTGTCTGATTCCTGGGGACTGATTTGCTAGTAGAGCCTTTGGCGTGGAGGAATGAAGAAAGGGAGATGGTGTGTGTCGGGTGGGGTAGCGAGCGCTTTTGTTGGTTGGTTGTGGGTTTATGTCCTAGCAACATCTAGGGTCACATCATGATGGTTACTGACTTATGACAATGTGCACGCATTGCAATGGTATACTGTCATCAGGGTCTGTACACATGTGAAGATATTAAATTAAAGGCTATTTCAAGGATTTGCAAGGCTGTTTTCTTTTTAATAGGAATTCAAGACTATTTTCATTTGGATTTCAGGAAAAAAACAACAATGTTGAAGGTCAATTTCAGACTAATGTAGATCAGTGGAGACAGTTTAATGGAATTCAAGGCTTTTCAAGAGTATTCACCCAAAATAGGTTAAAGTCAAGGCTTTTCAAGTCCTTGAAATGGGGCAAATGAAGGTAAAGACTTTCCAGGCTCCATACGGTCCCTGTCTAGTGCTGCCCCTCTGGGAGACCATGTTGCCAGCCCCATTACCTGATATACCATTCAGTCACATTATTTATTACATATCATTATTAAATATATGATACTGAGCAAACCAGTCCATATCCTATCCTACAAACACACACATTTCTCAGCGTGACAACTGCTCGGTTGTGCTGCTTGCATTTTAACAAACACACACATTTCTCAGTCTGAGAACTGCCTGGTTGCGCTGCTTGCCATTTTACAAACACACACATTTCTCAGTATGACAACTGGCCAGTTGCGCTGTTTGACATTTTACAAACACACACATTTCTCAGTATGACAACTGGCCAGTTGCGCTGTTTGCCATTTTACAAACACACACATTTCTCAGTCTGAGAACTGCCTGGTTGCGCTGCTTGCCATTTTACAAACACACACATTTCTCAGTATGACAACTGGCCAGTTGCGCTGTTTGACATTTTACAAACACACACATTTCTCAGCATGACAACTGCTTGGTTGTGCTGCTTGCCATTTTACAAACACACACATTTATCAGTATGACAACTGCCCAGTTGCGCTGTTTGACAGTTTACAAACACACACATTTCTCAGCGTGACAACGGCCCAGTTGTGCTGTTTGCCATTTTACAAACACACACATTTCTCAGTATGACAACTGCCTGGTTGTGCTGCTTGCCATTTTACAAACACACATCTCTCAGCATGACAACTGCCCGGTTGCACTGCTTGCCATTTTACCAACACGCATACTCTTCAGCGTGACAACTGCCCAGTTGCGCTGCTTGCCATTTTACCAACATGCAGACTCTTCAGCGTGACAACTGCCCAGTTGCACTGCTTGCCGTTTTACAAACACACACATTTCTCAGCATGACAACTGCCCTGTTGCGCTGCTTGCCATTTTACCAACACGCAGACTCTTCAGCATGACAACTGCCCGGTTGCGCTGCTTGCCATTATAGGTCCAACCCTCTCCACTCGTCCTGGTGCGACACTGGTTTTAGAAATCAGCTCTTTTATTCTTGGTGTTTGTTGCGGTTTTTTGGTCCGGGCGCTGCGTGTTCATGACAGACCCGAGACGCGCTAAAATAAAGCCACCTACGGTTGCTAGCGGAGTCGCTGTCAGCGAGAATGAGGAGTGTGTCCTGAGTGTGTGGGCGTGTGTGTGAAGTCGGTGAGGGCAGGGTGGGTGGGTTAGAGATAGCAATGTCATTGTCAGTGCGCATGCGTTACCCCCCAAAAGAAACATAATGCAGTAAGCAACGACCGAAGATGTTCCGGTTTAGCCACGGCACTCCCTGTCACGTGGGTCCGCCCTGTGTTTATTTGCTGTATGTGTTGTGTGTTTAACTATGTGCGCAGTATTCACAGTGCAGCCTGTTGTCTGCCCGCTAGTTCTGCGAGTCCTCGCTAACCGGAACTGGCATTTCCCGCCAATTCTAGTTCGGCGCTGGAATCCCCGGGGGAACAAGGAATGTGGGTGGGTACGGGGGAGCCTCCTACCCCTCCACCTTCCCTCTTACCTCCACCTCCACCTCCACCCACACCCACACCCACACCCACACCCATTCCCCAGGCTGTTTCTGCCTCCACCTCATACTGCCACAACCTGCCGAATTTTTGCTTCATTTTCAACAGCTCCCAGAATGCACTGCCAGCGGTGAGGCGCATGCGCAATTAGAGCCACCTTAACCACCAGTCTGCGCTGTTGTTGGTTGATGTGTAATTTATGCACATCGTCAGTCTTGTACAGTTTGAAGTTTAAATCTGCACAGTCAGCTGAAAGCATAACATTTTCAAAACCAAGGTATTTACCTAGATCCAGCGTAAATACTGGTGCACACATGAAGCATGTATTGCACTTATGTGCGCATGTGCTATGCTGCCACAATAAATAAAACAGATTGAAATATAAGGGTAGATCTAAACAAAACTGATGACCCACATTTAGGTGTGCACACCAAAATTAATGTTACATATTTTACTTCAAAAGTCTCCAAATTTAAAACTATTAAAAATAATAGTTACTTCAAACTAACCTGAAGTATCAACAGAATATATCTATCTAAAACATATGGCAGAAACTTAGAACCGTCTGATTATACAATTTTAACCACTATTATGTGTTGGTGTTGTTAACATCAAACTTATCCGTATCGCAAGTTGTATACACAGAACCATTATATCCTGGAAATATCTAAGGTCATATCAAAACGAGTACCTCCTTGTAATAGTGCACACTCATGGCAACTTATAGTGTTGCCCAACTGCGAAACCAGGCCACTAGCACCATGACCTGATTTCCCATCCACTCATATTTTCCTGATACTGAGCCAGCCAGGACTTGTCCTATCCTATTAATGCCGAGAGCCAGGCTAGGTAGCGACACATATCAATTTTGTAAGTCATTGATTTGACTTGACTGGGAATCGAAATCCAGACCTTCCACACAGGAAGCCTGTGCTCTACTGATTCGGCCAACGCGTCCAGTATCAGATTAGGTAAGTTTTCGTTGTTGACATCGTTCATGCTGGCTGCCATTGACACTGTCAATGTCAATATCAAAAGACAGTTTTGCTATTTTCACATTTAACTATCCATTTGGGAGTTATTGATTGCGCAGTTTGAGAAGGGAGCATCTGGAATGAAGCTGGCTTTAGCATTTACCAGTATTCGCATTGTTTTATGTTGGTGGTTCCTTGTCGTGTCCTAGCAATGCCTAGCGCCAAGGTGAAATTTGGGTAAGATGATGGTTAGATTCGACTGTCTTTCTGTCCAATGCCCAGGCCACGTGGTCTTTGTCCGTTCCGAAAATCGCAGAGCGTCAAGTCCATTCAACTGAGCCCATTCAATTGTACTCCTTTCCCGAAGACAATCCGGCGGAGCTGAACTAACTAATTAACTAACTCTCTCTCTACGCGCTGCGTCACATTAAAACAATGCAGGCCACGGCGCCGGGGGCGGGGTGCGGTACATGGTGGGGTAGAGGGCGGGGTACAGCGGGTAGAAGGTGGGGTAAAGGGTGGGGTACAGGGCGGAGTACGGAGTACAGGGGGATAGAGGGCGGGGTACAGGGTGTAGAAGGTGGGGTAAAGGGTGTGGAGTAGAGGGGGGGTACAGGGGGGAGAGAGGGCGGGGTATAGGGAGGTGCAGAGGGTACAGGAGGTAGAAGGAAGGTAGAGGGGATAGAGGGCGGGGTACAGGGGGGCTAGAGGGCGGGGTACAGGGGGGGGCTAGAGGGCGGGGTACAGGGGGGGGGGGCTAGAGGGCGGGGTACAGGGGGGGGGGGCTAGAGGGCGGGGTACAGGGGTAGAAGGTGGGGTAAAGGGGTGGGTTAGAGGGCGGAGTATACAGGGGGGATAGAGGGCGGGGATAGGGTTGTAGAAGGTGGGGTAAAGGGTGGAGTAGAGGGCGGGGTATAGGGGTGTGTAGTGGGCGGGGTACAGGAGGTAGAAGGAGGGTAGAGGGGGTAGAGGGCGGGGTACGGGGGGGCTAGAGGGCGGGTACAGGGGGGGGGGGCTAGAGGGGGGGGGTAGGGGGGGGGGCTAGAGGGCGGGGTACAGGGGGGGGGCTAGAGGGCGGGGTACAGGGGTAGAAGGCTAGGTAGACGGCGGGGTATAGGTGGGGCTAGTGGGCGGGGTACAGGGGCTAGAAGGTGGGGTACAAGGGTGGGGGGGGGGTACAGGGCGGGGTACAAGGGGGTAGACGGCGGGGTTGAGGGGGTAAAGGGGGGGGGGGGTACAGGGCGGAGTATAGGGCGGGGTAGAGGCGGTAGAGGGCGCGGTAGAGGGCGGGATAGAGGGCAGGGTAGAGGGCGGGATAGAGGGTGCCACTGTGGGCACTGAGGGTGTGGCGGTGGGTGTTTGACGTATAGTGCACGGTAAACTCAGCCATATATTGTCGCTCGTTCTTGTCCTCCTTCCCTTATCATCCCTTCCTCCACTCTCTCCTCTCCCATCCCTTCCTCCACTCTCTCCTCACCCATCCCTTCCTCCACTCTCTCCTCTCCCATCCCTTCCTCCACTCTCTCCTCTCCCATCCCTTTATCCACTCTCTCCTCTCCCATCCCTTCCTCCACTCTCTCCTCACCCATTCCCCCACTCTCTCCATGTCTCCCTCTCACCCTCTTTCCCTCCTTCCCTCTTTTGCTCGCTCCCTCCTTCACCCACTCCCTCCTTTCCCCTCTCCCTACGCCTGCCCCCTCCCGCCTTAGTCTCACACTCTTCCTTCCTCTCGCCCCTCTCTCCCTTTGTATCCTCTCCTTGTTCTCTGTCTCTGCCCATGTCTCTCTCTGCCTCTCTGCCTTCCACTCCCTCTCATTCCCCCTGTTCCTCCCTCTCCACCTGCCATTGTCTCCCCCCTTCCCTTCCCTTCGCTTCCCTCACCAATCCACCACTCCCCTTCGCTGCCCACCCTCCCTCTGCCTCCCTTTCCTCTCTCCCTCTCTCCCTCCCCATTGCTCCTGCTGCCTCTCCCCCTCTCTATCTCTTATCCTTTCCATCACCTCGCTCCCTCCCGTCCCGACATACCTCCCTTCCGTGTCCTCCCTCCCCCACCCTCACCTTCCCCTCCCTCACCCTCCCCTCCCTCCCTTCCCTCCCTCCCTCTATCCTTCCCTCCCCCATCGTCTACCTCCCCTCCTCTCCCTCTCCCACTCTCCTTTCTCCCTCACTTCTTTCCCTCCGCCTGTCCTCCCGCCCTCCCTCCCTCCTTCTTGCCCTCTCCCTCGTTTTCTACCTCCCTTCCCTCCCCCCCCCCTCACTCTTGTCCATCCACCGTTTCTCCCCGCCCCCCTTTCCTGCCCTCCATCCTCCCCCCGCACCTCCCCAGTCCCCGACCCCTTTCTCAGCGTGCCTACCATTTGGTCCAGGGTTTGCGCCACGTCGACTAAAAATCTGAAATCTCATCTCCACACTAGTCTGTGATTTTGATGGATTAGACCGGCTTGAGTTTGGGGTGGGTGTGTGGGTGGTGGGAGGGGTGGGAGGGGTGGGGTAGGGGTGGGGGTGGGGGTTGTGGATGGGTGCAGGAAATAAACGGGTTTCCGGTTTCAGGACATAACTTAGGCGCTGGTGTCATTGCTTCGGGTTAAATTTGTGACATTTCCACAATATTAATCCACTCCAATCATTATGTACGACGGCGGGAGAACTGATTCCTATTGTTTATCATATTTATTACGTATATATATATATATAAGCACATACATATAGACATTGACAGAAATATATATATATATATATATATATATATATATATATATATATATACATATATATATACATACATATATAGACATGTATAGACATGCAGAGAGATGTAGATACATATATGGACATGTATATACAGGTATAGACATGCAGAGACATGCAGAGACATGTATATACATGTATATACATGATTATACATATATAGACATATATAGACCTATATAGACATATACGTATAACCTTTGTTGGGTAGGGTATACTGTTGTGTAGTGACACACACACATAGTTATATATATATATATATATATATATATATATATATATATATATATCACATATATTTACATAAAATATAGACATTTCAATTTGAGTTCTGGAGTGATGCTAACTTCATTCCACGTTGAAGCTGGGTACAATAATCACATTTACGCAAGACATGTAAATAGTTAATTACAATAATTGTCGGAAATTATTAACTGAATTCGACCTCTCTAAACGGATGTTGCTTTCCGCTGCTGCCGTTCGGAGGCGGCGTCGGATCGTGAGGGGGGCGGGGGGGGGGGGGGTTGGGGGGGGGGGGGGTAGAGATTGGGGGAGCTGTTTACAGCCAAGAAGACCCGTGGATATTGAGGGAAATGTTCGGATCACCTTTCTGCCTTCCACGCTGCTAAAAATATAATAAATATTATAAAAAAAATAATAATAGAGCTAACTTAGGCGAGCTGCGAATGGGACTGGAAGCTGGAGGGAGTTTTGGAAACCTGAGAGGGTCTATGCATCTCCACCTCGTCTCCTCCTCCTCCTGGTGCTTGCTACCTGTAGGCCCGGCGCACCTGAGCCTTCAGACCGGCGCCATCTGTCGTCACCCCGGCGCACCACTCGCGCGCGTTGATTCGGGGGGGGGGGGGGAGGCAGGTTCTTAGAAAATGACAATTTAGCTTTGCGGTTGTGATTCTAAAGCTGCATAGTGTGATGAAGTATCAAATTTTCAAACCCAGAATACTTACCTAAATTTGATTCTACATATCTATTAAATACTGCTGCACTTATTAAGGATTTGTTGCCACAAAGAAGGGAATCCCAAGTGAATTTAATAGAACCTGTTACTGCAGAAGTCTATGGTGTCAGAGTTTTGGCGTGCTTGTCAAAATTAATTTGGCATGTTTACACTTCAAATAACTCCAAAGTTAGCCATTTAAAATAGAAGTTACTTCAAACTAAAGTAAGGTAGATCATAATCAATTTCATATATTTATCTCAGAATATGACAGACACTCAGAATCATCGGACTATACAACGTTAAACAAATGAATTAAAATGGGAAATTAAAGGCAATGTTCCTTCCATCAAATTTTGCTTTTGAAGGAACTGCTGTTATTTTCCCTTTGGAGTTATTATCTACTCACATAGAACTGTGAGTATTCTCCTGTAGCTATTATTTGATGTTAGCTAGCCTATTTGATTCTGATTCAGGAAATATGGTTCCATGTTTGACAACAGTTAAATAGAGTGTTACTGTTAGCTGTATAGAAACAAGAGAGTTGTAATTTAGCACTGAACAGGTGCTTAACTTATGCATACGCTGAAAGAAAGATATTATTTGTTGCTGCTTTTCGTCCTAGCAACTATATATATATAAATATATATATGTCACATGTGGTGTGCCCCAAGGGTCAGTGTTAGGGCCACTACTCTTTATAATCTATATAAACGGTCTTGAAAAATGGTTGCAAACTGAATGCCTCCAACTATATGCAGATGACACAGTCATATACGCAAATGGCACCACCATCAGAGGAGGTAATAACTAAACTAAATAAACTCCTACTAAAACTGGATGAGTGTGTGAGTCCAACAAAATAACCATCAACACAAGCAAATCAAAAACAGTACTCTTCTCGCATAAACAAATGCCAGAAAGAAAACTACACTGTAAGTTAGGAAACCAAACACTAGAAAATGTAGTAAACATTACAAATACCTAGGCCTTGAGTTGGACAGCCAACTAAACTACAACCTATGTATAAATAAAATTATACAAAAAGTAAACCACAAACTGTGGCTATTTGCAAAGCTAAGAGACTACATGACACAAGAAATGTCAATAAAAATCTTCAAGGGCATGGTGCTCCCCTATTTTGACTATGGAGATGTAAACTACATGGGTGCGAGAAAAGAACTACTAAAAAAACTGCAAACACTGCAGAACAGAGCCCTAAAAATCTGTCTAAGAGTAGACAAGCTGCACCCCACCTATGACATACACAAAAGAACCAAAGTGAAATTACTAGAAAATAGGAGAATAATTCATTTGAAAACATTAGCATATAGCTATAGTCAAAACATTAAACTTCTAACAAAACCACAAAGGGCTACTAGAGCAAATAATGCGCCACTACTAAAGCAGACCAGAAGCCAAATAAAAGCTCATGAGAGAAGCACGCTGGAAATGGCTGCCAAGGTGTGGAATGCCCAAACGGTAAAGGAACGACAAATTCCTGACCTAAAAACTTACAAAAAATATCTGTGCAAAATAAGGTTAGGAAACCCCACTAAGCTGCACTGCAAAGGGGCATGTGATATGTCACGGTCCACCAGCAGGATGCCCAATGGAAGGTAACCATGCCAAAAGTAGCCAGATAACACACCACACAGCTACGTACAAGCCTATGATATGTAAATAGGAGTAGGATAGTCTAGTAATAAGAGTAGAAAAATAAAAACATATATACCAAGAAAATCCAAAAAAACTAACATAGGCTACTAACCATACCAACCAATTATCTATCTGCTACTGAAATGCAGGCAATCAAATACCTTATCAGCAGCCACTGTGTGGTAAGATAACACCAACACTACAACTGGCCAGCATTGAAAACAAGCCTGGGTACCCGGGCTTATATGCTATGGACAGTATAAATACAGCCTCAATAAAAAAAAAAAAAAAAAAAAAATGTATAGTGATAATCCCATTACCACATGTAATAAGCTCTGGATTATCCTCCCCCCCCCCCACCGGGGTTGGTGGTGGGGGGTCCGGCATGCACCTAGCCGGCCCCCAGCGCGGGGCGCAACACGCCACTCACTCGGAAGATATATATACTAATTCAATGTTATGCATTTTCTTTATTGAAATCATTTGCTTCGCTAAATAGGTCTCCATTTGTTGTCAATTAGAGTCCCCTTTACTGGCTCTAGAGCCCAATGTTTCGTGCCACTTATTGAACCGTCCAATGCAGTTGCGCAAACCCACTGATTTAACTTGTAATAATAATAGCAGTAATAATAATGCAAATTTAATAGAGCGCTCTACTAACAGCAGCCTTCTAAAGAGTTGTAAATAAAGCGACTCTTGCATATTTCCAACCAAACTAATGATGCTGTGTTAGCAAGAATTTTCATTTACCAGAAAAGTATTAAGGTAATTAAATATTAGTATTAAATAGGCGAGTCGTGGCGGTTTGTTTATATAGCTTGAACCATGTGTTGCTTAAAGCTGCATAGTCCGATAAAAGCATCACATTGTCGACAGTAAAGCACTCATCTAGATTTGAACCTAAGTATCTAACTTAATACTGGCCCACTTATTATATAGTTGTTGCTGCATAACATGGCATACGCTGGCAATTTAATAGAACATGTTACTGTTGTAACCCAATGGATCAGAATTTTGGCAAACATGGCAAAATTAATTTTGCCTGTTTAGTTTTCCACTTCAAATATCTGTGAAGTTAGTCAGTTTAAATCATAGTTATTTCAAACTGAAATAACGTAGATTGTAGCAATCACCCTACTATATTTGTCTCAGAAAATTACAGGAAACCAAAACCATCCGGTTATTAAACTATAATATATCATGAACATAATGCTTTTATTTAAAAGCGGTATAGTGCCAGTGATATTGTTCATAATTCAAAGTGTTATTTTAGGCACTGCAGGCACTATTATTGCAATCCTCTGGCAGTGGGTGAGTGATGGTGATGTAACGCCATGCCGTCAACAAACGCCATATTCAACAATATTTAGGGCAATTTGTGGGAAGAAATGAGTAGAAAGCTATTGCGTCACTTAATTATCACAACTCGGGCACTTATTCCCAGTTTTCCAAAGGTCAGACCCGAAGCCATATTTGTATAATTCTGCGGATGCAAACAGCTAAGCCGGTTTCTGTGTGGTCATAGGCACAGAGGAATTTTAATATACTTATACTATACTTATAATATACCTATAATATACTTGTAATATACTTATAATATACTTATAATATACTTATAATATACTTATAATATACTTATAATAGTCTTATAATAGACGTATAATAGACGTATAATAAACGTATAATATACTTTATAATAGACTTTTTATATACCTATAAAATACTTATAATAGAATTATAATAACATTATTATAGTAGGCTTATAATAGACTGATAATAGACTGATAATGGACTCATAATAGACTCATACTAGACTCATACTAGACTCATACTAGACTCATAATAGACTCATAATAGACTCATAATAAACTTGTAATATACTTATAATAGACTTATAATATACTTATAATAGACTTATATATGAAGTATTTTCACATTTGTTTGTTTGCTGGAGTTTTACATTCTAGCAACATATAAGGTCATATCCTGACTTATAAGGTCATGTCTACGATTGGAAATTCCCCTGCTTAATCAACTAATGTAACAATTTAAAATTGAAAAAATCGCCGAAAAATATAAACATTTTATTAAACGATGAAACATACTTTACTGACACGCCCACCCTGCCCACTGTCCGACACTTCAGTCACTTGTTGCAATCATAAATATGTTGACAACCGGCGCTCGCCTCTTAGCACAATTTCTCAGCAATTTAAAAATAAATGTTGGGTAAGAACTGTACTAAGTTTTGTTTTTAAGAAGAAAGACTCCACGTGCCAAGCTAGGAAGTGACAAGTATCAATTTTGTAAGTCGTCGGTTTGACTCGACCGGGAATTGAACTCCCGATCCCAGGGACCAGACGGGATGGCTGAATGAGTTGAGAGTAGGTCTCCTGTTTTGGGAGATCAGGTGATCCGAACCCATGGGTTTGTGGATTCGAACCCTGGTCGAATCAAACAAATGACTTTAAAATGCATACTTGTCACTTCCTATCCAGGTGCTCGGCATTATTAAGATAGGGCAAGGACTGGTTGGCTCAGTGTCAGGATAATTTTATCTTGAAGATTTGTGACTGAGTGGGATATCAGTTCATGGTGCTTGTGGCCTGGTCTCCCAGTGGTGCAGCACTATAAAGTTGCCATACTTGTGCACTGTCACAAGTCGATACCCATCCTGATATGACCATAAATGTTACTAGGACGTAAAACAACAACAAACTGATCTCCGGATCCCCCGCGCGAGAGGCCCGGGCTCTATGGATTCGGCCACCGCGGCAGATTGTTTTAAGATGTTGGCAGTGTTTTCCTTAAGCGCCGCCAGGTGTCAGTCTCCCCGACGCGTTGTAGTCCGTGAAAGAAGACGCTGTTATTGCGGCCGGCGAAATAAAGAGAAGGAGAGGCAGTGCGTCGAAAAACTCGACTGGGAATTTCACGAGTTTGTTTTTAATTAGACTACTTTGAAAACGTTTACAGCGATGAAATAGCGAGGGGACCGACTAATGGTGGCACAACTGCCAACTACTAACTGTCAACTGCCAACTGTCAAAGAGCCGATGGCAGAATCGTTATTACTATTACACGTGTCACTTTCAAACAGAGGGAGCGGGACGTAGCTCAGGCGGTAGAGTGTCCACCTGTGAAGGTGTGGGCCATACGATGGATCCTGCTCAGTGGACCCATTTGGGGTTTGGGTTATTTTCCGTTCCAACCAGTGGTCCACAACTGCTTCATCAACGTGTAAAATATTCCGATTTACAGCATTGGTGGGGGAATGCAAATAGTCTATTATGGATTAGGTATACGTGACCAGGTGCATGTATGTGTATATCTAAGTGCTGGTGGTGCCTGAGTGAGATGTAAATAGACATAGTGGGTGCTGGCAGGACTGTGTGTAAGGGGCACTCAGAGCCTACCCCCTCCCCCCTCTGCTAGTCAGGATCACCACACTCAGGCTCAATAGACATAGTGGTGCTGGCAGGTCTGGGTGTGATTGCAGGTGGTGGACAACTCCTTGGGAATAACATCGCGTTGGCAAGTGGCGTTGAAAAACAAAGACAACAAAAGTTGAAAATGTTGCCTTATTTTCTTCAAACTGGGAGCTTAAAGAGTGGTGCTAAATGGGGTGGTTTTGGCTGGTTTTGGCCAGTTTTCGCTGGTTTTGGTAGGTTTCGGTGGCACAGTTATGGGCAATAAATGAAACTGTTGACATTCCCCCTCGGAGTGTTCGTTATTTCTTTCCTGCCGCCCAAACACCGGACGCGATGATCGAATCGGTAGAGCGCAGACCTCCAGTGCGGAAGGTTGTGAGTTCGATTCTCGGGCGAGTCAGACCAATGACTTACAAAATTGATACTTGTTGCTTCCCAGGCAGGCACTGATCATTATTAGGATAGGGCAAGGACAGGTTGGCTCAGTGTCAGGATAATGTGACTGAGTGCGATATCGGATCATGGTATGGTCGCCTGATCTCCCTGTGAGGCAGCACTATAAAGTTGCCATGAGTCCACGCATTCACAAGTCAGTACTCTTCCTAATGTGACTTTAGATTTTGTAGTGTTACGATAATGTGACTGAGTGAGATATCATGTCATGGTGATTGTGGCCTGATCTCCCAATAGGTCAGCACTATAAAGTCACCATGAATGCACTCTGTCACAAGTTAGTACCCATAATGATATGAACTTAGATGTTGCCAGGACATAAAACTCCAACAACCAACCAGCCAATTTCCTGCTCAGGTAACAACTACATCAGTAGCCGGAGACTGACGGCCACCACAAAGGGCGCGCGGGTGTATCAGGTTGGTTGGTTGTTGGGGTTTTACGTCCTAGCCACACCTGTAGTCATATCAGAACGGTTACTGACCCTACTTGTGACAGGGCGCACTCATGGCGATTTTATAGTGCTGCCCCACTGGGAGATCAGGCAGCAGCCACACTGACCCGATATCCCACTCAGTCATATTATCCTGACACTGAGCCAACCAGTCATTGCCCTATCCTACTGTAAAAATATACCGATTTTCGGTTCGGATTTATATATTGGCTAAGAACATTATTATCCTTGGGCGATGGAGTGGGGACCAGGATTATGTAACTTGGAAGCAATGGGTGCCCCACTCACTTTGTGACAGAAGCACCTATGTGCAAATGTGATAACACCTAGCAACCGAGATTGTGATGTGATGTTCATACTTAAGAGATGGTTAATAATTATTGAAATGTTCCCTTCCTGTACCAGGAAGAGTGCATAGGGGGAGAGAGGCATTGATATATGTTTGTTGTAACTGTCTGCAACTACCTGTTACCACGGGACTGATGGACAATCACACCCAGCCATCCTGCATACTGTTGGACACCACCTTCAGCTGGGGTTGAGTGACAGCTGCCCCTATTAGGGTGTCGCCCAGCAGGCTGTAGAGAGTGTCTGATTGCCTGGCTGTGTGAGCCCAGTCACCTGCATTCCTTATACCTGACACACAGACCCCACAAGGGACACACTCCACTTTCTACACTCAAATGAGCAACATCTATTCCAAAGACACTGAGCTGTGTGGAACAACCATTGGACTCAGGTTCAATGGGCTATAGGCATGGATTCTAATATACACCAGCAATAGTCATGAGGATCTGTGTGGGCAATTGGTAAGGAGTGAGGGTGATAGGTCGCCAGTAGTTGAACAGGGGTTGATGCCAATAAAGCACAACCATTTCACTGTCAATCTTGCACGACTTGTCTTCTTTCTTTGTTATGATTTTTGGAGAGTAGTGACAGGTGGGAACTGACAGACAGTTGTCAGAACACACCCGTGGACACTAGTAATGTTTGGGGTTCAGACGGCCGAGTCCCGACATATTAGACTACTAATGAAGGTAGTGACACAAATACACTTTATTAGTCATTGGTTTGATTCGGGCGCGATTCGAACTTCAGACCTTTCAACCAGGAAGCCTGCGCACTACCCATTCGGCCACCGCTTCCTAGCCAGGCACCCGACATTATTAGGATTGGACAAGAACTGGTTGGCTCAGTGTCAGGATAATGTGACTGAGTGGGATATCGGATCATGGTATGGTCGCCTGATCTCCGTGTGGCGCAGCACATGGATAAACGCTGTCACAATGTGACCTTAGATTTTGCTAGGACGTAAAACAACAAACAAACAAACAAAGCCAACTGCAAATATCCCTCTGAAATTAGGAAGAACATAATATACGCAATGTCAGCACAAATGGCTTCCACACAGGGGGGGGGGGGCACCACGTGTGTGTGTTGGGTGTCCAACGTGTGAGTTTGTTTGGTAGGGGAGAGGGGAGGGGGTTGTGGGAGATGGGGGAAGGAGGGGGACGGGTGGGGTCTCCCAGTCAGAGTAGCACCTAGAATGTCAAACCCACCCAGTACGCCGCTCAGCACAGCTCATTACCATAAGTGACGTCATCGACTCGCACCACGTGGTCGCGCTTATCTGATAATCCTTAAATCCCCTTAATCCGATGAAAGCGTCCATTTTTCCAAAGCAAAGCACTTACCTAGATTTGAACCTACGTATGCACCATAGATACGGTTGCACTCATTAAGTATTTATTGCAAGTTCGTGCTCCTGTAATATATATACATATGTATACATACATACTGCTATGTGTAAAAAAAACAGTAGATCAATACAACTCATATGGTATTTCGAAATGAACACCAACATTGATATGTCATGTTTTCAATTCCAATATCTTCTAAATTAATTCTTGAAAGTGAAAAAAGAAGCTACTTGAAAGTAAAGTAATGTTGCGTATCACGATTAACTTAAAGCTGCATAGTCCGATGAAGCATCACATTTTCAAAACCAAAGCAATTATCTAGATTTCATTCTACAGATCTAACTTAGATACTACTGCACTTAGTAAGCTTGTGTTGCCATATTGAAGGAAATACTGAGACAGTTTAATAGAATATGTTGTTGCTAATACCTATGGTGTCAGAGTTTTGGCGTGCTTGCCAAAACTAACTTTCAATTTCAAATATCTCAAAACATAGTAATATAAAATAAAAGTTAGATAACTTCAAAGTAAAATAAGGTAGATTATAACAATCAATTTAATATATTTATCTCAGAACAATTACCAAACCTCAAGTCCCTCAGACTATGCAACTTTAAGATATTCATTTGAAAAATATGCCAGATACAAACAAAAACCCTATCGAATTATGCAACTTTAACAGTATCACCCTCCGCCGCCCCTGCTATGGTAACTTCAATAAGAACGCGCATGCGCACACTGCGTCACAACCAAGACGCGGTGCGGTGCATTTCGGGTATGTCAGTGGCCCGTGGGCGGGGCGGCGCGGGGCGGGTTCGGGGGGGGGGGAGGGGAGGGAGGAGAGGGAGGCGGGGAAAGGCGAGCGGGTAGAGGAGCGGAGGAGAGGGAGGCGAGACAGGGCGGCGGGGGCAGGCGGGCGGAGGAGAGGTGGGGTAAGGCGGGGCGGGTCAAGGTGGGCAGGAAAGGGAGGCGGGGAGGGGAGAGGAGGGGAGGGGAGGAGAGGGAGGCGGGGCGAGGCCAGGAGGGGAGGAGAGCGAGGCGGGGCAGGGCGGGGCGAGGCGAGGCGGGGGAAGGAGAGGGGGGCGGGGCGAGGCCGGGAGGGGAGGATAGCGAGGCGGGGCAGGGCGGGGCGAGGCGGGGGAAGGAGAGGGAGGCGGGGCTGGGCGGGGCGAGGCGGGGATAGGAGGGGAGGAGAGGGAGGCGTGGCATAACGGGGCGGGAATGGCGGAATGAGTGGCTGCCTAGAGGTAGGATGTGGGTGGGAGTGTGGGAGGGAGGGGGTACAAAGGCAGCCGAGCAGCTCGGATCAATAAGCGCTAACGGATGAGCAGCTCACCAGGTGACGCTCATTACTGCATTTCAATTGTTTCATTTCTGCTATTCAATCCGAGTTTAGCTGACCATCCTCGCGACCAGACGGGATGGCAGAATGAGTTGAGCGTCCGTCTCCCATTTTTGTACATAGTGGGATTCGAACCCACGAGTTAGAACGCTGGTCGAGTCAAAGCAATGACAGTGTGGACACCTGGCATTATTAGGATAGGGCAAGGACTAGTTGGCTTGGTGTTAGGATAATATGACTGAATGGGGATATCAGGTGGCCTGGTCTCCCAGTGGGGAAACACTAAAAGGTCACCCTGAGTGTTCACTGCCAGAAGTCTGTACCTGTCCTGATCTGACCTTGGATGTTGCCAGGACGTAAAACTCCAACAACCAAACAACCAAGCAACGAATCTGACCACCCGCGCTCTAGGCGTATGTGTGTGTGTGTGATTGAGTATGTGTGTCAGTTAGTGCGTGTAGGTGGTGGATGACAGTGTACCCAGCTCAGGGGCTAGCACCCAAAACTACATGGTTTGTGTTGCATGGTTTTGGTTTGGTTTGTTGGGCATCCTGTGTGTGCCCGTGCCCCCTTATCATTGGACAAACAAAGAATGGCTTTGTGTTCTAGGAAGCGGGTTTCGCAACCCAGATTTGTAATTGTATTAGCAGGCAAGAATTGCTGACGTCAGTAGGATCTCTGTTGTTACTAAGCCATGAGTTCAATGCCACTGGTCCCAATGTTATGCGTTTTTATTCTCACCTTCTGCGGTGTTGGCGTTGAAGGTATTCTGTTATTCAAAGGGAAGCATGTTAAACCTGAGCAATTCCTGAGTTGATCACCTCTCTCACCCAATTAACTCTGAGCTGCTCATCTATATAGATAGTTCCCCTGGATCAGTTCACTGAGCAGATCAAGCTCCTCACCAGTATCTGTTAGCAGCTCCTACTGAAACGATCCTACGGAACAGTATCTGTTGAGCAGCTCCTGTTGAGCAGCTTCTGCTTAGATGTTTTTGTAGACCAGCTCCGATCGAGCAGCTCCTGTTGAACAGCTCCTTTGGAGCAGCTCCCGTTGAACACCTCCCATTGAACAGCTCCTGTTGAACAACTCCTGTTGAGCAACTCCCGTTGAGCAGCTATCATTGAACAGCTCCTGTTGAGCAGCTCCCGTTGAGCACCTCCCGTTGAACAGTTCCCTTTGAGCAGCTCCCCTTGAGCAGCTCCTGTTGAACAGCTCCTGTGGCGCAGCTCCTGTGGAGCAGCTCCTCTTCAGCAACTCCCGTTGAGCAGCTACCGTTGAACAGCTCCTGTGGAGCAGCTCCCATTGAACAGCTCCCGTTGAACAACTCCTCTTGAGCAACTCCCGTTGAGCAGCTACCGTTGAACAGCTCCTGTGGAGCGGCTCCCGTTGAACAGCTTCTGTTGACCAGCTACTTTTGAGCAACTCCTGTTGAGCAGTTCCCGTTGAAGACCTCCCGTTGAACAACTCCCATTGTCGCTTCCTAGCCAGGCAGCCGGCATTATTAGGATTGGGCAAGGACTGGTTGGCTCAGTGTCAGGATAATGTGACTGAGTGGGATATCAGATCATGGTATGGTCGCCTGATCTCCCTGTGAGCCATTCAGTCATTACCCATTGCTTAATAGTTGGCTGAAACTGGTCGAGTGTGACAGCGCGAATTCAGTGACCCGGAATTGAAAGGTGGGGTCAGCGGCCCCGACTCCTATTCGGGCAGTCCTTGCCTTATTCTAATAATGCCTAGCGCATGGCGCGAAAGTGACAAGTACCAATTTCTAAATCATCGGTTTGACTCGAACCCATTGGTTCGAATCCCACTGAACAGAGATAACTTCAGCAGCGCCTACTGAGAAGTTCAGGGGAGCTGCTCAGGCTGCAGAACTGAAATAGAGCATCTTAGTTAGATGTAGCTCCCATTGGATCACACATTCAGTAGCTCCCATACACTGGCCTACTGGGGGTAGCAGATCACGGAACTACCTAAATGGCATAATTCATAGGGATCCACTCACATATATCACATACAAAAAATCCTCCAAGCTAGTGGAGGAAAGGTCCCACGCAGGAGGCAGAGAGGTGCATGCTGGCACCCCGCCCCACCCCTGGGGAGGGGGGTGCGAGTGCAATGTACTCCAGGTCTTATTACATGCGATAATGGCCTCATCACTATATCCATATAATATATGCCATCTCCCAGAACCCGAAGTTCCTTCTCGATTCACTGATTTTGTACTGGCATTATTGTAGCCCGCTGAGTTGACGGAATTCCGTGATACTTCGCGTTGATTTTGAGGGATTGATCTTTTGGGAGCTGTTGGAGTTCTTAATATTGCATATTTAATTGTATTCTTATTAGTATAATGCCCTACATACTTAATATATTATATTATGTAATATATATTTTCTATGTATTATATATAATATGTGTGGTATTTGTAAACTATTATGTTAATATAAATTAAATTAAATATATATCCCCTCGTGCGGCACGAGGGGGCGCATCCGAATTCATTACCCGACAGATGGGATGGGGGGGGGGGACATTCCACCAAGGCGCTTATGGATGAATCATAATAATACAGTAATGTTCCCCTACAATTTATACTCATATAATGTTTTATACACTACATATATAATGTGTATATATGTGATGTATAAGCATTATGCGACTATAAAGCCGCGTAAGGGAATTTCTATGTCTTTATTACACTGTATTATGTTATTCTGATATTATATTATTGGCCAATGGGCTCTCTGCATCTATTTGCTTCCTACTCATACGGGTACCACGGATTAGCTGTGACTATAGCCGGCTGGGCTGAGCTCGATGGTCATGTGGGCGGGGAAATGTTTGGAGTGCCCGCTTGGCCCCTTAGGCGCCTCCGGGCCCCGTGCGTCCGCGTTCCTCGCCTGGCGCTCGGCCCTGCGTCTTCGCAGGCCTTCCCTCTGCTCGTCCAGCTTCGCCATCTCCTCCTCCAGCTCCATTTCACGGATGTCTTCCTTCGCCTCCTTCACCTGGTCTTCCAGAGACATGCCTTGCATGGCTGAAGAAACGTCCCCCTCCTGTTTAGATCTCGCCTGCCGCTCAGCCGATGCTCTTCGTGACAGACGTGATGGCTGTCCGTCGACCTCGCTCTCGATCTGGTTGCGGGAGCAGGCCTCAAGGTCACCCTCCCTGTGCGAGGACGCACAGAGAGAACAGTAGACAGCCGACATCACGGGTGGTAGAGGCGGCGGCGGCGGGAGGAGGCGGGGAGGAGGCGGGGAGGAGGTATTGACGCTTCAAAATTCTGGTCGCATATATATAGATATAATGCGTTGGTGGGAGTATATTCGCCATCTTAATATGGATGGGAACCATGATTGGGAGGGGAGCACAAGAGTGTCTAGTAACAGGAGAGTTAACAAATAGGTTCCATAGCGACTTCCCTAAATTAATACTTGCATAATTCTTATACATCACATATATGAGCTCAGTGTGTGAAATTACCTTTGATTCTGATCATGCCCCCCAACCCCAAGAAGTGTAGGTCATCTGATCTGTCAGGTAGTTCATTGGCTGAGTAATAGATAACTCACCCACATTGATCACCTCAACAAGATGGAAGGTGTTACACTTTAACCCTCCCATCTCTCTGCCTCCTTCCACCTCCCCCCCCCCCTCTTACTACCCCTCCTACTCCCCTCTCCTCCCCATCTCTCTGCCTCCTTCCACCTCCTCCCCCCTCCCCGCTCCTACTCCCCCTCCTACCTCCCCTCCTTTTCATCCTCCTCGACCTCCTCAGTCCTCTCCATCTCCTCATCCGCTCCTCTCCCTCAGCCCGGTGCCTTCCCGCAGCCTTCTCTCCGCGTCTTCCTCCCCGACCTCCGCTCTCTTCTCTCCTCCCCATCTGCCCCTCCCCCCTCCTCATCTCCTCTTGCCCTCCTCATCCCTAGCTCTGACTCTGTTGGGTCCTCTCTCTCTCTCTTCCTCCTCATCCCCTTCCTGACCCCTTCCCTCTCCTCATCTCCTTCTTGGCCGTCTCGCTCCTCCCCCTCCTTTTCCTCTCCCTCCATCGCCCTCCTTCTTCCATTTCCTGCCGTTTCCTCCTCATTCTCTCCATTCCTCCCTTCCTCCCCCCTATTCCCCACATCCCCCCACCCCCTTTCCCTCCTCCTCCCTATCACCTCCTGCTTTCTGCTCTCCTCCCCCATCTGCTCCCGCCTGCTCCGCCTCCTCCCCCTGTTTCTCCAGTCCTCCCTCCCTCTCTCGCGCCTCCTCCCCCTCCCCTTCTCCTTCTTCGCTCGTACCCTTCAGCCCTCCTTCCCTCTCCCTTCCAAGTCCTGCATCTCACCATTCCCTCTTCCCCCCACCTATCCCCCTCCTCACAAAACCTCTCGTTTAACCCATTGTTTGCCGAGATCGACAAGAAAGCTGGAGCGGCGCGGCAAATGAACCCACGTTAATGCAGCACCCATCGCTCACTCACTGGCGTCACCGCCTACCCGGGCACCGAACACTTCTTTCCACATTCTAATGCGCAGTGAGATATTAGATTTGAAGTCTTTGAAATTTGGAATATTTTGGACCAGGGCAGAGGATTTATGTTTAAACTAGGGATTGTCTACTGGCACAGTTACTGTGCCACTGAATGCTTCGTTTGTCTATTATTAACACGGACGCGGTGGCTGAATCAGTAGAGCGCAGGCGTCCCTTGTGGAAGGTCCGGAGTTTGAAGCCCAGTCGAATCAGACTTCCAAAACTCATACTTTCGCTACCTAGCACTATGCTCAGCGTTAATACTATAGGATAGGGCAAGGACTCCTTAGCTCACGATCATGATAATTTGAGTAAGTGGGAAACCGGGTCATGGTACCAGTGGGCTGTTCTCCCACTGGGGCAGTAATATAAAGTGACCATGACTTTGCACTGTCACAAGTCGGCACCGGTCCTGATATGACCATCGATGTTTCCCGGATGTAAGACTCCAATAAACATGCCAAAAAACAAATTGTCTATTAATTCAGAGCCAGGGAAATGATATTGCTCAGTTTCCCGAGGAATAATTTTTTGGTTTAGATCATTATTTCACGTCCTAGCAACATTTAACGCTGCATAATAAAGCCGATGGTTTCCAGGATTTGCCATATTCTTTGTTTAGATAAATATAATTAAGTTGATTGCTATAATAATTAATATACTTTAGTTTATTTCGAAGTAAATTTTACTTTAAAGGGTTGACTTGGGAGATATTTAAACTGACAACATGCTAAGGGAAGTTGGTGACCAAACGGGATGGCCGAATGAGTTTACCGTCCGTCTCCCGTTTTGATAAATCGTGGGATTCGAACTGATGGGTTCGAGTCAAACTGATGATTTAGAAATTGGTACTTGTCGCTTCCACGTCATGCGCTAGGCATTATTAGTATAAGGCAAGGACTACTGGCCACTGCCACTGACCCCACCTTTCGGTTCAGGGTCACTGAATTCATGCCGTTACACTCGACCAGTTTCAGCCAACTATAAAGCAATTCTGTCAACATTCATTCATTCACAAAAGACAAGTTCATTAAAAAGTCATTATGGATTCGTGCCAGTGTAAACGCAACATAAGGTTTGAGATAAATATAGCACCATTGTTACGTCGTGCATTCTTCGTGTGGAGGAGTAGAATGGCATGGCTGAGATGAAGGGGAGAGGATGTCTGTGAAACAATAGACGATTTCCACTTCCAACCTGCCTTCTAACGGGAGTGGAAAAACGTACCATTGTGGGTAGCAGCTCACTGTTCAGTATGCGCCTTAGAAATGGTCGTATAGAGGATTTCCACCACCAGTCCGCCCTCTTATAGCAATGGCAAGAACTGATGTTATGGGTAGCAGCTTACTGTGCAGCGAGCTCTATAGAAAATGTCTCATGGAGGATTTCCACCACCAACCCGCCCTCTACTGGCAGTGGCAGGAACTAATGTGAGCAGCATCTCACTGTGCGGCCTGCTTTGTGGAAAGGGTATTATAGAGGAATTGCACCACCAACCCATGGCAGCAGCAACATTTAATGCTGTAGGTTGCAGTTAACTGTGCAGCACGATGTGTGGACAATGTCTCACAGAGGATATACATCAATACTGGCCTCTGTCGGCAGTGGCTAGAACTAATGTTGCCGCGCATGCTCCATGGAAAAGGTCTACCGTGAAAATGCTTATGATATTCCATTGAACAGAGAACACCTGTGTTACTTAATGAGGATCCCCATATTAATAACTAATAACTACTCCTAGTGGGGCAGCACTATAAAGCCGCAATGAGTGTAGATATAGACTCTAACCGTCCTGATATAGACTCTAACCTTAGATATTGCTGGAATGTAAAATAGCAACAAACAAACCATTGCGAAGGTCCATCTGCGCAGGTCCCATTGCGCAGATCCCATTGGCCAGGGCCCTCCGCGCAGTTCCCTCTGTGCAGTTCCTTTGCGCAGGTGCCTTTGCGCAGGTGCATTAGCTGGGTGCGCAGTGTGCGCTGCGCACCCCTACGCCATGTGAATATTGATGACGGTGCGAGCCGCTGAAATCGATCGTCAAACTCATCCAACTGCAACTTTACACTGGAGCGCCAGGCCTACATCGGCATCGGATCCTTGCGTGCTGAGCGCTTTTTGTTACTGGCCGAAATTCGTGATTTTTACAAAGTTACTCAATTAAGTGTGCACGAAAAGAGGCCAGGCCAGAACCTTCCCTCCCTCCACACACACGCACACACTACACGGTCTCCGCTCATCCTCCATCCCCACACTTACCCCCCCCACCCCCACCCTCCCCCAACCTGCATACAGTCATAGATTACGGATAGCGGCGCGATGGAGAATAAAGTGATCACGTACATGTGTGCTGCTTAATACGTCACTTCCAAAATGCCAAAGTTGGTGCCCCCCAACCACTAGACAGGCCCCGAGGCCATGGCAGCACTCACTATGTACTTGGCTTTTCATACAAACAGGAAGTGGTATTATCTAATGTGGGATATCTGTTGCACATACAAACAGGAAGTAGTATGAGCTAATGTGGGATATATGTTACACATACAAACAGGAAGTGGTATTATCTAATGTGGGATATATGCTACACATACGAACAGGAAGTGGTATTATCTAATGTGGGATATCTGTTACACATACAAACAGGAAGTGGTATTACCTAATGTGGGATATATGTTACACATACAAACAGGAGTGTTATTATCTAATGTGGGATATATGCTACACATACAAACAGCGAGTGGATTATCTAATTTGGGAGTATGTCGTACATCAACAAACAGGAAGTGGTATTATCTAATGTGGGATATCTGTTACACATACAAACAGGAAGTGGTATTACCTAATGTGGGATATATGTTACACATACAAACAGGAAGTGTTATTATCTAATGTGGGATATCTGTTACACATACAAACAGGAAGTGGTATTATCTAATGTGGGATATATGTTACACATACAAACAGGAAGTGGTATTATCTAATGTGGGATATCTGTTACACATACAAACAGGAAGTGGTATTACCTAATGTGGGATATATGTTACACATACAAACAGGAAGTGTTATTATCTAATGTGGGATATCTGTTACACATACAAACAGGAAGTGGTATTATCTAATGTGGGATATATGCTACACATACAAACAGGAAGTGTTATTATCTAATGTGGATTTATCTGTTACATACAAACAGGAAGTGGTATTACTCTAATGTGGGATATATGTTACACATACAAACAGGAAGTGGTATTACCTAATGTGGGTATCTGTTACACATACAAACAGGAAGTGTTTATGGGATATTACACATACAAACAGGAAGTGGTATTATCTAATGTGGGATATATGTTTACATCATACAAACAGGAAGTTGTTTTTATATCTAATGTGGGATAACTGTTACACATACAAACAGGAAGTTGGTATTATCTAATGTGGGATATCTGTTATCTACACTACAAACAGGAAGTGGTATGCCTAATGTGGGATATATGTTACACATACAAACAGGAAGTGGTATTATCTAATGTGGGATATATGTTACACATACAAACAGGAAGTGGTATTATCTAATGTGGGATATCTGTTACACATACAAACAGGAAGTGGTATTATCTAATGTGGGATATATGTTACACATACAAACAGGAAGTGGTATTATCTAATGTGGGATATATGCTACACATACAAACAGGAAGTGGTATTATCTAATGTGGGATATCTGTTACACATACAAACAGGAAGTGGTATTATCTATGTGGGATTTGTTCTAATGTGGGATATATGTTACACATACAAACAGGAAGTGGTATTATCTAATGTGGGATATCTGTTACACATACAAACAGGAAGTGGTATTATCTAATGTGGGATATATGTTACACATACAAACAGGAAGTGTTATTATCTAATGTGGGATATCTGTTACACATACAAACAGGAAGTGGTATTATCTAATGTGGGATATATGTTACACATACAAACAGGAAGTGTTATTATCTAATGTGGGATATCTGTTACACATACAAACAGGAAGTGGTATTATTTAATGTGGGATATCTGTTACACATACAAACAGGAAGTGGTTATTATCTAAGGTGGGATATCTGTTACACATACAAACAGGAAGTGGTATTATCTAATGTGGGATATCTGTTACACCAAACAGGAAGTGGTATTATCTATGTGGGATATTGTTACACATACAAACAGGAAGTGGTATCTATGTGGGATATTGTTACACATACAAACAGGAAGTGTTATTATCTAATGTGGGATATCTGTTTCCATTAATGTGGGATATCTGTTACACAACCACACAAACAGGAGTGGTATTATTAATGTGGGATATCTGTTACACACACAAACAGGAGTTACAATACAAACAGGAAGTGTTATTATCTAATGTGGGATATCTGTTACACATACAAACAGGAAGTGGTATTATCTAATGTGGGATATCTGTTACACATACAAACAGGAAGTGGTATTATCTAATGTGGGATATCTGTTACACATACAAACAGGAAGTGGTATTACCTAATGTGGGATATATGTTACACATACAAACAGGAAGTGTTATTATCTAATGTGGGATATCTGTTACACATACAAACAGGAAGTAGTATGAGCTAATGTGGGATATATGTTACACATACAAACAGGAAGTGGTATTATTTAATGTGGGATATATGTTACACATACAAACAGGAAGTGGTAATGTCTAATGTGGGATATATGTTACACATACAAACAGGAAGTGTTATTATCTAATGTGGGATATATGTTACACACACAAACAGGAAGTGGTATTATTTAATGTGGGATATATGTTGCACATACAAACAGGAAGTGGTAATGTCTAATGTGGGATATATGTTACACATACAAACAGGAAGTGTTATTATCTAATGTGGGATATCTGTTACACATACAAACAGGAAGTGGTATTATTTAATGTGGGATATCTGTCACAGACAAACAGGAAGTGGTATTATCTAATGTGGGATATCTGTTACACACACAAACAAGAAGTGGTATTACCTAATGTGGGATATCTGTTACACACACAAACAGGAAGTGGTATTATCTAATGTGGGATATCTGTTACACACACAAACTGGAAGTGGTATTATCTAATGTGGGATATCTGTTACACACACAAACAGGAAGTGGTATTACCTAATGTGGGATATCTGTTACACACACAAACAGGAAGTGTTATTATCTAATGTGGGATATCTGTTACACATACAAACAGGAAGTGGTATTATTTAATGTAGGATATCTGTCACAGACAAACAGGAAGTGGTGTTATCTAATGTGGGATATCTGTTAGGAGTGTTATTATCTAATGTGGGATATCTGTTACACACACAAACAGGAAGTGGTATTATCTAATGTGGGATATCTGTTACACACACAAACAGGAAGTGGTATTATCTAATGTGGGATATCTGTTACACACACAAACAGGAAGTGGTATTATCTAATGTGGGATATCTGTTACACACACAAACAGGAAGTGGTATTATCTAATGTGGGATATCTGTTACACACACAAACAGGAAGTGGTATTATCTAATGTGGGATATCTGTTACACACACAAACAGGAAGTGGTATTACCTAATGTGGGATATCTGTTACACACACAAACAGGAAGTGGTATTATCTAATGTGGGATATCTGTTACACATACAAACAGGAAGTGGTATTATCTAATGTAGGATATCTGTTACACATACAGACAGAAAGTGTTATTATCTAATGTGGGATATCTGTTACACACACAAACAGGAAGTGTTATTATCTAATGTAGGATATCTGTTACACATACAGACAGGAAGTGGTAATGTCTAATGTAGGATATCTGTTACACAGACAAACAGGAAGTGGTATTATTTAATGTGGGATATCTGTTAGACATACAAACAGGAAGTGGTATTATCTAATGTAGGATATATGTTACACATACAAACAGGAAGTGGTATTATCTAATGTGGGATATCTGTTACACATACACACAGGAAGTGGTAATGTCTAATGTAGAATATCTGTTACACAGACAAACAGGAAGTGGTATTATCTAATGTGGGATATCTGCCACACATAGAAACAGGAAGTGGTATTATCTGATGTGGGAGATATGTTGCACATACAAACACGAAGTGGTATTATCTAATGTAGGATATCTGTTACACACAAACAGGAAGTGGTATTACCTAATGTAGGCTATCTGTTACACACAAACAGGAAGTGGTATTATCTAATGTGTGATATCTGTTACACCTGCAAACAGGAAGTTATAATGTCTAATGTAGAATATCTGTTACAGACACAAACAGGAAGTGGTAATGTCTAATGTTGGATATCTGTTACACACACAAACAGGAAGTGGTAATGTATAATGTAGGATATCTGTTACAGATACAAACAGGAAGTGGTATTATCTAATGTAGGATATATATTGCACATACAAACAAGAAGTGGTATTATCTAATGTGTGATATATGTTACACATACAAACAGGAAGTGTTGTTATCTAGTGCGGGATATCTGTTACACATACAAACAGGAAGTAGTATGAGCTAATGTGGGACATATGTTACACATGCAAACAGCAAGACGTAATGTCTAATGTGGGATATATGTTACACATACAAACAGGAAGTGGTATTATCTAATGTGTGATATATGTTACACATACAAACAGGAAGTGTTGTTATTTAGTGCGGGATATCTGTTACACATACAAACAGGAAGTAGTATGAGCTAATGTGGGATATATGTTACACATACAAACAGCAAGACGTAATGTCTAATGTGGGATATATGTTACACATACAAACAGGAAGTGGTACTGTCCAATGGGGGATATCTTTTACACATACAAAAAGGAAGTAGGATTGACTAATATGGGATATCTGTTTCACATACAAACAGGAAGTGGGATCATTTAATGTAGGATATCTGTTACGCATACACAGAGGAAGTCGTAATGTCTAAGGTGTCATATCAGCTACAAATACAAGTGGGACATTGTATTATCTATTGTACGATATCTTCTATACATACAAACAGTACGTTGTATTATCTAATGTAGGATGTCGGCTCCATATACGGACAGGAAGTGGTATTATCTAATGTAGGATATCTGCCACACATACAAATAAGAAGTGGTATCATCTAATGTCCACATCGGAGACAAAACATGTTAGCCTGAGGATCCTACCCAGCTCGGCCATTAACCGGTGTTGACAGTGAGTTTGAAGGATATAAGGCACGGTGACCAGGCCACACTTCTGTGGTGTGCAATGTGTACATTTGATCTTATATAACCAGCTTTATAATACAGGCTTTGTTACATAGAAGAATGCCAAAGCAATTTAATAGAACCTGTCACTGCTGAACCCAATGACGTCATCATTTACTGGTTGGGGGGTTATTGGAGTTTTACTTCCTGGCAACATCTAAGGTAATGCCAGGATGGGTACCGACTTGTGACAGTGTGCAGTCATGGTGACTTTATAGTACTGCCCAACTGGGTGACCAGGCCGCCAGCGCCATGACCTGATATCCCACTAAGTCACATTATTCTGACACTGAGCCAACCAGTCCTTGCCCTATCCTAATAATGCCGAGCACCAAGCGAGGAAATGACAAGCACCAATGTTTAAGTCATTGGTTTGACTCAACCAGTGTTCGAACCCGTGGGTTTGAATCCCACGATCTACCAACATGGGAGACGGACACTCAACTCATTCCACCATCCCTATATAATCAAATATTTAGCATGCGTATAGTATTCGCGGCATTGGTAGCAGTGGGGGGTGGTGGTGCCACCTGTCCCACTGTGAAGAGGAGGTCGCCCCTAAAAGTTGTACACTACATCAGGGTGGCCAATAAAGAATATTCCCTTACACGCCTTTATACTCGCATTAGTCGTATACATCACATATATATGTATGTTTATCTGTTCAAAACAGATATACATATACAGTGAAACCCCATTTCAACACGCCACGATTTAACGCAAATTCGGATATCACATGTCAATTTATTTGACCCAGAATTCCTTAATTCAAAGGTAATCAAATCAAGTTAACGCCAATTTACGTGACTCCAGTGTTTGTACGATGACATTCGTATGGACCCCAACAACCCTGTTATAACACGATTTCACTGTACATCTATACATATATATATATACATATAAGTAAAGACAGAACGAGAAATAGAGAGGTTGGTGGAGTGTTACGTCGGGTCTGAGAGTTCATGCACGAAGATATCTCTGACGGGGCGGCGGGACGTAGCTCAGACAGTAGAGTGTCCATCCAGCTGTGGTGTGGGTTGATTGATTGATTGGTGGTTGCTTTACACCGTTAGGCAGCATAGGCCATATTCACGGCGAGAAATGTTTGTTTTTTGTTCAAACCATCGTTTTTACATGTAAAAGCAGACAATCAATTATGTGCTAATAGACACTCATTAAATTAGAAAGCTCACAATCATATATTTGTGGTCAAGGGAAACAAATTCCCATAGAAAAAGAAAAGTTTTATTAATAATTGATAGAATCTATTTAGTAAACTATATGAGGTGGTACAGTCCAGCTGCCCTCAAAAAGGCTAAAATGTTTTCCTGTTTTACCTTAGTAAAAAGGTCATGCATACTTGTCTGCAGTGTAGAACTGTTGGCGCAGGGCCAAAAAATCAACGCAACTTAGTAAAATGTGTTTGAGTGTCAGCGGGGACTGACACCCAATACATTCAGGGGGAGGTTCCCCCTTGAGCAGAAAAGCATGTGTAAGCCACGAGTGGCCAATACGGCAGCGGCTAAGGACCACTTGGTCCCGCCGACCTCCCGCATGAGTCTGTGGTGGCTTTCCCACAGATGGTTCAATTTCTTTAAGTTTATTAATGTTTTCATCCCACTCATGTTGCCATTTGGATTTTATGTGGGTGGCTATTAGTGGTTTCAGATCAGTAGTGAGGATCAGATATGGTTCAAGAACACAGTTAGGGCTTTCGCAGCCCGATCAGCTCGTTTGTTTCCTTGTATGCCGGCATGGCCAGGCACCCAGCACAGGTGGATGTCATACCCATCTGTTGTCAGTTGGTTCATTTTATAAATGACTGTTGCTAGAATAGGGTGATTCGTTTTCAGTCCAGCAACAGCCAGGAGGCAAGAGAACGAATCACTGTATATAACATAGTCAGAGTGGTTGGATACCTCGATACACTCCAATGCGAGAAGGAGTGCTCGGGCTTCTGCAGTGAAAATCGGGCTCTGATCGGGCAAACGTACACCAAATTTTTCCCGTCGGCAGACTGCCACAGCAGCTACCCGGCTTTGGTCTTTCGAACCATCAGTGTATATGGAGAGGTGGTCTGCAAACTGGCCTTGAATCTCTGCATGCAGTCCTTGGTACTCGAGTGGATGTGTCCCAGACTTCCTCAGTTCCGTGAGTCGGAGGATAACCGATGGCTTTCTCAACGACCACGGGGGATGTTCTGGGACTTTGGCATCCTCCAACACATCCAAATCCACGCCCAAGGCCTCCAAATGAGGTTTCATTCGGAGCCTCAGTGGCCGGATGTAATTCGGCCTGGCTTCATACCTGGATTCGTCATGTTGCTCGAATAGACAGTTGTGTGCAGGATTCAAAGCATTAGTTTTTATCTTGACTACATATTGCATGGCCAGTTTGATTCTCCTGTTGTTAAGTGATGGTTCATTGGCTTCGACGTAAAGGCTCTGAACTGGTGAGGTGTGGAAGGCCCCAAGGGCCAGGCGCAGTCCCTGGTGGTGGATCGTGTCTAGCAGCCCAATATATGATTTCCTTGCGGAACCGTATACTATGCTGCCATAATCCACTCATGACCGAACCAAGGTTCTGTACATGGAGAGCAGAACATCTCTGTCTGCTCCCCTCTCTGAGCTGGACAGCACCCTCAGAATATCCAGCGCTTTCAGGCATCTTGTTTTCAGGTACTTTATATGTGGCACAAAAGACAGTTTTGCATCGAGAATGAGGCCCAGAAATTTGCTTTTCTCAACGACTTTAATGGGATCCGCATCCAGGGTCAGCTCCGGTTCCGCATGCATTCTACGCAGCAGGCAGAAGTGCATACAGACTGTTTTGGTCTTGGAAAATTTGAAACCGTTCAGAACTGACCATCGATGGATCCCATTTATGCTTGGCTGTAGCTGTCTCTCTATGACATTCATGTTAGCACCGCTGTAATATAAAACAAAGTCGTCCACGAAAAGACTACAGGAGACCCCCCGCTTTACAGCAGCAGCAATATCATTGACCTTGACCCTGAAATGGGTCACAACCAGTATGCTGCCTTGAGGTACTCCTAGTTCCTGTGAGTGTAGGCTGGAATAGGTAGTCTTGACACGGACACAGAAATTCCTGAAGGCTATAAAATTCCTGATGAAAATTGGCAAGTGGCCAATCGCATGAAGATCCTCCATAATGCCATGCTGCCACGTTGTGTCATAGGCTTTTTCGAGGTCGAAAAAGACAGCCACAACATGCTCCTTCTTAAGGAAAGCATCTCTTATGAAGGTCTCCATGCGCACCAAATGGTCGAGGGTGCTGCGGCCTCGTCTGAAGCCACATTGAAGATTGGACAGGTGGGGTCCTGACTCCAGTAGCCAGACGAGGCGGTTGTTTACCATGCGCTCCATGGTTTTACAGATGCAGCTTGTGAGGGCTATGGGACGATAGTTGTGGGCTTCACTCTGGTCTTTACCAGGTTTGGGAATCGGTATTACTATCGCCTCCCACCAAGAGGCGGGGACAACACCCGACTCCCAGATGTTGTTGAAGAGTTGAAGCAACAGTCTCAGTGCATGTTCAGGGAGATGTTTCCAAAATCTTTAATGAATTCCATCAGGTCCAACTGCTGTGTCATGCGAGCTTTCCAAAGAACACCTCAACTCACCCATACTGAATGGGGAGTTGTAGTGCTCCTCGCCATTGGAAGAAAAGTCCAAGAACTTTCGCTCTTGGCGTTCCTTGGCGTTCCTTGACGAGTTTCCAGCAAAGGTGTGAGCCAATTCTTCACTTATTTCGTCGAGTGATGTGAGAATGGTGCCATTGTGTTTCAAGTGCTGGACTACAGAAGAATCACCTCCCCTTTGTTTGATTCTCCTGATCATTGTCCATACTTTGCCCAATGGCGTGTACATGGTGATGCTAGAAACAAATTGTCTCCAACACTGCCTCCGTGCTTCTTTGATTGTTCTGCGAGTGCGAGCGCACAGAATTCTAAAGAGCGCCAGATTTTCAGCAGTCGGTATCCTGTCGAATTTACGCTGAGCTTTCTTTCATTCCTTAATAGCCCTCCTACAGCCGTCATCTAACCATGGAGGCGTCAAACGCTTGGGAGTTGCCGAGGTCTTCGGAACAGTTTTCTCTGCAATCCATCTCAGCATCTCAGTGAAGGCATCATTGTCACTGATGTCTGGAGTGAACTCCTCGCGACATAGGGTCTGGAAGGTGGGCCAGTCGGCTTTACAAAGCTGCCAGCTCCTCTCTCGCTCTACGGGAGATGCCCCCCCGCAATTAAGAATAATTGGGAAGTGGTCGCTCCCGCAGAGGTCATCCCAGACCCTCCACGAAAAGTCCAGCGCCAGTTCTGGTTCTACAATGCTGAGATCGATGGCGGAGTATGTTCCGTAGCCGGGATGCAAATATGTGTATGAACCATCGTTCAATACACACAGAGCATGAGCGGCCACAAGGTCCTCAATTCTCTTGCCTTTAGCGTTCCTATTGTCCCCCCCCCATAATGGGTTGTGGCCGTTAAAGTCACCCATAAGTAAATATGGGGACGGTAACTGGTCCACAAGGGCGTCCAGTTCTTGTAAAGTGAGAACGGAGCTCGGAGGAATGTAAATGGAACAGAGAGTTACAGTCTTATGCAGCGTCAGACGAACAGCTACAGCCTGTAGTGTTGTGTCTAACGCCACTGGCGTACATACCACATCACGTCTGACCAAGATGGAGGAGCCGCCAGCGGCTCGGTCTCCATCTGGTGCGTGCTTGTTATGAATGGTGTAGCCTTTAAGACTACAACTCTCAGAAGCTTTTATATAAGTTTCTTGTAGGCAAACAGCGAGTGGATTGAGGTTGCAACAAAGAAGAGACAACTCTTCGATGTTGCTCCTAAAACCTCGGCAGTTCCATTGAATAAGAGATGCACCTGTCACTGTCATTTTGGAGCAGTGACAGGTGTTCTCCCCCTCGCCTTTGGTTTGAGGGAGAGACTTCGACTGCTGGTTTCCACAGTCTCAGGCATCTCAATATCAGCCAGCGCCCGATATCTATTTGATGTTAAGTTTTTGGAGATCGCTGACCCCCTGGACGTTTTGGTGTGGGTCATCCTATTGATAATGTGGTGTGGGTCATCCTATCGATCCTGCTCAGTGGACCCATTTGCAGTTTGAGCCATTTTCTGTTCCAACAAGTTGTCCACAACTGGTTCCTCAAAGGCTGTGGATGTGCTATCCTGTCTGTGGGAAAGTGCATATAAAAGACCCCTTTCTGCTTATTGGGAAGAGTGTATAAACGATCCCTTTCTGCTTATAGGAAAGAGTAGCCTATTTGGCGGTAGGGGGGGGTTTCCTCCAAAGAAATATGTCAGAAAAACCATATGTTTTAAGTCCAATAGCCGATGATGCAAATCACTGTGCTGTACAGGCATCATTAAATAAAACTAACTTTACATCTCTGACAAGTTATTAAGCTAACCAAAACTGAGATCAATGCACATCTCATTGCACATTCCAATGTTCGCATTCTAGAGGACTGAGAATCTCAATACACATATTGCGATGATGAATCTGTTATTAAATGACCTTCTGTGTTGAGTTTGTTTGTGTCGTTTTTTTTCTATTTTCTAAAGAAAAGATTTATAAATTGTTCTCATTATAATCTGACATTTCAATATATTTTCGTTCTGGCACTAGAAACGGGCAAGTGCGTTCCAGGACGACTCAGATATATATAAATTAATATATATATATATATATATATGTGTATATACACAAATAACCTGATTTCAATAAGATTCAAACAGGATGTTAAGTAAAAAGAGTGTCAATAAGAAAAATGCATGACCTACCTTGAACCAAAGATTCTACTTCAGTAGAATTGTTGCCTGAACTTTGAAATGTTAACCTAACATTACAAATAAGTTGGTAGCCAAAATAAATTGGGTATCATTGCCAAATTAGTAAGACGGGCCCTCCTCCTGGGCCGCAGTTGTCCAAATGGCTATTTCTCCAGCACCCCGTCGTATGCTTGATTTAAGGCTATAGAGCCTGTGTCGTGTGCTAATGCCATTGGTATGTTATACATGTACGAGCCACTTGACATGTGACGTCTGTGGGTTATAGGGGTGGAGGGCGATGGATTTATGTGTGCGCATGTTCTCAACAGAAATGGGTGTGGCGCACATGTGAGTGGGTGATTCATGTTCTGTCACCGATAACTGTAAGTCTATTGCTGATGATGTTGGTGTTGTCGATGCTGATGTTGGTGTGGTTGATGCTGTTAATGTCAGTGAGTGGTGCCTTGTTGTAGGTGGTTGTCAGTGGTGTGGGTGCTGGTTTGCTTGTGGATGTAGATATTGTAAATATGGAGGGGTGGTGCATGATGTGTGTTAGTTGTGTGGACAGTAGAAGATGTTGTTTGAATTATAGTAAAACCTGTCTAAATTGACCGACCATGGGACCAACTTTAAATGGTCCATCTAGGAAGGTGGTCGGTTTAAGGAATTTTTTTAATAGTTACAATTGTATTGTATGGGCCATCGTTTGGGACCCAAATAAAGCGATCGATATAGGGGAGTGATCGAACTGTGGAGGTGGTCGGTTAGAGAGGTTTTACTCTAGTTTGTTGGTAAGCCGGGATAATTAATGTCCTATGACTTGGCGTTGTGAACATTGGTATAGAGTGTTTTAAAAATTTAAAAATTCTTGTTTACATTAGTTGCTTAAGCAGCGGAATTTCCAATCATAGGCAATTGGTCTCCCCCATTCCGCTGCTCGTCGCGCTATCCTAGTAATGTCAAACGTCAGGCTATGTAGTGACAAGAATCAATCTTTAAATGATTGGTTTGACTCGACCAGGGTTCAAACTCAGGGTTTCAAATCATACGACCTACCAACACGGGAGGCGGGCACTCAACTCATTCGGCCATCCCATGTATGTGTGAATGTTTTGTGGATAGGGACATTGCTAGATTGGTGTAGTTGATGTAGACGAGATGAACTTCTAGAGGTTGTAGACTTTATGCGTATGAGCGCGGGACTTGTGAAGCTGGCTCAGTTGGGTACGTGTGTGTGTGTGAATCAGACCAAATGGCCGAATCGCTAAGAGCGCTGCGTTCCCGTGCGGAAGGTCTTGGGTTCTAGTACCAACCAAACCAAACCAATCATTTACAAAATGGGGACTTGTGGCTACCTAACCTGATAGTCTACAATATAGAGCAAAGCCTGGCTTGCTTAGTATCAGGGTAGTGTGACTGATTGGGATATTGGGCCATGGTGCCGGCTGCTTGTTCTTCAGTGGGGCAGCTCGTTCCAGCCGTCAGGAATGAATATGACTGCAAGTTGGTACTCGTCCAAATGTGACCTTTGAAGTGGCCAGGACGTAACATACCAACGAACCAATTGTGTGGGTGGCTATGTATGTTGTTGTAGGTTTGGTTGTATGTGTGTGTGTGATGTTATGTGTGGGCCATGTGTGTTGTTAGTTTTTGGGGCATATGGGTGTTGTTAGTTTGGGTCAGGTGGGTATTGCTAGTTTGGGTCAGGTGGGTATTTGTTAGTTTGGGCCATGTGGGTGTTGTCTGTTTGGGTCATGTGGGTGTTGTTGGTTTGGGCCATGTGGATGTTGCTAGTCTGGGCAATGTGGATGTTGCTAGTCTGGGCCATGTGGGTGTTTGCTAGTTTGGGTCATGTGGATGTTGCTAGTTTGAGCCATCTGGATGTTGCTAGTCTGGGCCATGTGGTTGATTGGTAGTTTGTATGCCTAGTGTCTACTATTGTGTCAATGTCGGTGCTGCAGATGGTGGTGGTGTGGGCGCCTCGGGTGTTGCCGGAAACGCTTTTGAATAAACGTGCATGAGAGAGCCGCAATGTGGAGGAGAGCGTGGACTATGAAGCTGACATACGTCTTCCCAATATCTATTCATTCATCGGTCCAGACGCCCGTCATCCATCATCCGGCCAAGTAGAAGCGGCTTGACCATGAAAGGAGGCAAGCTGCACTATACCCCTCAAATAGCGTGCCTATGTCAAACTAAACATACCGCGCATGCGCCATACAAAGTGAGATTGGTCGGAAGAAAGGAGGGCGGTGGCAGTGCGGGATGCCGCTTTTAAAGTACTAAGTTGTTCACTTTCAGCTATGTCACGTGACTTCTTGTGCCGTACGTGCCGCTGTTAAAGGCTTATACACGGCATTAGGATTAAAGAGCAGGGATTGGGGGAGGGAGAGGGGGGGGGGGGAGATGTGGGGGGATAAAAAGGGGGAAAAGGCACTGCGAGGCATCTGATGTATATATCTATCTTTTTTATAACCGAGATTTACATGTGTATATATGAGTATATAATATATACACATGAATCTATATTTTACCAAGATTCATGTGTAGGTGTATATATAGTTATATAATATGCATCCACTCATACATCTCGGTAAAAAACGAATATATTTGTTTGTTGTTTTACGTCCTAGCAACACATAAAGTCATATCCGGACGAATACCGTCTTGTGACAGTGTATTCTCATGGCAAATTTATAGTGCTGCCCCACTGGGAGTTCAGGCCGCTGGCACCATGCCCCGATATCCCACACAGTCAAATTATCCTGATACTTTGCTAATCGGCCCTTGTCCTATCCTACTAATGCCGAGCACCAGGCTAGGTGGCGACAAGTATCAATTTATAAGTAATTAATTTGACTAGGCTGGGATTCAAACTCCTGACCTCCGGCACGAGAAGATTGCGCTCTACCGATTCGGCAACCACGTGCGGTCTAATATATATATACCGATATATATGTGTGTGTATCTGTATATATATATTTATATATATATATATGTATATATGTATACAACTTATGCGAGTATAAAGGTGTGTAAGGGAATATTCCTTATTGGCCACCCTGATGTTGTGTACTACTTTATGGGTTTCCCCTCTTCACTGTGGGACAGGTGGTGCCACCATCCCCCACCGCTACCAGTGCCACGAATACTGTCACTCGCGCACTGGAAATATATATAGCCATAGATACACTGTTAAGAGTATGTCTGAGTGGAATGATCTGTCAAATTTGGGTATGTCGTTAGAATCAGAGCAGACATGCAATCTAGACGGTTTTGGTTTTAGGTAATAAAATGAACGGATGTGTGTGTGTGTGGTTTCTGTACTTCATGTACATATTCGGTCACGGCAGTATTTTATGTGTGTATGCACAGAAGGCAATGAATGTGTGTGTGGGGGGGGGGGGGCTAGGCGGGGGGGGGCATTGATTGATGCATACCGTGGTTTAATATGGATAATTACACGTGTCGTGTGGACGATGAATATATGTAATTATGTGTTTTTTTTCTTTTCCACTCACTCATGTATCCGTGCTGGTGGCATTTAAATGTTGATAGAAAGTGCGCGTGCGTGTATGTGTGCATGTGTAAGTGTATGCTGATTTTCTTTTGTTCATGAACGCTAATACAAAGCCACAACCAGACGGAATGCGGGGATGGGTTGAGCGCCCATTATATTTATCGCCCTTGGGATTCGAAGACCGGCCGAGTTCGAACCCCAGCCGAGTCAGACCAATGACTTGGAAAATGGATACTTGTCGCTACCTAACTTGGTGCTCAGCATTGCTATAATCAGGGAAGGAGAAGTGGAATGGGGGAGACCAATTGTAACAACAACAAAAGAAAAGTAAAAAAGACACCCAAATTGTGTCGCTTATGATAACCCTTATGTTGTGTACTACTTTATGGGTGACCCCTCTTCACAGCCAGGTGTCGCCACCACCCCAACCCTATGAATGGCGCGAAATACTGTCACTTGCGCGCTGGAATCCTGTCACAGACCTCTAAACCACGTTGCATAACTGGTATATATATGTATAAACAGTGACAATCCGAGCAAGTTTGGAGGCTGTGGTGACCAGACACAGCTGATAGTACTCACAGGTGGCACCATAGTGGCAGAAGCAGGAACTAACTTATATAACAGTAGGATAGTAGGTAATAACAAATATATAGAAGAGAACTGATAAGTGGTAGTGTCCTTGTTTATATTCCCATAATAAATTATAGAGCAATTTATTTATATATATATATATATATATATATATATATATATATATATATATATAAATTATGTGTGTGTGGCAGTTATGTGACGTGGTTCACGTGCTGGGTATAGTGTGACATAGTTGGTCGGGCCTTCCGTCAGCTGTGCGAAGCATGTTAATTCGATTTGCGTCCGTAAATGGCGCTGTAATGGTATTATGAACTGGCACTTTCCACAAGCGCCTGGTGGCACTGGCGCCATCTACCGTCTATTTAGCATCCCTAATTGAGTGGGGCGTTTATAATGGTGTGCGTGTATCTCTGCCAGCACATTGAGTTTCTGTGTTTCTTTTGTACCTCAGTTGTCATCTCATGGAAACAGCTATGCATAGCGTTGGTTGGATATATATATATATATATATATATATATATATATATATATATATATTATATGCACTAGGTATGCAGGTATTGCAGGTATAACAATACCTCAGGGAGTTTGACGCCCCTGCCCTGCAGAGTTGTAAACCACTGCCTTGTGGTACAGGTTCTTGACAGAACCGAAGGCTAAGGGAGCAAACCCTAAACAGAAAACCATGTCACTGTGGCAGCATTAAGGGCGGTTGATGTATGGAACTCCCAACATCTCCCGACCAGCCACTGCAGGGACAAATAGTTTTGCGCCTGTCTTGACATGTTCTTGCCGGTGTGAAACCTCTATTTGCTCCCCGAGAGAGTGCCAGTGGTAACTTGCAAAAGCCAGCAGCACTTCAACACTTTTGCAGGCAGCTTTCATGAAATGTAAAACATGGACACAACTCTCACAGCAGAGAGCTAAATGGAGAGCGGCAGTCAAGTAATGAAAGCAGTCTTTGTCGCATCACGACCGACAGCATGATGATGATGATGATATTATGTATATCATATATATATTTATATATATATATATATAATACAAATATAATATATATATAATATGTATATATAATATATATAATATATATAATATATATAATATATATAATACATATAATATATATAATACATATAATATATATAATAAATAAATATATATATATAGAAAAAAAGCCTCCTGAGTGTAGGATGTAGGGGGGCACCCGGCTACAAATCGCCGCCCAAAGGGGGGGGGGGCACTCCACCAATGACCAGAGGAAGTCAGAAACATTTATTCCCCTCCAACCATTTATACTTATATAATGTGTTAGACGTCGCATGTTCATATATGTATATATATATACATATATATATATGTATCCCGTCCTGATATGACCTTAGATGTTGCCAGGACGTAATACTCCAACAACCAATCAACTATATATATATATTTATATATGTCTGCGTGTGTGTAATATGTGATGCATAACCAGGTTGTTTCGTACAGCTTCATTAACTATTATCTATGTTTGAATGAATGGGATTTTCAATTCAATATATATTTTCGTATCGTTATTAGCTGTGGTACTATTTACTGTGTGGTGTTATCTAGGCTATATGATAAGTTATTGATAAATATATTTATATATCGAGAGAGAGAGAGAGAGAGAGAGAGAGAGAGAGAGAGAGAGACGGAGGGAAAGTATGCTTCCCCATTTACACATTATACTTGTATAATGTTTATACATGACATATATATGGTATATATGAGGTAATAAACACATGTTGTATATGCAGAATCAACAACAATGCACGTACCACCCTGTTTCACGAGGACCTAAGAATAAAATGCCCTGCTTGGCAGTCTGATTACATAACACGTGCAGTTTGGTAGAACGGATGTCCTTGTGTTGCAGCTTCCGTTTCCGGTGACGGCCTCGTTGAACGCGGCGCACCTGTATGCCGAGAACCAGGGCACGGAGCTGCTGTCACTGGCCACGGACACCGCCAAGGTCATCTGGAAGGCCTACCACAACAGGTGGGTGCCACTTGAGGAAACATGCACTTCTGCCCTGCACGGCTCTACTCTGCTGTGCCCTGCCCTGCCCTGCACTGCCCTACCCCACTCTGCCCTTCCCAGCCCTACCCTGTCTTGCCCCGCCCTGCCCTGTTTTGCCCCGCCATGCCCTGATTGCACTGCCCTTCTCTGTCCTGCCCTGGCCTGTCCTGTCATGCCCTGCCCTGCCCTGCCCTGCCCTGTTTTGCCCCGGCCTGCCATGCCCTGTCTTGCCCCGCCCTGCCTTGCCCCACCCTGCCTTGTCCCGAACTGCCCTGTATTGCCCTGCCCTTCTGTGTCCTGTCCTGTCCTGTCCTACCCAACGATGCTCTGCCCTGCCCTGTGCTGTGTTCTGCCTTTCCCTGGCCCGCCCCCTTCTCTCCATATCCCCTATCCTTCCCATATGCAGCCTTCTCTCCTGCCATCCCCTCTCCTTCCCTCCTCTCCCCTCCCATCTCAACCCATCCCATCCCAACCCAACCCATCCCATCCCATCCCAACCCCTCCCTTCCCCTCCCCTCCCCTCCTCTCATCCCCCCCCCCTCCCCTCCCCTCCCCTCCTCTCCTCTCCTTCCCTTGCCCTCCCCTCCCCTCCCCTCCCCTCCCTCCCCTCCCTTCCCCTCCCTTCCTTCCCTCCCCTCCCTCCTCCTCTCCTCTCTTTCCTCTCTCTCTCTCCTCTCCCTCTCCTCTCTCTCCTTCTCCTCTCCTCTCTCTCCTCTCCTTCCTCCTCTCTCTCTCTCCTTCCTCTCCTCTCCTCTCTCTCCTCTTCCTCCTCTCCCTCCTCTTCCTTCCTCTTCCCACCCTTCATCTCCTTCCTCTCCTCTCCTCTCCTTCTCCTCTCCTCTCCTTCCTCCTCCTCTCTCCTCTCCTCTCCTCTCCTCTCTTTCCTCTCTCCCCTCTCTCCCCTGCCTCCTTCTTTACTCCCCTCCCTCCCTCTCCTTCCTTCCCTTCCCCTCCCTCTTCTCCACTTCCCTCCCCCCTGTCGGTTCCCCAGCCCACCCGTGTTATTTCCTCCCCCTCCCCTCCACCTACTTTTCTCAATCCTCCATCAACCTTCCTCTATCCATGCAGATTCAAATATAATTTTAAAAATCCTTTCCATTCCTTTAAACCTGTATAGTCCGATGAAAATTTCAAATTTTCAAAACCAAAAACAGTTATCTGCATTTGATTCACTTATGAAGTATTTGTTGCTGCATGTATGGTTATACAACTGAAGTTAATGGATCCTATGGCGTCAATATTTTCACGCTTTTCCCTAAATTAATTTGGCATGTTGCCAATTCATATATTTACACCTCTAAAGATAGCCATTTAAAATAAAAGCTGGTTCAAATAAAATAAGGTTGATTATAAAAATCAACCTAATATATATATTTGTTTAATGTCAGAAACTGGAAGCCATCAGACTATGTAACTTTAAAAAACCAGTACCATTGTGGACTTTTCATATGCCAATCAAGTAAACCAACAAAGCACAGCAATACGCACAGTGTGGGTGCAAGCATGTTTCATCACGTACCTGGTGTTCCCTTTCATGACGTGATCATTTATCATTCTCCGACTAAATGTCATCCAATTTCAATGAAAGTCTCTGTGCTCCAAATCTGATTTCTCCTGTCTGTTTTCACGAGAAGCGTAGTCTGTCAGTTGGTGACATTTAGTAGTGATATGACGGGAATACCAGTCAGATTGTGCGTAAATAGGGAAAGCTCTGTCCACATGTGACCATATCGCCATGGTGGACTTAAGGTCAGGTCACCTCATTTTGAAGCTACTCAGTGTAATACTTGTGGACATGGAGTGGGACGTAGCTCAGGCGGTAGAGTGTCCACCTGTGAAGCTGTGGGTCATCTGATCGATCCTGCTCAATGGGCACATTTGCAGGTTGGGATATTTTCCATTCCAACCGGTGCTCTACAACTGGTTCATCAAAGGCTGTGGTATGTGCTGTCCTGTCTGTGGGAAAGTGCATATAAAAGACCCCTTGCTGCTTATCGGAAAGAGTAGCCTATGTGAGGGCAGCAGGTTTCTTCCAAAGAAATATGTCAGAATGATCATATGTTCGACATCCAATAGTTAATGATAAAAATGAATGTGCTCTAGAGGCATCGTTAATAATAAACAAATTTTCCTTGAATGATTCTGGACAGATCAGTCCGTACCTACTGGGTTGGAGTTCAAATAACCCATTCTGTGACGTCATGTAGGGATTAATATGTAGAGTTACATACTTTATAAATCATTGTAAAAGAACTTCAAAGTTAGACCAGACGGGATGGCCGAATGAGTTGAGCGTCCGTCTCCCGTTTTGGTTGATCGTGGTACTCGAACCCACGGGTTCAAACCCTGGTCGAGTCAAACCAATGAATTACAAATTTATACTTGTCACGTCCTAGCCAGGCGCTCAGCATTGATAGGATAGGGCAAGGACGGGTTTGGCTCAGTGTCAGGATACCGTGACTGAGTCTTGGTGCTGGTGGCCTGGTCTCCTAGTTGGACAGCACAATAAATTCGCCTTGAGTGCGCACTGTCACAAGTGGGTACCTGGCCTAATATGACCTCAGGGTTAGTTAGTGGTAATTGATTAACGCCGTGTCGGCAGCAAACGCCATAATCACGACGAGAATTGTTTAAATCTTATTCTGTCATATCAGGTCGTCGCTTTTACAGAGAATTACCTTAGATGTTTTCAAGACGTAAAACAAACAAACAAATTCAAAGTCATTATTAATCTATCTAGGCTGTGTGCTCCTTTCCTTGGGTCGGATGGTATATTGACCTGGATACGCATTGAACTGCTTCTTTCGAACCAGTCTCTGCCTGTCACAGTGTCAGTTCTTAGCCGTCGCTCCCTAATAACCAGTATGCCCACTTGTATGAGAGAGGGAGAGACGGCTAAGAACTGACAGGCAGGCAGGCAGCCTTCGTACACGATTGTTAGACCGTCCGTCAGTGTAGGCCATGTGTGCCAGGTGGAAGGCTGAAGGAGGACTGGGAGGCTGCAGCGTGTTGTGGGCAGTAGAGGAGATGGTCTTACCTGTCATGAGGAGTTGTGCAACTAGATTAGATTCATTAAACACACACATGTCTACACGTCCAACCACCCCTCCACCCCACACACATATGTATACATACACAGATACCCCAAGCAACTAGCTGCACACGCACTCACACTCACACATGCACACACACTTACACATGCACACACAATCACAGATGCACACGCTCTCACCATGCAGACACACTCACACATGCATACACACTCACACATGATGCACACACACTCACATGATGCACACACACTCACAGATTCACACACACTCACACATGCACCCCCACTCACACATGTAAACACACTCACACATGCACATGCACTCACACATGCAACCACACTCACACATGCACTCACACTCGCACATGCATTCACACATGCACTCACACATGCACACCCACTCACACATGCAGACATACACTCACACATGCACACCCACTCACACATGCACACCCACTCACACATGCAAACAGACTCACACATGCATACACACTCACACATGCACCCACTCACACACATGCAAACTCACTCGCACATGCACACCCACTCACACATGCACACTCACACATGCAGACACACTCACACATGCAGACACACTCACACATGCAGACACACTCACACCCCCTCACACCCTCAGACATGCACACACACTCACACATGCACACACACTCACATATGTACACACACTCACATGTACACTCACTCACACATGCACACACACTCACACATGCACACACCCTTAGACATACATCCACACTCACACATGTACACACTCACACATGCACACACATGCACACACACTCACACATGGACACACTCACCCATGCAACTGCACTCACACATGCACACAACACTCACAAATGCACTCACACTCACACATGCAACCACACTCACACATGCACACACACTCAAACATGCACACACTCAAACATGCACACACTCACACATGCACACACTCACACATGCACACCCACTCACACATACACACCCACTCACACATGCACACATACACTCACACATGCACACCGACTCACACATGCCTCACACTCACACATGCACACGCACTCACACATGCACACTCACTCACACATGCACACATACTCACACATGAACAGGCATGTACATGCACTCGCACATGCACACGCACTCACACATGCACACGCACATTTTGGTCACTAAATCCGGACGTGGTGGCCGAATCGGTAGAGCACAGGCTTCCCGTGCGGAAGGTCGGGACTTTGAAAACCCAGCCGAGTCAAACCAATCACTTTCAAAATTGATGCTTGCCACTCCCTATCCTGGGGATCGGCATTACTAGGATAGGATAAGGACTGGTTGGCTCAGTGTCAGGATAAGGTGACTGAGTGGGATATCAAGTCATGGTGGCCTCACAGTTGGGAGACACTATAAATTCGCCATGAATGCACACTGTCACATGTCGGTACCCAAATTGATATGACCATATATGTTGCTGAGTTGTAAAACCATTTGAAACAAGGAGGCTCTTCCCATGACTGCTCCCCTCCCTGCCACCTCAACCACCCTCCCCTTCCACCCCACCTTTACAGACTACTCCCCGACTACTGCCCGACCACTCCCGACTACTCCCGGACTACTCCCCGACTAATGCCCGACCACTTTCCGACCACTGCCCGACTACTGCCCGACCACTCCCCGACTACTCCCCGACTACTCCCCGACTATTTCCCGACCACTTCCCGACTACTCTCCGACTACTGCCCGACCACTTCCCGACTACTCTCCGACTACTGCCCAACCACTTCCCGAATACTCCCGACCACTGCGCGACCACTTCCCGACTACTCCCCGACCACTTCGAGATTACTTCTCGACTACTCCCTGACCACTGCCCGACCACTTCCCGACTACTCTCCCCGACCACTTCGAGATTACTTCTCGACTACTCTCCGACCACTTCGAGATTACTTCTTGACTGCTGCCCGACCACTTCGAGATTACTTCCCGACTACTCCCCGACCACTTCGAGATTACTTCCCGACTACTCCCCGACCACTTCAAGATTACTTCTCGACTACTCCCCGCCCACTTCCCGACTATTTCCCGATTACTCCCCGACCTATTCCCGACTCCACCCTCCAGTTCAGTGTTCACCCCACTTTGAAGCACGGCTCCACCTAACGACTGATGACCACCACGTGCCTGCCCGGTACCCACAGCCCCTACATATGCCTCCTCCCCGCTCCCCACCCATTCACTCATATAAATCCCCCATCACCATGCTCTTATTCCAACTACGTGTATTAATATTACTCCCACCCTACACACCCGCTCCACCACTGATCTCAACTATTCACCATCGCCTAACTATTGCCCCTGACCACTCCTTATCCTACTCCACAATGACGGCGGCTCTCATACCTCCGCCCCACCCTGACCCCCAACCTGACCCCCACTCCCCACTTCTCGCGAATTCCCAATCTACTCACTTAACACTCTGCAGTGCCACTCGCTCCTTGACTTCCCTTCCCCTCCTTTCCCGTCTCCTCCGCTCAGCCTTCTGCCCCTCCCCCTCCCTTCCCCTCTCCTCCCCTCCTTTCCCCTCCTTTCCCCTCCTTTCCCCTCCTTTCCCCTCCCCTCCTTTCCCCTCCCCTGCGCTCCTCTCCCCGCCCTGCGCTCCTCTCCCCGCCCTGCCCTTCCCTGCCTTGCCTTGCCCTGCCTTGCCCTGCCTTGCCTTGCCCTGCCCTGCCTTGCCCTTGCCCTGCACTGCCCCGCCCTGCCCTGCCCTGCCTTGTCCTGCACTTCCCTGCCCTGCCTTTCCTTGCCCTGCCCTGCCCTTCCCTTCCTTGCCCTGCCCTGCCCTGCCCTGCCCTGCCCTGCCCTGCCCTGCCCTGCCCTGCCCTCCCTCTCCCCCCCTCGCCTCCCCTCCCCTCCACTACTCCACCCCACCTCCACCCCACTCCACCCCACTCTCCTCCCCTCCCCCAACTTCCACTCCCAACCCCTCTGCACCCTCCCCACCCTTCCCCCTGCGCCGTGCCATGACCACCGTTCATTGCCGTGAGGCATGCCTGCCATTGGGAGAGGGCGCCGGGTACAACATGCTAACGTGCCTATTGTTGCCCTATTATCCCATGAAAATAGCATTGTACGCTACAATATGATAATGGTTAGTGTCATCCCATGCATTTCTAAGAACCCCATTCGTCCATGTCCTAATAGGATTGCGCGTATTTCGCCGCGTGAGCTCGTGTGTGTGTCTGTGTGCGTGTGATGTGCGCGCGTGTGCGCATGCCGTGCGCGAGTGTGTGTATGTGCTTGTATGTGTGTGGTGGTACTGGGTGGAAAAGCGAGGACGGAGGGGAGGGAGTACAGCACCAAACATGCAGTATGGATATTGTTGAGACATTAGATATTTATTAAAACTTTGAAGATAAGTGTGGTGTAAACTTGCAAGAAAGTATGCAGTGTTGGCACGGCGCACGCTCCAACTGCCATCGTATAATTGCTGTTCAGCGTGTTCGCCTTGCCATTTTTAATGACGGGAAATTCTATTCGCTTGTGGGAAATGTTAAATAAGACATCATCACTCTTTCCCACCAGCGCATCAATATAATTTATATAGTTAGCTATGCTGGAGTTTGTGTGCAAACGGTACATTGCGCTGGCTTTAATTGGATTTTTGTCAGATAGTTTCAATGTTAGTTTTGATGCTCAATGTATGTAGTGATGTATACTGTAGTATGCGAGTATAGCGATATGTAAGAGAATATTCATTATTATTATTATTGTTATGCTCCTAAGATGCAACACTGTACCGGTGGCGCCATCTCTGCCCACCTCACCTCCCCTGGATGTTGACCAGTGTCAGTCGCACCAGAGGATTTTTTCCTTTTTTTTCAACTAACATTGAATCTATCTGACAAAAATGCACATATGCACATAAATTTCCTCCGGTGTGTGTGGCGGGAGGGGTGCCCTGCCCACCAATTACCCCGACAGCTGGGGGTGGGGTGGGGGGGGGGGGCACCACCGATGCGCCAAGGAGGAATAGCTATATACAGTATATGTTCCCCTTGCATTCATACTCGTATAATGCGTTATGTATCAGATATATGTACACATATACGCAACACATATGCACCTATATACATATACACATGAACACATATACACATATACTCATACTCGTATGCACATATACGCTTACACATATACATATATGAACACATACACATATAAACACATAGACACATTTACGCATAGATCTATATACATACAAAAAACAGACGCATTGGCCGAATTGGTAGAATGCAGGCTTCCCGTGCGGAAGGTTGGGAGTTTGAATCCCAGCTGAATCAAACCATGACTTATAAAATGAACACTTGTCGCTACCTACCCTGGCACCCAGCATTACTATGATAGGGCAAGGACTGCTTTGCACAGTATCAGGATAATGCGACTGAGTGGATATTGGGCATAGTGCCGGTTGTCTGGTATCCCAGTTGGGCAGCACTATAAAGTCACCATATTGTGCACTGCCACAAGTCGGTGTTCATCCTGACATGACCATAGATGTTGTTATGACGTAAAACACCAACAAACAATATACATCCACAAACAAATATGCATATATATACCGACTATCCACTTATGAAGTTAAGTTTGAGCTCAACAGGAGTAAGATTCCGAGAAGCTTAGGACTTAAGAACTTATAACACTGTGTTTCAGGTTGCATAATCCGATTAATAAGCGTTGCATCTTTGAAAGCAAAAGACTTACACTGGTGCACTCATTAACGATTTATCACAGTTTGGTGCTACTCTCTTATGATGTTATGCTTGAGAACGGGCAATCAATTCAGTCTACACACCCAAATTAATTTGGCATGTTTTCACTTCAAATATCTATAAATTAATGGTTTTAAATAAAAGTTAAAGTGAAGTAGATTATAACGGTATAATATAGTCCTTTAATATTATGGCAGAAACTCAAAACCATCGGATTATGCAACTTTAAATGAAAGGCCGTCCGGGTGTTTATTGTTGTGTAGGTTGATGGCATCGCACTAGTACTGACAGTGTAAGTGTAAAGAAAGCCCCGCCTATGTATCTGCAGAGGAAACCAAGTCTGTGTAAATGTAAAGGAACCCTTTCCACGTAAGTGTACAGGAAACCCCACTCATGTAAGTGTAAAGCACCCCTGTGTAAGTGCAAAGGAAAGCCCACCCATGTAAGTGTACAGGAAATCCAGTATGTCTAAATTTCAAGGATCACTTGTGTAAGTGTAGATGAAACCCCACCTGTGTACGTGTAAAGGAAACCAAGTATGTGTAAATATCACGGAAACACCCCTGTGTAAGTATAAAGGAAACCCCAGCTGTGTAATTGTAAAGGAGACCGCACCCATGTATGTGTAAAGTAAATTCCCCCATGTAAGTATGAAGGAAACCCCACCTGTGTAAGTGTAAATGAACCCTGTGTAAGTGTAAAGGGAATACACACCCTTAGTAGTCTAAAGGAAAGACTGCCTGTGTATGTGTTAAGCAAACCCAGTCTGTGTAAATGTCCAGGTAACCCTGTCCATGTAAGTGTAAAGGAAACCCCACCCATGTAAGTGTACAGGAAACCCTGCCCATGTAAGTGTAAAGGAAACCCTACCCCTGTAAGTGTAGAGGAATCCCCACCTGTGTAAGTGTAAAGGAAAGCCTGCCCATGTAAGTGTCAAGGAAACCCCACCCATATAAGTGTAAAGGAAACCCCACTCATGTAAGTGTAAAGGAGACCCCACCCATGTAAGTGTAAAGGAAACGCCGGCCCTGTAAGGGTAAAGGAAAGCCCGCCAATGTAAGTATAAAGGAAACCCAACTTGGGTAAGTGTAAAGGAAAGCCTATCCCTGTGTGTGTAAAGGAAAGCCTACCCCTGTAAGTGTAAAGGAAACCCCACCCGTATAAGTGCAAAGGAAAGCCTACCCCTGTAAGTCAAAAGGAAACCCCGCTCATTTGATTTGTGTAAAGGAAACCCCGCCCATAAAAGTGTAAAGGACACCCCATCGGTGTAAGTGTAAAGGAAAGCCTACCTGTGTAACTGTAAAGGAAACCCCACCCATGTAAATGTAAAGGAAACCGGGACTGTGTAAATGTCAAGGAAAGCCCACCTTTGTAAGCGTAAAGGAAACCCCGCTCATGTAAGTGTAAAGGAAAGCCTACCCCTGTAAGTGTAAAGGAAACCCCACCCGTATAAGTGTAAAGGAAACCCCACCCATGTAAGTGTAAAGGAAAGCCCACCCGTGTAAGTGAAAAGGAAACCCCACTCGCATGTGTAAAGGAAACCCCACCCATGTAAGTGTAAAGGAAACCCCACCCATGTAAGTGTAAAGGAAACCCCACCCATGTAAGTGTAAAGGAAAGCCCACGCGTGTAAGTGAAAAGGAAACCCCACTCGCATGTGTAAAGGAAACCCCACCCATGTAAGTGTAAAGGAAACCCCACCCGTGTAAGTGTAAAGGAAACCCCACCCGTATAAGTGTAAAGGAAACCCCACCCATGTAAGTGTAAAGGAAAGCCCACCCGTGTAAGTGAAAAGGAAACCCCACTCACATGTGTAAAGGAAACCCCACCCATGTAAGTGTAAAGGAAACCCCATTCGTGTGAGTGTAAAGGAAAGCATACCCCTGTACACATAAAGGAAACCACGCTTGTGTAAGTGTAAAGGAAAGCTTATCCCTGTAAGTGTAAAGGAAACTCCACCTGTGTAAATGTAAAGGAAACCCAGCCTGTGTAAATGTCACGTTAACCCCACCCATTGTAAATGTAAAGGAAAGCCCACCCGCGTAAGTGTAAAGGAAACCCTGTTTGTGTAAGTGTAAAGGAAAGCCTACCCCTGTAAGTGTAAAGGAAACCCCGGCTTCTTGCAGCAGGCAACCTTCACTTTACCTCGCTGAGAAACTGCACATGAAGCGCACCATCGATTAGGTGAACTGTTACACTGCGTCCGATTCCGAATATTTGCGCTTCTTTCATATTTCCATTCAAAAACACGCCGAGTTGATTAATTTCCTGTGAGCTGTCATCTACGGTTTTGCGCCGACCTTGAAATTAAATGCATGTTCAACGGGTCATACTAAATATTTCTTCTTTTCTTTGTCGGATGGGGGAGGGGTGGCGAGTGTGTGCGTATTATTGTTGTTGTCATGTGATTGTGTACGGTAGAAAATATATGGTGTTTAGACTAAGCCGGAGATAATTAGTTAAATTACAGGCGCAGCTTGCGTGCACCTTCCCGCACCTTCCCCGCACCTTGCCTGCACCTTGCCGTGCACCTGCCATGTGCACGCCACACGTAGTGCTTTAAAGCTGCATAGTCTGATGAAAACATCATTTATATAAAAAAAAAAAAAAGTATCTAGATTTGATTCTACATATCCAACTTAGATACTGGAGTGCTTAGCAAATATTTGTCGCCACATGGAATGGAATACGAAGCCAATTGAATAGAACCTGTTTCTGCAGAATATATGGTGTCAGAGTTTTGGTGTGCTTGCTCAAATTAATTGTGCATGCTTGCACTTCAAATATCTCAAAACTTAGCCATTTCAAATAAAAGTTACTTAAGTAAGGTAGATTATAATGATCAACCTAATATATTTATGTCAGAAAATGACAGAAACTCAGACCCATCGGACTCTGCAACGTTAAGAAACCGCTTTCCGCAAATCCTTTCGCTCCACGCTGCACCTGTGGGGAGTCCCGCTCTCCCACAGAGCTCCCTCTCTCCCACAGAGCTCCCTCTCTCCCACAGAGCTCCCGCTCTCCCACAGAGCTCCCTCATAGGCGGGGTCAATTTAAAGTTGCATAGTCTGATAAAGGCATCAATCTTTCCAAAAGCAAAATCTGTATCTCGATTTGTACCTATGTATATAGCGTAGATACTGGTGCACAACATAGAAGGGTGGCGGTGTGCATGCGCACTCGATCACCAAGTGCTGACACCTGTGCGCGATGTCTATATAGTAGAAGCGTGCCGCTAAATTTCAATGTGCCATGTCACAATTGTCACCGGGCGCGGTGACCTAATCGGCAGAGCGCCAGCCTCGCGTGCGGGAGATCGGGAGTTCGGTTCCCGGTCGAGTCAAACCAATGACTTTACAATTGATACTTGTCACTTCCTAGCCTGGCGCTGGGCATTAATAGGATAGAGCAAGGACTGGTTAGCTCATTGTCAGGATAATGTGACTGAGTGGGATATCGGGTCATGATGCCACCGGGCCGATTTCCCAGTGGGACATTACTATAAAGTCACCATGAGTGTGAACTGTCACAAGTCGGTACCCGACCTGATATGACCTTGGATGTTGCCAGGACGTATAACTCCAACAACCAACCAACCACAATTGTTAACTGAGTAATGTGATTATAGAATTAGGTGTGCATTCTTTGGCTCTATTCTCTTTGTAAAACTCCAGTAAAAGAACGCAGTAGTAACACTTGCTCCTCAACACCCAAGGACCACCAGCCATCACCTCACTCAGACCGGACGCGGTGGGCGAATCGGTAGAGCGCAGGCTTCCCATGCAGAAGGGCCGGAGTTCGAATCAGGACTACCTGAGTCAAACAGGACTACCTGAGTCAAACTAATGACTTATACAATTGATACTTGTCGCTACCTAGCCTGGCACTCAGTGTTAATGGGATAGGACAAGGACTGATTAGCACACAATCAGGTTGACTGTATGGTCTCCCAGTGGGGAAGCACTACAAAGGCATCATGAGTGCGCACTGTCACAAGTAGGTACCCGACTGACCTTAGACGTTGCCAGGATGTTCCCCAAACAAAACCCCAAGAAACCAAAAATTAAAAAAAAAACAGACACACTTACTCACAAACTCACTTACTCACTCTCACTCGGCTACTCACTTACAGACATACTCATTCATACTCACTCATTCACTCACACACATTCACTCTCAGACACTCGTTCACTTATGCACTCATTCATTCAGTCATTCACTCACAGAATTATTCACTCACCTCACTCATTTACTCACATAGATCACATCACTCACCCACTCACACACACTCATTCACTCACACACGCTCGTTCACTCACGCATGCCAATTCACTCATAGACACCTGTTCACTCACACACACTTCTTCACTAACATACTTACACATTCATTCACTCACACACCCATTCATGCAGTCATTCACTCACACTCACATTCACTCACACACCAGTTCACTCATAGTCATATATGCTCATTCACTAACACACCCATTCACACACATATACTCATTCACTCCCGTGCACTCATCCACTCACAAACATTCATTCAAACACACACCCTCATTCACTCACACATATTCACACTCACTCTTACACTCATTCACTCACACACTCATTCATTCGTTCAGTCACTCACATACTCTCCATTCAGTGCCACACCTATTCACTCACCTATGCGTATTTACTCACACACCCATTCACTCACATATGATCATTCACTCCCGTGCACTCATCCACTCACAATCATTCATTCAAACACACACCCTCATCCACTCACACGTACTCAGACTCACTATTACACTCATTCACTCACACGCACTCATTAATTCAGAAATTCACTCACATAATCTCATTCAGACACACACCCATTCACTCACATATGAGCATTCACTCATGTGCACTCATCTACTCACACACATTCATTCAAACGCACATCCTCATTCACTCACACATACTCACAACCACTCTTACACCCATTCACTCACTCACATACACTCATTGACTCATACACAGTCATTCATTCAGTCATTCACTCCGACACTGTCATTTACTCCTGTACCCACTCACTCGCATACGCGTATTCACTCACACCCATTCACTCATATATGGTCATTCCGGCACCCACACTCATACACTTATTCACTCACACACACTCATTCCTTCAAACACACGCACTCTTTCATTCATTCATTCACACATACTCACATTCACTCTCACACTCACTCACTCAGACACGTTAGCTTGCTCTGAATTTTAAAAAACCCACACAACCCGAACCAACTGCTAATTTGCATAAATTATACTGTGCCCACGTGGAAGTTCTGAGCACTCAGCATGGAGGTGTGTTGTGTCAAAGTGAATAATTACAGCCCGGTGTGACATTTTAAACATCTGCACCCCAGCTAGCAGCCTATACACGTTGGAGCTGAATTTCCTGAATTTTGTTTTGTTTTGCTACATTAGTTGATTAAGCAGGAGAATTTCAATCGCAAACAATTGGTCTTGTTTCATTCCACCCATCCTTCCCCTGGTCTGGCAATGCTCAGAGCGAAGATAGGTAGCGACAAGTATAAATTTTTAAAGTTGCATTTTCTGATGGTTTTGAGTTTCTGTCATTTTCTGAGATATACATATATTGGGATGGTCGTTATGATCTACCTTGCTTTAGTTTGAAGTAACTTTGTTTTAAAATGACTAACTTAGGATATATTTGGAGTGTTTGTTTGTTTGTTTACATCCTAGCAACATCTACGGTCATATCAGGATGGGTACCGACCTGTGACAGTGCGCACTCATGGCGACTTTATAGTGCTGTCCCACTGGGAAACCAGCCCACCGGCACCATGACCTGGTATCCCAATCAGTCACATTATCCTGACACTGAGCTAACCAGTCCTTGCCCTGTCCTAATAATGCTGAGCGCCTGGCTAGGAAGCAACAAGTATCAATTTTTAAGTCAATGGTTTGACTCCACTGGGGTTCGACCCCACGACCCCACGATCTACCAGCACGGGAGACGGACGCTCTAACTCATTCGGCCATCCCATCTGGTTATTTGGAGTGTAAACGTGGTAAATTAATTGTGGCTTCTTTGTCAAAACTCTGACACTAGTACTAGGTTTCATTAAATTGACAGAGTATGCTCTTCTATATAGCAATAACTGCTTAATAAGTGCACCAGTATCTAAGTTAAATATGTAGGTTCAAATCTAGGTCCCGTCTTGATATGACTTTAGATGTTGCTAGGACGTAAAACAACAACAACCAAACAGAAATCAAATCTAGGTAAGGGTTTTGAAACGGTGATGCTTTTTGGGGTCTATCCATGTTTAAAGCCGTGTTTACACAGGGAATTGTGAAACGATCTAGACAAAGCGATTTATATGAGGCGTTTTTGAGGCGCGTTTACACGGACAGAGTTTTAAAAGTGTTTTGGCGCCGGGAACCAGCAGCCTGTGGTGCGCCTGTAGCCGGCGAGCACTGCTATGTGTTTAGTTTACACTCGTCGATTCGACTCAGATGTAGCTGCTACATTAATATCGCTTGGAATTTAAGGTTAATTTAAAGCTGCATGGTCCGATGAAAATTTCAAGTTTTCAAAACCAAAACAATTATCTAAATTTGATTCTACATATCTAACTTAGGTACTGGTGCACTTGTTAAACATCTGTCACCAAACAGAAGGGAATACGGAGGCAATTGAATATAACCGGTTAGGCTGAAGCCTATGGGGTCTGAGTTTTGGCGTGCTTGCCAAAATCAATTTGGTGTGGTTGCACTTCAAATATCTCAAAGGCTAGCCCCTTAAAATAAAAGTTACTTCAAACTAAAGTAAGGTGTAGTGTAACGATCAGACTAATGTATTTATCTCAGAAAAAGTCAGAAACTCAAAACCATCGGACTATGCAACTTTAATTAAATTTCATTATTTGAGTATGAAATTCTGTTAAATATGATCGCATTCACTAGATTTCAGCCTAATCGGGCCCTAACACTGCTGGGAACCAGCTGAATCGCTTCATCTATACTACCTCGCGAGGTGGTATAGATGAACCGTTTCATATGAATCGATTCAGCCCTAAAGCCTCAGAGTCGCGTCTACACGCCAAATGTGAGTCGATCTAGGCAAGGCGTTATATATGAGGCGTTTTAAATCGCCCGTGTAAACAGGGCTATAGTCATTGGTTTGCCTCAGCCATGGTTCGAGTCCCACGTCTTGGCAGGCACCAGGACACGCACTCAACTCATCCAGGCATCCCATTGGGTGTAACAGTAAACTCTCTCTAACCGACCACCTCCATAGATCGACCACTCCCCTATATCGATCGCTTTATTTGGGTCCCAAAAATACCATTAAAGGATATTGTAACTCCCTAAACCGAACACCTCCCTAAATGGACCATTTAAAGTGGGTCCCATGATCGGTCGATTTAGAGAGGTTTTACTGTATATATTTGCTATATACCGGGCCTGGTGGCCGAATCGGAACAGCTCAGGTCTCGCGTGCGGAAATTCGAGAGTTCGGTTCCCGGTCGAGTCAAATTAATATAAAATCGATACTTGTTGCTTCCTTGCTTACCGCTCAGCATTAATAGGATAGGGCAAGGACTGCTTGGCTTAGTGTCAGGATAATGTGACTGAGTGGGATATCAGATCATGGTGCTGGCGACCTGTACTCCCAGTGGGGCAGCACTATAAAGTCGGCATGAGTGCGCCTTGTCAGAAGTCGGTGTCGATACCCGTCCTGATATGACCTTACATGCTGCCAGGACGTAAAACTTCAACAACCAATGAACGGGGCTTCCCAATGGACCTTTACAATTTTGGGATTTGATTTTGACTAATTCGAAATCATTCCGCCTGCCAGATTTCGGCCAATAAATTACATATGTCTACGAATATATGTTACACATATGTCTACATATATACACAAATGATGTCTTTCGATTATTATAACCCATATCAGACACTCTATGCCTTACCGGGGGTCATAGGTCAGAGGTAATGTCGGTGCATACATGCATGCATTCACGCATGCGCATTTGGACGGGGCGGCGTTTGTGCAACCCCAGCTCCCCGAGTAATAAGTTGACTCATTTTTGTTGAAATAATTATGACTATCGCTGAAATGCACGTAGACGGAATCAATTACAGCGAGCCCGGGTGGCGGTGACAGGCGGCCGGGTGGCCGGGCGGACGGGTCGAGAGCGGCGAGCATTTCAAGTTTTCATTTCACGAGTATAATTTATGAAATTGCATGTTGTTTGATCTCTGAGATGGAGTTTCATTTCCGGTGTGTTGATGCGGTCGTGTGTGAGAGAGTGTGTGTGTGTATGTATGTGAGTGTGAGTGTGTGTGAGAGTGTATGTGTGTGAGTGTGTGGGTGTGTGAGAGCGTGCGTATGTGTGTGTGAGCGAGAGCATGTGTATGTGTGAGCATGTGTGTGAGAGCGTGCATATGTGTGTGGGTATGAGAGCGTGTGTAAATATGTGAGTGTGTGACATAGCATGTCCGTGTTTGAGTGAGTGTGTGTGTGAGAGTGTGTATTTGAGAGTGTGTGGTGTGTGAGCGTGTATGTGTGTCAGAGCGTGGTAGTGTATGTGGGTGTGTATGGGTGTGTATGTGTGTGAGTGTGTGTATCTGTGGGTGTGTGAGAGTGGGTGTATGTGTGTGTGCATGTGTGAGAGTGTATGTGTGTGGGTGTGTGTTGGTGGAGACGAGTTAGGGTGAGTGGAAAGGGGGACATATGGTATCATCTGGGAGCATGTGGGGTCCATGGGTTTTGTGAGCGGCATGTGGGATAGATTAGGTACTATGTGGGGGAATTTGGTAAAGGTACATATGGCTGTGTAAGTGTGAGAAGAGGCATTCTTAGACACCATGTGGATGGTTAGGGCTATGGTATGTGGTAGTTTATAATTATATACGTATATGTATATATACTTTCATACGTACATATATATATATATATACTTGCATATACATACATACATACATACATACAGACATACATAGATATAACCATAGACATGTTATTAACCATTTCCATACACAATGGACAAACATAAATTAAGTTGTTGACAATAATAGAAATTGTAGGAATAGTGTAACCATTAATGGTTGTCTTCCCTTATATAAATAAACAAATAATATGTAATGCAACATGACCCATGGAATTTATATATATATAACTGATTTATATATATATATATGTATATTTATAACTTTCCATCATCATCATCATCATCATCATCATCAATGCTGAGTGTTTGTTTGCAAGTACATCTGACAGATTAGGAAATTAAAATCCGATAATATTTCTGCACTTACACCAACTACATGGACTTTGTTGGCTTTGCCGTTCTCTCGTAGTGGTGCAAATTAACCCCTTGGTTTAATGTCGTCTTACCAGAACTTTGATCCACAGAGAGTGGCCCTGCTCCGCAACCTTACGAGTTCTCAGTTCATTATACTTTCTTTGATGGAGTAGTCTCCCGCTGCGTTTCTTAGATCCACTGTGCATACACTTAACGCTGTTTGCACTGCTTGATTGTTTGAATTAACAACTTCCTCTGGCCCAATAAAGTTGGCAAGTAGACCTTTTTTCCACGGAGCATGCACAGGGAACGGGTTTGGTGATGGAAACCTATAAAAGGAATGGCCGAATGAGTTGAGCGTCCGCCTCCCATTTTGGTAGGTCGTGGGATTCGAAGCCCCTGGTTCGAACCCTGGCCGAGTCAAACCAATGACTTAGACATTGATACTTGTCGCTATCTAGGTACGCGCTCGGCACTACTAGTACATGCCAATGAGCAGTGGAATGAGGAAGACCAGTTGTCTGAAATTTAAATTTGCCCGGCTTAATCAACTAATATACCAAAAAAAACATAAACAACAACAAGAAACAAATACTGGTCAGTGAGCTACCCACAACACCAAGCAAATACTGGTCAGCGTGCTACCCACAACAACAAACAAATACTGGTCAGTGTGCGTCCCACAACACCAAACAAATACTGGTCAGAGTGCTACCCGCAACAACAAACAAATACTGGTCAGTGTGCTACCCACAACACCAAACAAATACTGGTCAGTGTGCTACCCACAACAACAAACAAATACTGGTCAGTGTGCGACCCACAACACCAAACAAATACTGGTCAGTGTGCTACCCACAACAACAAACAAATACTGGTCAGTGTGCTACCCCACAACAACAAACAAATACTGGTCAGTGTGCTACCCACAACACCAAACAAATACTGGTCAGTGTGCGACCCACAACAACAAACAAATACTGGTCAGTGTGCGACCCACAACTACAAACATATACTGGTCAGTGTGTGACCCACAACCACAAACATATACTGGTCAGTGTGCGACCCGCAACACCAGTTCGTCCAAGAGATGGCAAGTTGGTAGCAAAATCGTTTATTTGAAACTACAGTAAAGCCTCTATAAATGGACCGACGTTGGGACCGGCTTTAAGTGGTCGATATAGGGAGGTGGTCGGTTTAATGAGTTAGAATATGGTTCCCATCGTACTGTTGGGACCCAAATAAAGCGATCGATATTGGGGAGTGGTCGATCTGTTGAGGTGGTCGCTTAAAGAGGTTTTACTGTGCTTTGATGTCTAAAATATGTTTGGTTTATATGGAAAGAGAGAGGCGGATAGATAGAGCGACAGAAAACAATTTCATCTTGGCTTCACCGAACCCCTTATTCAATGTTGGAGCCGTTCACAAACTGACATTGGTTGTCGGTACTGGGCTCCTTTGATTCGATGTTAGTCTTAGGGTGACACCGGATATTTGATACCGCTGACATCTGCTCAGGGTGCTCTTTCTTATGTGTGTAATGCCCAGCTTTAACTGCGTCGATTTTCACGTTGGCGATTTAGTCTGATTCTCAATGTTCCCAACAGTCTCCAGACAATTCAATTTGATTTGATTATTAGATTGTTGGAATTAAACAGTGTTAGTTGACGCCTCCCTCTCACACACACGCACACACACACATATACATACATATACATATACATATATATATAAATATATATATATATATATATATATATATACACACTTTTCCAAAACGCGATAAGCGCCGATCCAAAAATGTAGCTTGCAATGCCAATGCCAAGCTCGTATCTCGTGCTTTGGAAAAGACCTCTTCGTATATGTGTATATATGAAGAGCTCCTTATATATAAACATATATATATATATATATATATATATATTTATATATATATATAATATGAAATTCTCTTTCCGAAGCAGGAGCTACGAGCTTGGCATTGGCATTGCTAGCTCTTTTTTTTATCGGCGCTTATCGCGTTTTGGAAAAGAGCACTTATATATATATATGTATATATATATATACACATCACATATATATATATATATATATATATATATATATATATATATATATTTTACCTCGGTATGCCGCCGTCAGGCTAGCCGAAGGCTATGGAGACCTTTACATCCGGGTCCAGCAATGAGCATAAGTAACTCACAACGGGAGGACGTTTGTGAGTTGCTCCACAGGATTTATCTACGACTACTGCTTTTATCCAAAAGTAAGTACTGTTTTCTTCGATAACTTTGTTTATCATGCTCTATAGCATCTTTTTATGAAAGTTCAGAACTTTCTTCAGTCCTGTTTGGACTTTGTACGTGTTTTAACTTACGGATAGAACATTGCGTGCCGCTGGCACAAACGAAACCGATACTGAGTTCTATCGACACCTGTTTTTCAGACAGGGAGAAATGGCAACCCGAGTTGCTCATTTCCTAAGAAAAGTCTCCCGGATCCTAATAGAGGATGATGTTGGGGATGCTTCTGGGTGTTTTTTTATAAACACCCCAGACCGGTTTAAGGCGAACCTCCGAGTTTCGTAATATTTTCTCCAACTTGTTGGCGCTGTAGCCACGGGTGGGAGAAGTGTACGGAACAGAGAGAGTGGGCGATCTCACGATCGATAACCCCCGTTTGGTTGGTTTCGTTACCACACACCTACGGCAAAATTTAGCTTCACGCCTGTACTGACACGTTGGAATACACGTTCTCTGTACCTTGTTCCTCAACCCAGTTTACTGGCTTACACTTGTGTAGTTGAGATGATTCCGGTTTAGTAACGCTTTATTTCGTTACAGGAACCGATGGCCACTCGCCGGAATAAGACGCCCGCTGCAGGGGTCGGCGTCCCTCCTACGGATTACGATTCGTCACCACCGGCTACGGCTCCGCCGTCCCCACAGCCCGGGCCACATGCCTCTGATCAGGACAGTGATCAGCCCCCTCAACCTGTAGGTTGGGAGGCTAAGATGGCGGCTATGGTGGAGGAGAAAATGCGCCAATTCCAGGCTCATACCTTTGTAGACCCTTCCCAAATCCCTGATGAGGATTGGGAAGACTTCTCGGAAGACGAGGAAGACACGGTTTCGGCACCTGAGGTTCCGAAACCGAAAGCGCGCCGCAAGAAACGTCGCCCGGTTAGCAGCTCGGGAGACGAGTTCACCAAGAAGGCTAACACTAGGCGCTCCAAAAAGTCCAAGAAAAAGAAAAAGAAAAAGAAAGACTCGTCCTCGGACTCGTCAGACGACTCTTCTTCCACGGAGTCTGATTCTGATACGGAACGCGCAGGCGTTTACGCCAAAATAGGGGCTAAAGTAGGCAAGAAAATTGTCAAAAAGAAAGCTAACAAGGTGCGTACCACGACTATGATGCGCAAAACGGTGAATGGCCATTTCACCACCTTTAAGCCAGTGGAAGTCATCAACAAATTGACTGAGCAGATCTCTGGAGTCAAGGGTATCCCCGCTACAGTGTCTAAGGAGATGGATGCGGGCATCCATTTGTCGGACGAGCGTCGCCGGTACGAAACTGCCCTCTGCGTTATCCATAAGGCAGTTTTGGGGGCCTTGACGTCCATTATCCCTGTCGCTAACAGAATGCAAACCGAGAACAAGTTCTCGTCTTTGGCTCGGGTTATGGACCGCGGCATTGCCCTACTCGCAGCAGCGAGTAACTACATGACTCATCACAGATTTGAAAATGTTTTCAAATCGGTCACCACCGATGCGGGCAAAGAAGTCGCACGCTCAAAGAAAGTGACAGATCATGACGGCAAAGAATACACTGTGTATTCAGGACCTACCCCCATCAACAGCAAACCTCTGGATAAATCCAAGATGTTTGGGGGTCAGCTGGCTTACCTTTACAAGCAGGTGGAGGTAGACTACAAGAGTGCTAAGAACACCGAAGCAAAGGGCCGTAAATTCCAAAACCCAGCCGGGTTCAGACAGGCTAGGACGGATTTTCGCTTCCGCAGAGGAGGAAGGCCGTTCAGGGGCGGACCGTCCTTCCCGTTCAGCCAGCGGGGAAGAGGTCGAGGCGACAGACAAGCCTCAAACTGGAACGACAACCGCGGCTACAAGAGAGACTTCGTTCCAAAACCACAGTTCCCCAAACCAGGGAACAAGTAGAGAACGCCACACAAACTTTCCAACCTCCTGACCCTGAAATGGTCACGGAGGAAACACAAACTGAAGTAAGCTTTTCTCAAGCAGGCAATATTGTTAATTATTTACATCAATGGCAACAGTTAACCACTAACCCAGAGGTTATTAGTATTGTTAAAGGCATTCACATTCCTTTCACACAATTGCCTGTCCAGAAAAGAGCTCCATTTCCTTATCAATTTAATTCGCTAGAAAAGTTTCAGCTCGATCAACAAGTTTTACTTTTTGAAGCTAAAGGCATTGTCAACAGAGTTGAACATACTGAAGGTGAATTTATTTCAAATATCTTCTCCACTCCTAAACCAGATGGCACCATTCGAATGATTTTAGATTTAACTCAATTAAATGAAATCATTGAATACAAACATTTCAAAATGTTTTCCTTAGAAACAGCTCGTGAGTTAATTACCCCAGGTTGTTGGCTAGCGAGTGTGGATTTAAGAGATGCGTACTATACGGTTCCTATTCACCAGATAGATCGCAAGTTTTTAAGGTTTCTCTGGAATGGCCAGCTTTTTGAATTTACCTGCCTACCAAATGGTTTGGCCTGTGCACCACACCTTTTTACTAAGCTGTTGAAACCAATTTTTTCACACATGGCAAAACTGGGTCATTGTATGTTTCCATACATTGATGATTCTTTCATTATGGGCCAATCTTTCACACAATGTGATCTCGCCGTTCAAGATTTGTGTAAAATTTTGGCAAATTTGGGTTTCTTCATACATGACAAGAAATCCGTCTTTTCTCCTACAAAGGAGCTTAAGTGTCTAGGTTTCATTTTAAACACCACGGCTATGACCGTTTCGCTTACACGCCAAAAGAAAGATAAGCTTTACCGCACAGCGATTCAGCTGTTAGACATTTCTAGGCCAAAGATTAGACAGGTGGCAGTCCTTATCGGTATCATGGTTTCATATAGCCCGGCTATTCTATACGGAGCGGCACACATTAAATCACTTGAAATTGATAAGAATCTAGCTCTGGCCCGAGCAAAGGAAAACTTTGAAAAGACCATGTTTATTTCTGAAAACGGCCTTGCCGACATTTATTGGTGGCTAAAGCACTTTGATCAATCTCCCAACCCCATTAGAATGGGGGAGCCCGATACTACCGTTACCACGGACGCGTCTCTCCAAGGATGGGGGGCACATCGAAATGATGTAGCAACGGGCGGAAGATGGCTAGCATCGGAACTACCCGATCATATTAACGTTTTAGAATTGAGGGCCATTTATTTAGGTTTAACCAGCCTTGTTAAAGTCCCCAAAAATAATGTACGTATCCTCACGGATAACACCACAGCAATGGCTTATGTCAGAAATATGGGAGGTACAAAATCAATCAAGTGTAATGAAATGGCACTACTCATTTGGAACTGGGCTCAAACCTTTGACGTTTGGTTAACTGTTACACACATTCCAGGCACGCAGAATTGTCTTGCTGACAGAATGAGTCGCCAGTTCCATGATCACTTAGAGTGGTCACTAAATCCATCCATATTCAAACACATCTGTCACACTTGGGGCTCGCCTCATATCGATTTATTTGCTTCGCGTAATAACTTTAAACTCGAGAAATATGTTTCGTGGCACCCCGAACCAAATGCTTGGCACATCGATGCCTTCTCACTAAAGTGGCAACATCATTTCTTTTACATTTCCCCCCCTTTACTATCATTAGCAAAGTCGCCAGAAAGATACAAATGGAGGGAACACACGCCATCCTCATCGTCCCCGAATGGCACACTCAACCGTGGCTACCGAGATTACTAGCCACAGCCAAAAGCAGCCTACACTTCCCAAGATACCGAGGAAACCTGAAGCATCAGGGACCACTAGAACGCCACGGAAACGTGTCGACAACTCCGTTGGTGGCATTCCTTTTTTAAATAAGTACTTGGAACAATTCGGCTTGGACAAGATCACACAACAGCGTTTGGTTGATGATGCATGGAGGAAAGGAACTGTGAAAATGTATACTACCTATTTAAAGAAATGGGGTATTTATTGCTTGCTTAAGAAGGTGAAGCCAATGAATCCCACAGTATCCCAGGTAGGACGCTTCCTACGTTTCTTAGAGGACGAAGGTCTAGGATATGGCGCGATCAATGCTGCCAGATGTGCTCTGTCAATAATCCTACCTCGGGTTAATGGACAAACAATGGGTAAACACCATGTTATTTGTTGGATCGTACGATCGATTTATCAGAGGAATCCACCTAAACCCAAATATAATAGGTTTTGGGATGTTTCTCTTGTGTTCAACCTCTTCAAGAAATGGCCAGAAAATAAATTTCTGGACATTAAGCTATTAGGTTTCAAAGTAGCAGTGTTGCTTCTCCTCGTTACAGGACACAGGGGCCAAACTATAGTCGCCCTGTCGCTCAATGGTCTAGAAATTGATAACAAGGAAGCAACATTTGATTTAACGACTTTATTAAAATCAAATCGTTTAGGTGACCCCCTTTCCACAATCGGTGTCACGAGTTTCACACAGGATCATAAATTATGTGTAGTCTCCGCGATACGGAATTATATATCCAAGACAAGGTTAATAAGAAACTCAAGACAACTTTTGGTGAGCTTTATTAAGCCACACAAGGCCATTTCCAGGGATACCCTCACCAGATGGACCATGAATGTGTTAAAACTATCTGGAGTCAATACAGACAGATATTCATCGCACTCTACACGGGGTGCAATGGTTTCCAAGGCAAGATTACTAGGCATCTCCGTTAAACGGATCCTAGCTCACGCCGGATGGAAGACCGCTAGATCGTTTGCTAGACATTATCACAAGCGACTAGAGAAGCCTCAGCCGATAGCACAGAGGCTACTCGCCAACTAAAAAGAAAGAGGTAAGAAAAAGATCAAAACTTTTTTCTCTTTATTGGTCATACAAATCGTTTTTCCATTTACATAAATAAGACTTGATCACAAAATTATAATAACAAACAGGAATATCAGGATAAAAATGCTATTACGTAAAGATCTCCCTAGCCTGCGGCTAGCCAGAGGCGGCATACCGAGGTAAAATAGATTAGTTAGACGAATCTTACCTGGGTATAGATGATGGATAACTATTGTTTTATCGAGGTAGGAGCCTCGGTTAGACGTGGGCGAGGGCCCACCCACCACGCCCTGCCACGTCTATTCAATCACTCATATTAGGATTGGGTCAAATGACCTTAGGTTTGTTTTTTAGAATCATTTTTATCCTGAATTAGTAGGTAAAGATTGCTGGACCCGGATGTGCTTCCTTCTCCCTCGCCCACGTCTAGCCGAGGCTCCTACCTCGGTAAAACAATAGTTATCCATCATCTATACCCAGGTAAGATTCGTCTAACTAATCTATATATATATATATATATATATTTCTGATGTGTTTGTGTATTTTGTATACATAATGACATTATTTATGTCTAGATATCAGCAGACAAGATAGATGTGGGTTACTATAGAGACGGGGTTGTTAGACTGAGATGCGTCACTGTGGTAGAATAGTGAACAAGTGAAGAACGGCGTAATTAAATGCATAGTTCACAATTTTCGAATTGTGTTTGATTCGGTGCGGATTAACAAACCAATCCCTATGACATCACCGATGGCCACCCCTCTTAGATGGGCACTCCCTTTTGAGTGGCCACCCGCCTTCGCACCGTATCGCCATTGCCATTAGCCCAGCAGGCATTGCCTGACTCCGCGACAAGCTGCTGACCCATGCAAACTGACCGACTACCCACCCTTCTACTACTTCATTATTTTCGATTCATTGACCCTAGAGCGCGTTGGTTTGGTTTGGTAGGGGTTCTCCAGTTGATGCTTTGTCAACTTGTAAACTTTGTAAACTAATGCTTACAAACAGAGAAAGAATGCGTGCAGTAGATAGCTACACAACAACTGTCGGACTGTCATCTTACACACTAAGACTGCACTCTATGTCTGATTAAAACCATCCAATCGGGTTGTTGGCGTGATGGCAGCCATGCATTAGTACTGCCAGTCAGACCCGATTCAACAGTGACTAATTCTGCCGGAGAGACTGTCACGAACTCGGGAGAGTAGCAACTAGTCGGTTGTCTCACGGCCGGCGCCATGTCAAGTGCGTACTGTTTTATACTTGTCACAGGGCAATCACGGAACACAAACTAGTTCTGCTAATGATGACCTTGTCACCGGTAACAAGAGCTTGCTTCATTCACAATCCGCCCCATATTGCCCACCAACCTGCAGCTGTCGTATAGATGGGCACGCTTACACCCCCATCACACCCAACTAGTTCTCAAAATCTCCGACCACGTTCTAAAACGGGTTGTGGTCGGGGTAGAACGTGGCTGCAAGAAAATGTTGGGAATGCTCAAAGTTCTGGAGCACCATTCCATTCTAGCTCGTCCCTCCTTTCATAAAAAGACCATAAAAAGTTGCTACTATGTCTATTCCGTTCACACATAGTTTGAATCCGTTCAGCAACATTTTCAGGAATGTCGTGAAAACTAGTTTTGTGTGATGGGGGTAGTAGGAGACCCATCTATTGTGGACCATGTTCACTGAACCGTTTTATATCTGCAGATCGTGTTTAGTTAACTTTATCCCGGGCGCGCTGGCCGAATCAGTAGAACGCAGACCTCACGTGCGGGAGATCGCGAGTTTGATTCCCATTTGAGTCAAACCAGTGACTCACAAAATTTATATTTATCGCTTCCTTGGTGCTTGGCATTAATAGGATAGGGCAAGGACTGGTTAGCTCAGTTTCAGCATACGGTGACTCAGTGGGATAGGTTATGCTGCTGGCGGCTTGGTTTCCCAGTGGGGCAGCACTATAAAGTTGCCATCAGTGCGCACTGTCATAAGTCGGTACCCATCCTGATATGACCGTAGATGTTGCCAGGATGTAAAATTCCAACAACCAACCAAAGGTAACTCTATACGCAGTTATCTCTACAGCTGCAGACCATGCTAAGTGAACTCTAAACCAACCAAAGTTAACTCTATACGCAGTTATCTCTACAGCTGCAGACCATGCTAAGTGAACTCTAAACCAACCAAAGTTAACTCTATATGCAGTTATCTCTACAGCTGCAGACCATGCTAAGTGAACTCTAAACCAACCAAAGTTAACTCTATACGCAGTTATCTCTACAGCTGCAGACCATGCTAAGTGAACTCTAAACCAACCAAAGTTAACTCTATATGCAGTTATCTCTACAGCTGCAGACCATGCTAAGTGAACTCTACATGTACAGATCATGTACAGATAGATGTATATGTCCACATCGAACTATATATGGCCACACCATGTTCACAGAGCTTTGTATGCTCAGAACATGTTCACACCGTGTTCAGTTTACTCTATTTTCACTAGACAACGTTAAGTGAACTGTACTTGTACACATACTGTTCAGTTAACTGTACATGTACATATCATGTTCAGTTAACTGTACATGTACACATGGTGTTTGCCGAACTATATATGACCAGACGACGTTCACAGAGCTTTATATGCTCAAACCATGTTCACTAAACTGCCTCTCTTCTTTTTCTCTCCCCACTCCTTCCACTCCCCTGCTCCCCCTCTCCTCTCTCTCTGCCTCTAAGTTAGAGGAGAGGTGGGCGGCGGAGTCATACAGAGTATAACCATGATAATAACAATAATATATAATAATTAATATATAATGGGAACAATTCGCATAGTATTTTTATACTCGCATAATGAGTTATACATCACATATATAGGAATTAACCAGGTAGTTCCAGACAAATCAGTAATCCAGACGTCTATGCCGACGTTATTGCGCATTTCTGGGGCTTCAGTCATTGATGTAAATGTCCCAATCAGACACGCTTAATTGTCAAACTTTCGCAATTCTCACCCGCCAAAAGCAGAAATTATACCGAGTTAACCTATGACTGGCTCGTAGAAAAACCGATTTGCGATAAAAGGGATATCAGCTATCGCTTCTATCGCCACCTGAACGTAGCTAAGCATTGCAATGCCCATAACCAGAGAGGATGTGTTATCAATACTAATTAGGCATCTGAAGATAGGTCACTTAATTAAAGCTGCATACACTGGTGATTTGGGGTTCCTAGTAATCATAGTATAATTTGTGGATGAATATATTAGCTTCATTATCATTATCTACTTTACTTCGGTTTGAAGTAACTTATTTTAAAGTATTCATACTTATTCATATTTATTCATATTTATTCATACTTATTCTTAGATTGATTATGTATTTACATAGTATATATCCATATTAATACAGATTATCTGTTTATATCCATTCATATAGTTCTTTAATTTCATTATTATTTATTTACATAGAATTATTCATATTCACTATTTTCAGTATATTCATTATATCCATTATGTCCATTCATATATATATTCATACTTATTTTACTTAGCTGAAACTTGTGTTTTTTTATCTAAATAAAATTCATTCAATTTATTTAATTTATGTTATATTAATAAGGTGTTTGAGTGGGGCTACTAACACATTGTGCATTCCATTCAGTGCAATCAGCAGCAATCTATCCTTTCGGATAAAACTGATAGCCAAGTGAGAATCACTGCCGGGTATTTTGCTATGGCTGGGTTTAAGCTAACTTATATCAACACTCCATCCTCTTTTTTGATATTTGAAGTGAAAACAAGCCAAATTAACTTTGGTGTGCGCATTTAAATGCTGGACCTGTAATGTAGCAGAGTAACGCAGGATCACCAAACTGCAATATATGTTTAATGAGTGCACAAGTATCTAAGTTGGATATGTAGGATCAAATTGCGGTAACTGCTTTGGTTTCGAAAATTTTATGAGTTGATCGGTTTATGTGCCTTTAAGTAGTTATTGTCCAATATGGGGTTTGTCGCCTGAGACTCTGGGGTCAGCACTTACTGATAAGGAGCCCATGACAATGCGCATTCCAGAGGCACCAATATCCCAACCTGCATATCTGGATGATATGATAGTTATTAAAGCTGCATAGTCCGATGAAAACCTCCAATTTTCAAAACCAAAACAATTATCTAGATTTGATTCTACATGTCTAAATTATATACAAGTGCACCTAGCAAACATTTGTCACCACATAGAAGGGAATACTGAGCCAGTTAAATAGAACCTCTTACTGCAGAAGCCTATGGTGTCCGAGTTTTGGTGTTAACCAAAATGAATGTTGCTTGTTTGCACTTCAAATATCTCAAAAGTTAGCTATTTAAAATAGAAGTTTTTTCAAACTAAAGTAAGGTAGATTATAATGATCAACCTAATATATTTATCTCAGAAAATGACAGAAACTCAAAACCATCAGACGATGTGCCTTTAATAAAGCACTCAAAAAGCAACTTTGTCTGTGAAGCCATAGTCAAAATGAAAGAGGATGGAGTGTTGATATAAGTTAGCTTAAACCCAGCCATAGCAAAATACCCAGCAGTGCTTCTCACTTGGCTACCAGTTTTATCCGAAAGGATAGGTTGCTACTGATTGCACTGAATGGAATGCACAATGTGTTATTAGCCCCACTGAAACACCTTATTAATATGACATATGTAAATTAAATAAATTGAATGAATTATAATTTGATAAAAAACACAGGTTTAAGCTCAGTAAAATAGGTATGAATAGACATATATATGAATGGGCATAATGGATATAATGAATATACTGAAAATAGTGAATATGAATGCACATTTTTATTAGAATAATTCTATGTAAATAAATAATAATGAAATTAAAGTACTATATGAATGGATATAAATAGATAATCTGTATTAATATGGATATATACTATGTAAATACATAATCAATCTAAATTAATTGTGATAAATGTGAATAAGTATACATGAATATGAATAGATATGAATAAATACGAATATATATGAATACATATGACGAAATATGACTAAATATGAATGAATGGGAATGAATAGGAATAGATATGAATACATATGAATACTTATGAATACATATGAATGAATGTGAATGAATAGTTATGAATATGAATGAATATGCATGGATATGAATGAATATGAATGGACATGAATGGACATGTATGGACATGAATGGACATGAATAAGCATGAATACACGTGAATAACATGAATAACATGAATACATATGAATACATATGAATGAATATGAATGAATATGAATGAATATGAATGAATACTAATAAATACTAATAAATACTAATAAATACTAATACATGCTAATACACATGAACACACATGATTAATATGAATAAATATGAATGAATACAATTACGTATTCCTACTTTTGATAACCTCACCTGATAACTGTGTTGATGGGTGGATGATTGATACACCTGCCTAGGTGAGTGGTGAGTTGTTGATAGCGCGTGCCCTGATGGCGGGGAGTGGCCAGGCGGGCATCAAGTGGTGCTCCATGTGTTGCGCAATCCCCGGATGTTGTATCCAGGGTACGCGCCTTGCACTCCCTGGATGACGGTGCGTGTGGGGGGGGGGGGGGGGACTGGGTGTAGGAGACACAGAGTGTGTGTAGCGATGTGTGTGTGTGTAAGGGGGTGGAGGTGCGATACACAGAGATCAGGGACAACCTTACCTCATGTGACCTTGAACAAATCATGCAGCAACCCTAGGACAAATCAACGGTGATCAAAATTATACGGGCCGGATCTGATATCCAAATCAAGATTTTGACAAAAGAAATGGCGACGTATTGGGTTTTGCTGCTCTAGGTTTGGCTTCATCTACCAGCGGAGGCGCGTTTCACCAAACAATACGCCGAGCTATTGTCACCAAGGTTGTCAATGTTCAATGTTCATCTGAGGGCTGTTTTCCGTTCGGATTTAGGTATGTATACACATATTGTCGGTGAATCCAATGTTAGCTATAGATATATATTTAATGTGAAGAAATTCGAAGCAATAGGAAGAAATAAGAAATAGGAAGAGAAATCCGGCGGTACAGTGAGTGTATGATGGGGGGGGGGGGGCAGTGATGCGTGCACAGGCGAGTGGCGCCCCCCAACGGTTCTGAGTGTGAGTAGGATGGAAGTTTCTAGGTTAAGAAGGCTCCTCCAGTAGATGATTGAGGGAGGAGATAGGGCTGAGGAGCAGATGGAAGCTTCCGGCCTTATTATACTCGTATAATGGCTTATACAGCATATAAATATGAACAAATATTAATAGATAAATATATATATTCATATATATTCATATTTATGAATAAATATGAATATATATTTTACCTCGGTACTACGCCTCTGGCTACTCGTAGCCCTGACCCATGACTATCCGAGGCTAGTACTTCGGGAAAACACCAGTTATCCATCATCTGTACCCAGGTAAGATTCGTATAACTATACGATAACTCAATATGGGTACATATGAATATATTGATTAAATGTGAATAAATATGAATATATATAATATATATACATATATTTGCATATATATAATTGTGGAGTTAGTGGCACATGTGTGAGGCAGAGCCAGGTGAGGAGGACGCGGCAGGTGACATCACCAGGCGAGGCAGAAGGCCTGACGAGTGATGACTGAAGGAGTGTCAATTAGTTGGTGTTGTGTCAGGTTGATATATAATCGGTTTCTGGATGATTATACTCGTATAATTACTTATACAGCACATATACTGGATGGTCCGTGGGATGTAGACATCGCTATTTGAATGTCGACTATGTCATTTTGTATATTTAATGCAGCTTAGACATTCATATATGATTTTAACGTGTGTGATTTTTAGATGGTTGAGGCAGTTTGTCCCTAGATCTCAATAGTGTCGATCTTTGAACGTCACACAACGTAAGCAGTTCTTCGGGTTGTCCTGGTTCTCCAGTACGACCACTGCTTATTGCGTCACTCGACCCCTTTATTAACAGAAAGCTGTAAATATATTTGTTGCCTGTTGCCTTTCTCATAGGGGAGCTTAAACACAGACACACACATAAAACATTAATACAAAAAACACACACAAAAACTAACAAAAACAAGTCCCCCCCCCGCCAGTGCACCCCCCCCCCCTGCCGTTTTAGATCTAGGCTCGACACACATAAAGTCTAATTTCCCTTCTTAATTAGGACACCTTAACTGACAACGTGGACCTCTCTCAGTTCAAAGATATTTGTAAAAAGGCAGAGACAAGACTAACTAACTAACACGGATTGGCATCGAGGCGAGTTGGCGATTTCGTTTCTAGTTTGGGCAGTGGTTGCCCTAGATTAGGGGGAAGAGTTAAAAGGGCAGTGATTAGATGGAGAGAAAGAAAGTGTTGAAACTGGAGAGGAACTATTGACTTCTACTAAGTTGAGCATTATTAGGGTGAGAGGCAGGGAGGGAGGGGTGAGGGTGGGTGGTGCTGTTTGTTTGTTGTTTTACGTCCTAGCAACACCTAGGGTCATATCAGGACATGGGTGGTGCTTGTGTTGGGTGGGCAGGTGAGACGGGGCTAGTAGAATCTAGCCAGCCGTATTTTCTTTCTTTTGATTGGTACATATTGTATTCGTCTGAATGCATATTTTGTCAGCGCTGAGGCACTGGAGACTGTCTAATAGCGTTTGGGTGAGTTTGATTAAAGTTGCATAATCAGATGATTTTGAGTTTCTGTCATTTTCCTGGCACACATATATATATTCTATTGATGATTAGTATCTACTTTACTCTAGTTTGAAGGAACTTTTATTTGAAATGGCTTAAGTTTTGAGATATTTGAAGTGCAAACATGTTGATTTAGTAACAGGTTCTATTAAATTGACTCTGTACTCTCTTCTAGTTCTAAGCAGAAACTAATGTCTAATAAATGCATCCTGATCTAAGTTAGATATGGAGATTCAAATCTAGATAATTGTTTTGGTTTAAAAAATGTGATACTACATCGGACTATGCAGCTTTAACAAATTATACCCCTCCCCATCAGATGCTACTAACTAATCGCATACCAAATGCACACATTCATATATGAATATAGAATAACCCAAGCTGAAACTTATATCTGCAGTGTACGATGAAAGCATCACATTTTCTAAATCAAAGCACTCACCTACACTTAATTCCCCATGTTCAACTTTTCCTAAGTTAATTCTTTCAAATAAAAGGGTACTTTAAACTGAATAAAGTAGTGTGCAATTGTATTGATTATTCTAATGTATGCATAAAAAACAATTCGGTATGAAGTCAAGACCATCGAATTGTTCATCGTTTTCTTAGTTGCTTACTACTCTAGGAACAACCTTACACAAATGTGCACATCTTTACACAAAGGTATCCAATATTGCACAAATTTACCCATAGGCATAAAAGCTCACCTGGTCACTGGATGTATATACGCATATATATATATATTTTACCTCGGTATACAGCCTCAGGCTAGCCTCAGGCTAGGGAGAGGGAAGCACATCCGGTCCAGCAATTAGCATAAATAACTCACGACCGGAGGATGCTCGTGAGTTGCTCCAGTTGGATTTATCTACAACAAGCTAATAACTGTAAGTAATCGTGATTATTTTGGTTAAGCTTGTTTATGATGCACTATCGCATCTAGATTGGAAAGTTCAGAACTTTCGTACGTCCAGTTTGGACAAGATTAGCATTTTAAAAATTGAATCGGATAGAACAAAGGATTCCTTTGTCTTGGTTCTGTTGTTCGATTAAACCCGCTTTGTACGGGTAGAGATGTTGACACCTTCGGACCCTAATAGAGGGTGTTGTTGGGGATGATCCTGGGTTTCTTTTATAGACTCCCCTTTTGATGAGGCGTTTCTCCGAGTTTCGTAGCATTTTCTCTCACTTGCTGGCGCAGTAGCCGCGGGTGAGAGAAGTGTATGCGACAGAGAGATGGGAGGTTCTAGAAGCCTACCCCACGTATGGTTGGTTTCGATACCCAAAAACCTACGGAAAACTTAGCTTACCACGCCTGTATTGAGAACGGTGTAAATACGTTACTCTTTACCAATAAGATCCTCAACCCAGGTTCCCTGGCGTCACTTTGGTGTTCAGTTGAGTTGATTCCGGTTACTAAGTTTCCTTTTTTGGTTACAGACTACCGATGGCTACGAAGCGAAACAAACCGCCGCCCGCCGCTGCGGAGGGACGCGTGCCTACCGGCTACGATACGTCACCGGTTCGGACAGCTCCGCCGTCCCCACTACAGGGGGCACATGTGCTCTCAGATAGAGAGAGTGAGGACGACGAGGTGTTCCCAGGCGATTTGACCTTACAGGTCAATAGGCTAGTGGAGCAAAAGATGAAGGAGCTCCACAGCAAGAACCAACAATTCCCGCCAGCTGACTCAGACTGGCAGGATGTCTCTGATTTCGAAGAGACGGATTCGGCACCTGAGCCCCCGCGCCCTAAAGCCAAAAAGCGGAAACGACCGGCTAGCTCCTCTGGTGATGATTAAACCAAAGCTACCAAGGGCAAGAAAGTGAAGAAGCCAAAGAAGAAAAGTAAGAAGAAGAAGAAAGATTCTTCTTCCGATTCATCGTCCGACTCGTCAACTACTGAGTCGGACTCAGACACGGAAAGGGTTGGCCTTTATGCCAACCTGGGAGGCAAGATTCGGAAGCGCTGCCCGATCCAAAAGGGAAAGAAAGTCAGAACAACGACTATGATGCGCGAGACTATAAAGGGACATTTTAACACCTTTAAGCCAGCTGAGGTGATCAACAAAATCACTGAGCAAATTTCCGGGATAAAGGGTATCCCGGATAGTGTAGTGAAAGAGATGGACGCTGGGATCCATCTGAATGAGGAGAAGAAGCGCTTCGAGACTGCTCTTTTTACCGTTCACAAAGCGGTCTTAGGGGTCCTCGCCTCAGTCGTTCCGGTAGCTAACCGGATGCAAACTGAGAACAAGTTCTCCTCACTGGCCAGAGGCATGGATAAGGGCATGGCCCTCCTCACAGCTGCCAGTAACTTCTTGAGCTACCGTAGATACGAAAACGTGTTCAAAGCGGTCACCACACAAGCTGGGAAGGAAGTAGCCAGATCTAAGAAGGTCATGGACAACGATGGCAAGGAGTATACTCTCTTTTTGCCGCCCAAACCTATCAAGGGCAAACCTTTGGATAAAGGTAAAATGTTTGGTGGCCAACTTCCATACCTCTTCAAGGAGGTCGAGACGGAAGCCAAGAGTGGTCGTAACCTTGAGCCGGCCAAGAAAGCCGACTCGTCAAGATTTTGTCGCCCCCGAGGGGATTTTCGTCCTTGCCGAGGAGGCAGAGCTGGCAGGTCCGGCCCGTCCTACGGCTTTCAGCCCAGAGGCAGAGGTCGGGGAGACAGGCAAGGTTGGAACGACGGGAACCGCCCGTTCAGGAAGGAGTTTGCCCCGAAACAATCCTTCCCACGCCCAGGCAACAAATAGACATGGCTACACAAACCCAACTTCCTAAGTTGGTGGCAGAATCTACACAAACAGATGTAAGCGAATTTTGTGCGGGGAACATATTTAATTGTATTTCTTCTTGGTACGAAATCACTACTGACGTTAACATTTTAGATATTGTTACCGGTGTTAAGATTCCATTTACTGAAATCCCGTTACAACAAAGGGTACCTTTCCCATATAGATTTAATGATTTGGAGAAACAAGCATTATCAGAACAAGTTGCACTTTTTGAATCTAAAGGTATCATTGAAGAGGTGCATCACACCCCAGGAGAATTTATCTCTAATATATTTTCAAGGCCAAAGCCAAATGGCGATATTCGCATGATTTTAGATTTAACTAACTTGAACGTACTTGTAGAATATCAACATTTCAAAATGTTTTCCCTGGACACTGCCAGAGACTTGGTTACAGAGAATGCTTGGATGGCTAGTGTTGATTTACAAGATGCATATTATACTGTCCCGATATTTGAAGGACACCGCAACTTCTTAAGATTTATTTGGGAAGATAGACTATTTCAATTTACATGTATGCCAAATGGCTTAGCATGCGCTCCACGCTTGTTTACTAAATTATTGAAACCAGTTTTTTCGGTCATGGCAAATAAGGGTCATACTATGTTCCCTTACATTGATGATTCTTTCATTGTTTCACAATCATTTGATGAGTGTCAACACGCTGTTGACGATTTATGTTCCCTTCTGACAACGTTAGGTTTTTATTTGAATCATAACAAGTCAGTTTTTGTCCCCACAACTGAACTTAAATGTTTAGGCTTTATTATTAACACACGCTGTATGACTGTGTCACTCCCCGATAACAAGCTGACTAAGTTTCACGATACGGCGTCTCACTTGGTCGCCTTAAGTAGGCCAAAGATAAGACAGGTCGCGGTGCTAGTTGGCATACTTATTGCTTACGCCCCGGCTATTCTATATGGTAAAGCCCACATAAAATCTTTAGAAATAGATAAGAACTTAGGGTTGGCTCGTACTAAAGGCAATTTTGAAAGAAAAATGTTTATTTCAGAGGATGGAATGAAAGACATTAACTTGTGGTTTAATAATATTCAAAATTCCCCCAATCCTATACGGATGAATGAACCCAATACAGTAGTGACTACTGATGCTTCATTAGAAGGTTGGGGGGCACATTGCGATTCCATAGCAACAGGGGGACGTTGGTTGAAAGAAGAAAATGCAGATCACATTAATGTTTTAGAGCTACAAGCTATTTATTTAGGCCTTGCTATGTTAAGTTAAGTACCACGTAAAACACATCCGTATTTTATCGGATAATACAACGGCTATGGCATATGTACGAAACATGGGTGGGACAATAGTCCAGGCTTTAATGCGATGGCTAGAAAAATTTGGGACTGGGCCCAAATGAATAAAGTTTGGCTAACAGTAGCATATATTCCCGGAACGCAAAATACCTTAGCAGATCATAAAAGTCGACATTTTCATGACCATTTGGAATGGTCCCTTAATCCAGACATTTTCACCACAGTGTGCCAAAAGTGCCAACCTTGAGTTGATTGTTTGCTTCACGAACAATTGTAAAATTGACAAATGTGTCATGGCATCCAGAAACTGATGCCTGGCATATAGATGCTTTTTCTAGCACCATGGGGGGGGAAAGGGGGCAGAAATAAATTTTATTATATCTTCCCCCCTTCAGCCTGTATGCCGGGGTAAGCCGAAAGATAAAGATGACAAAGCACACGGCAATATTAATCGTTCCAAACTGGGACACGCAACCTGGGCCTGGCTACCGGGCATACAGGCAGCCGCCCAAGATTGCCTCCGATTCCGAAGATCAACCAGGCCAATTTGACACCACAAAGGCCCTCTAAAACAATGAGGGGACGTGTCCAACACCGTTGTTGGCATTCCTTTTTTAAATAAATATTTAGAACAATTCGGTTTAGATAAAATTACACAACAAAGACTTGTCGCAGATGCTTGGTGTAAAGGTACAGTTTAAATGTATACCACATATTTGAAAAAGGGGGGTGTTTATTGTTTAATTAAGAAAGTCAAACCCATGAATCCTACTATTTCCCAAGTTGGTAATTTTCTCCGAGGGTTAGAGGACCAAGGCTTAGGGTTTGGATCTATTAATGCTGCTCGCTGTGCTTTATCCGTCATCCTTCCACGGATAAATAATGAGACATTTGGGAAACACCATGTTATTCATTGGATTGTAAGATCGATTTATCAACGAAACCCACCCAAACCGAAGTACAGTCGCGTCTGGGATGTTTCGGTAGTGTTTGATTTGCTAAAACAGTGGCCTCATAATAGGCATTTAGATCTCAAACAATTACGGTTTAAGGTAGCGTTGCTCTTATTATTAGTAACAGGACATAGGGGACAAACTATTGTTGCCCTATCACTAGATGGCCTAGAGATAGATAGAAATGAGGCCACATTTGATTTGTCAAAGCTGTTAAAAACTAACAGATTAGGTGACCCTTTGTCTACTATTAGTGTAAGTAGTTTCAAAGAAGACCCAAAACTTTGTGTTGTATCAGCCATTAGGGCCTATATATCCCAGACCAAGGACTTGAGAACTTCAAGACAGTTGTTAGTGAGCTTTATTAAGCCACACAAGGGCATTTCGCGAGATACTCTAGCGAGATGGACAATTAGTATGTTGAAATTGGCAGGCGTTGACACGGACAAATATGCTTCACACTCAACAAGAGGGGCTATGGCGTCTAAGGCGCGACTGCTTGGCATCTCTGTCAAGCGGATCCTGGCCCATGCAGGATGGAAAACAGCACGATCGTTTGCTACCCACTACAACAAACGATTGGAAAAGTCGAGCACACTAGCCCGACAGCTGCTACAAGACTAGATCGGGATTAGGTGAGAATACACTTCGATTTCACCAAAAATGTTATTTTGCTGATTGATGATAATGTATGTTTAACAATTATTATTGACTTGTGACATAAGAATACAGGATAAATGACAAATCTTACCTGGGTATAGATGATGGATAACTGTTGTTTTACCGAGGTAACAATAGATTAGTTTCGACAAATCTTACCTGGGTATAGATGATGGATAACTGTTGTTTTACCGAGGTATAAGCCTCGGATAGACGTGGGCTAGGGCCCTCCCGCCACACCCTTCCACGGCTATTCGTTTGCCTATACCAAGGAAACTTCGCAGTTTAGTACCATTGTCACCATTGATGTACTTTTAGATTATTTGTTTCATTTATCCTGATTAAGTAGGTAAAGATTGCTGGACCGGATGTGCTTACCTCTCCCTAGCCCACGTCTATCCGAGGCTTATACCTCGGTAAAACAACAGTTATCCATCATCTATACCCAGGTAAGATTCGTCTAACTAATCTATATATATATATATATATATATATAATATATATATACAACATATATATATATATATATATATATATATATATATATTTAACCGTCGGGCTATTCCACCCCCGCTTAAGGCGACCCTACGTGTTAATATAAATAATTGTTTCCATGTGAATGACTTGTGCCTCCTGCCGCCGGTTGTCTGTCATCCTGCCAGCCTGACCCTTGACTAGCAATGTCCGAGGTGGAGAGTTCGACTCCTGACAGACCATGGGCAGAAGGCCCTTAATTAAATAAGATTATAGAGCAATCCAAATAGCAATCTGAAGTTGACCATAGCGGTTAATAATATAAGTCTGGAGGACAGTAAGGAATGCAAGGAACGTTCATGTCACTTCTTAGGAGCTCACCATTTTATTCTTACCTCTTACTAACAGAATGAATTGATCAATAAAACCTATGTTCTTAGTTAAATATAGTTCAACAGTGGAATGTATGTTATAAGCCAAATCCCCTCCCATATAATTAAGTTAAATAAGTTTGGAATTTCCATAATAAAGGCCTAAATCTCGGCTAAAACATCGGAGCATGCAAAAACACGTCCGATGGGTCTGGGTCCGAACGCCCGACCTTCTATCGTTGCTAGGATAGTCACAATCGACGTATCCAAGCAACGCTTTACAGCAGGGAACCCTGCCTCGCAAAATGCGTGCCCGCGTAAAATGCGCGCCCGCGCAAAATGAGGTCGAGTAATCCCGCCCACTTCACAGCCTCCCCAGACGAACAACAGGAATTGATGTTCGTCTAAGAAAGGAAAAGTGGGAGAGACTACCAGGGTTCGCGGCTGTAGCAACAAAAAATAAGCGTAATATCGACCCCACCTGATCCACGACCATATGGTGTGGAATACGAGGCCCTGTGAAATGTGAGCCTGCAAATAATCGGTCGAGTAGTCTCGCCCACTTCATATATATATAAATGTGCTAGATAACCTGTTATGGGAATATGAATATAAACTAGAACACTACCCCTCACAGTTGAAGGACGTGCAGCCGTTGAAACCAAGCATCCCACATGTGTTTCCTGGCGTCATATATTGACTGGCGCTGACTGAGAATGACTGACGGAGGTAGTTCTTCTTATAGCCGCTATGCCTTCAGTCAGTCATCGACTGTAGAAGCCTTTATGAAGTCATCTATTCTTCCAGCCTACCCAACCTCAGATCCACTTAGGGTCGCCACCTGTCCGCTCACGCGTCAACGCTCTCCCAATATAACTCATACCCACTATTATGTCTGTCTTCTTTCTTTATGTAGGACAATACTATATATACGTATGTGATGTATAAAGATTATGCGAGTATAAAGGCACAGAAGGGAATGTTCCCTATATTTTCACCCGTATATTGTGTACCACTTTATCGGTGACCCCTTCTCACAGTTGGGTTAGGTGGCAGTACCAGCCCCAACCCTACCAGTGGCGCAAAACACTGTCACATATATATATATATATAGCCATATATATATATAGCCATATATATAGCCTTTATATATAGCCATCAAACATATATATATATATAAATATATAAGCAATCGACAAATTAAACAGAATTTAGTAATTGCCGGTGAGTATCGGCGGAGGAGTAGATGGAAGTTTCCGGCCTTATTATACTTGTATAATAGTTTATACAAGATATTTATATATAAAGAGAGAGCGCGTGAGAAAAGAGAGGGAGGGTGATTTTCAGGGTCCATTCGGGGCCTGAAAAGTCTTGAAAAGTCTTGAACTTCATTTGCAATGAAAATAGTTTTGAATTCCATCAAAAACAGCCTTGAAAAGCGGAATATCTTCACATGTGTATGGACCCTGGAGTGTGGTTCATATCACTTTAAATCTGGGTGATCTGGTCGGCACCTTTCTAGTACGGCACCCCTGAGCAGATCTGAGCAGCTCCGAGCACCGCCGAGCACCTCCGAGCACCACCGGACACTTCTGAGTTGCTCCAGTCGCCCTTTGAATCGTTGAATAGAGCACAAGAGCGTCGTCGTCAGAGGGCCCCGCTGCCGCCGGGAAAGCTAACCGGGATGCCTGTCTTGTTTTGTGTGGCTGGCATTGAATAGGTCTGACATTGTAGTTAGTTTAGAATGGTGGCATCCTCATGTGAATCTGGTTTATGGCTATTTCGTCACGAGCAGCAGTTTACATCGGGTTGCAGTTCGCCGGGCACGAACGTGACCTGAGATAAACCATTGCCAATCGTCGAAGAGGATGGCTGGCCTACGTGTTGGGAAGCAGCACAGAGAGAGGTTTTGTTCTTTCTGAAAGCTTTTAGGGTACAACTGCATGGTCAGATAAAAGAATCAAATTTTCAAAACCAAAAAAATGACCTAGATTTGAATCTACATATCTAATAAAGATATTGGTGCATTTATTAAACATTTGTCACCAGCTAGAAGGGACTACTGAAGCAAGTTGAGACTATAATAATTAATAGAACCTTTTACTGCAGAAGGCTATGGTGTCAGAGTCTTCCCTTGCTTGCCATGATTAATTTAGCATGTTTGCTCTTCAAATAACTCAAAACTTAGCCATTTCAAATAAAAAGGACATCAAGCTGAAGTAAGGTAGATCATAGAGATCAACCTAATGTATTTATCTCGGAAAATGACAAAAACTTTAAATAAATCAGAGAAATATTTTCAGAGACTTTAATTCTTAGGGCTAAGCAGTTTGTTAAGTTTAAATGGTGTTGCCTATGTGTCTACTTTTTACGTGGTGTAGACTACACCTACAGTATATAGTATGTTTTTTTGGACAATATGGACATTAAGCACGAGATAGGTTCGGATGTGTTGATATTCAAATGAACTTGGGAGATTTGATCTCAGCAAAGGCTACTACTGCCCTCCTCCTCCTCCTCCTCCTCCTCCTCCTCAAGTGTCTGTATACCCTACAATGAGCATTGATGAATGACCATTAAAATAGGTCCAACTACTGGCTTTTATAACTGTACATGAACTCTCAGGATTATACTGTGTAGGTGGTTAATATCAGTGCTTATTTTCACACGTACACTATCTTTTCATTTCCAATGGATATCACATCGGAAATTGTCATATTGAATGAAATAAGGAAAATAGCATAGCCGCTTAAGCTAGTGACATCTATCGGCATAATCTGGAACCACTCTATTCGGGTACATTCCCCGAATGCCTATGATTTCACATAATAAAATGCCTCATTATATTCAGATATTCATATTGCAACAGGATTAAAGCTCTTATCCTTGTAATATATATATATATATATATATATATATATATATCATCATCATCATACTGTCGGTCACGATGCGACAAAGACTGCTTTCATTACTTGACTGCCACTCTCCATTTAGCTCTCTGCTGTGAGAGTGATGTCCATGAGTCGGTCTTAATGTCTCTCAGCTTCAGGTTTCTCTTGATGGTATCCTTGAACCAGGATGAGGGCGCCCTCTCTTTCTGTAACCAGAAGACAGTTGAGAGTAGAACATTTCATGAAAGCTGCCTGCAAAAGTATTGAAGTGCTGCTGGCTTTTGCAAGTTACCAGTGGCACTCTCTCGGGGAGCAAATAGAGGTTTCACACCGGCAAGAACATGTCCAGACAGGCGCAAAACGATTTGTCCCTGCAGTGGCTAGTCGGAAGATGTTGGGAGTTCAATACATCAACCGCCCTTGATGCTGACACAGTGACATGGTTTTCTGTTCAGGGTTTACTCCCTTAGCCTTCGGTTCTGTCAAGAACATGTACCACAAGGCAGTGGTTTACAACTCTGCAGGGCAGGGGCGTCAAACTCCCTGAGGTATTGCAATACCTGCATATATATTGCAATACCTGCATATATATATATACACAACTATATTGTATTTTTCTTCTGGAATTTCACCGCCGCTCTCTTCACATATTACACCCCTCCAGTTACGCTAGTGACATCCATCGGTAGAATCTGGAAACACTCTATTCGGGTACTGAACTGGCAGGGTTTATTGTGGCAAACATTTGAGGAATATTCATGTATATGTGGTATGGTAAATAATAGCATTGCAGCACTGTAAATAGTTAAATATTTGTGTTGTCAGTTCTTTGCTGTGGCTTTGTTTGTTTGTTGTTTTACCTCCTAGCAACATCTAGTGTCATATCAGGATGGCTTTATTCATGAATTGTGTATGTAAGGCATGACTTTAGAATTGACGTCCGCTACTACTGCTTTTAAATAAAATCACATTATCTTTTTTTCTTTATTTTGACCTCATATTCACTGCAATAATATACTTCCAAAGTTCATTCTCGCCTAGAGTCAAAGTTTAATCCGGAAAGAAGCCAGATATCCATAAAATACAAAATAAGTTCCCAATCATGTGTAATGGTGTTTAATGGATTTAAACTAAAGAAGGGCATTGTTTAGGTTCCATTGTTGAAGTAACCAGACCCTCACATATATATAATTAAATGAGTAATAATTTCTTCCACTTGTATATATCAATTTGAAACATACTCAGCAAATCTAAAAACCCAAGCACATACGCTGTTATAGTTAAATGAAATGTCATCCTTCCTCTGTTTAGTCATTTATCATCCATGCCTGTCTAGCTGTATCCCTTCCTCCCTCTCTCACCCTCTATCTATCTTTATCTCTAGCTCTAGCTCTAGATCTGTCTCTCCCTCCGCCTCTCTTTCGTTCTTTCTTTATTGCTTTATTATGAGTTAGCGTATGCAGGTATTGCAGGTATAGCAATACCTCAGGGAGTTTGACACCCCTGCCCTGCAGAATGTAAACCACTGCCTTGTGGTACAGGTTCTTGACAGAACCGAAGGCTAAGGGAGCAAACCCTAAACAGAAAACCATGTCACTGTGGCAGCATTAAGGGTGGTTGATGTATGGAACTCCCAACATCCCCCGACCAGCCACTGCAGGGACAAATAGTTTTGCGCCTGTCTTGACATGTTCTTGCCAGTGTGAAACCTCTATTTGCTCCCCGAGAGAGTGCCACTGGTAATTTGCAAAAGCCAGCAGCACTTCAACACTTTTGCAGGCAGCTTTCATGAAATGTTAAAGACCGACTCATGGACGCAACTCTCACAGCAGAGAGCTAAATGGAGAGCGGCAGTCAAGTAGTGAAAGCAGTGTTTGTCACATCACGACCGACAGCATGATGATGATGATGATGATGAGTTGAACATCCGTCTCTCGTTTTGGTAGATCATGGGATTCGAACCCTTGGGTTCGAACGATTGTCGAGTCAAACCAATGAATTAAAATGTTATACTTGTCCCTTCCTAGTCAGGCGCTCGGCATTATTAGGATAGGGCAGGGACTGGTTGGTTCAGTGTCCTGGTCTTCCAGTGGGACATCACTATGAAGTCACCAAGAGTGCACACTGTCACAAGTCGGTACCCGTCCTGGTATGACCTTGTTGCCAGGACGTAAAATCCAACAACCAAACAACATTCTTTCTTTCTTTCATTCTTTCTCACTTTCTTTCTATCTCTTTTTCCTCATCTTTATCGGACGAGTAGTCAGAACGCCCGCTTCCTGTACAGGGGGTCCTGGGTTCAGTCCACAACCATGTGAATTCAAAGACTTACATAATTTATGCTTTTCGCTACCTGGCCGGCTGCTATGCATTCTAGAGCAAGGGCTGGGTGGCTTAGTGTCAGAATAATATGACTGAGTGGGATATTTCCCGACTGTTCCGGGGACATTGTATCCCAAAGGGGAACCACTATGACGTTGTCATGAGTGCCTATTTCCTAAGTGGTCACCCGTCCTGATTTGAAATGACCTGAGCAGTTGCTTCATCAGTTAATCGGTATCCCTCGCTACAGCCACAAACCTTTGATTATAGGATAGCATTCTGTTATATACAGTGATTCGTTCTCTTGCCTCCTGGCTGTTGCTGGACTGAAAACGAATCACCTTATTCTAGCAATGGTCATTTATAAAATGAACCAACTGACAACGGACGGGTATGATATCCACCTGTGCTGGGTGCCTGGCCATGCTGTCATACAAGGAAACGAACGAGCTGATCGGGCTGCGAAGAAGGCCCTGAACTGTGATCTTGAACCATGTCTGATCCCTCACTCTGATCTGAAACCACTAATAGCCACCCACATAAAATCCAAATGGCAACATGAGTGGGATGAAAACATTAATAAACTTAAAGAAATTGAACCATCTGTGGGAAAGCCACCACATACTCATGCGGGAGGTCGGCGGGACCAAGTGGTCCTTAGCCGCTGCCGTATTGGCCACTCGTGGCTTACACATGCTTTTCTGCTCAAGGGGGAACCTCCCCCTGAATGTATTGGGTGTCAGTCCCCACTGACACTCAAACACATTTTACTAAGTTGCGTTGATTTTTTGGCCCTGCGCCAACAGTTCTACACTGCAGACAGTATGCATGACCTTTTTACTCAAGTAAAACAGGAAAACATTTTAGCCTTTTTGAGGGCAGCTGGACTGTACCACCTCATATAGTTTACTAAATAGATTCTATCAATTATTAATAAAACTTTTCTTTTTCTATGGGAATTTGTTTCCCTTGACCACAAATATATGATTGTGAGCTTTCTAATTTAATCAGTGTCTATTGGCACATAATTGATTGTCTGCTTTTACATGTAAAAGCGATGGTTTGAACAAAAAACAAACATTTCTCGCCGTGAATATGGCCTATGCTGCCGACACGGCATAAAGCAACCACCAATCAATCAATCATCAGCGTTCTAACTGACTCACCATGTGTGGTTTTATATTTCATTATTCTGTTTCCAATTAACCCTTTCGCAAAGTATATGGCCATGTCGCGGGGTACGCTGAGGAGAATTGCCTCCAAGTCCAGCCTCTTGATTTACAGATGACCTTTTATATCTCCCAGCACCTCCCACCAAAATGTCGAGAGTGCCTGTTACACTCGACGTATGTGGCTTTATATTAAACCCGGATTATTATTGTGTTTAGATTAATCCCTTTGCAAATATATGACCATGTCGCGGGGTACGCTGATGGCAATTGCCTCCAACCTCTTGATTTACAGATAAACTTTTTTTGTTTAATTCCAGGCACCTCCAACCAACAGATCGAGAGTGCCTGCTTCATTCGATGTATGCAGCTTTACACTAAACAAGGATTATTGTAATATTCTGCTCAGATTTATTTATCCTTTTGCAAAGAGGAGTGGCATGGAGAGAGAGAGAGAGAGATAGAAAGTTAGATCGAGGCAGATAGAGATAGAGATAGCGATAGAGCAAGGGGTTTGGCGTGATGTACCGCTGCATTATACCTTTAGGGAACACTTAGGTGGGGTTGAGGGTGAGTGGGTGGGGGTGGGTGGGGTTGACTGGGGAGGCGGGCAGATAAAGAGAGGATAAAGAGCCGGCAACATTGACTTCTATGGCAAAGTGATCGCTCAACCCCCCCCCCCCCCCCACACTCCCACACCCCTCCCCCACAACCCTAACCACCATGGGTGTTGCACAAGTGGGTGGCAGTGTCTGCCAGCGGTGGCTGAATTATCTCAGTTCCCACAGTCGTCGCCTGTCGATGCCATGTTTGACTAGATTCGAGCCTTTCAATGTTTAACTCTGTGTATTTCAATGTATTTCAATGGCGAATTCCAAAGCAGCCTCCGGGAACCCTGAATGGCTTTTATACCTGTGGACTGACTCCTGTACCGTGTCTGTGTCTGTGTGTTGGGGGAGGGGCTGTGTATGGTTGTCTACTTAAAGTTGCAGAGTCCGATGGTTTTGGGTTTCTGTCATTTATTGTAATACATGTATTAGGTTCTCTGTGGCGGAGTGGTTAGAGTGTCTGACTTTTTTCTAGGTCAGACTCCTAATCTGAGGGTTGACAGTTCGATTCCCCATGCCCCCAGCTCTGCCAATTTGGATTTCCACCGCTGTGCATAACTTACAGCGTCATCAAAGGGCGGTTGCTCTCATACCATTCTATTTGGTGTGGGAGGTTAAAAATCCCTTGGGTCGGTAAAAGCGTAGGCTCGGGCTTTCTATCGACCAGCAGTGGAATGAGGAAGACCAGTCGTCTATGACTGAAATTTCCCCTGTTTAAACAACTAATGGACCCATTGTTGAAATCTACCTTACTTTAGCTTGAAGGAACTTTGCTTTAAAATGACTTATCTTTGCTTTAAAATGACTTAGGAGATATTTGAAGTGTAATCTTGACAAATTAATGTTGTAGCACTTGTTAAAACTGTGACCACAGAGGGTTCAGCAAGAACAGGTTCTATTACATTGACTTAGTGTGCCATTCTATGTAATACCAAATGCGTAATAAGTGCACAAGTATCTAAGTTGAAAATGTAGGTTCAGATCTAAATTAATGTTTTGGTTTTGAGAAATGTGATGCTTTTATCAGGCTATGCAACTTTAAATATGCACCAGTCCACTCAGATGTTATGTCACTGGGCGGGGTGGTCGAATCGGTAGAGCGCTGGCCTCACATGCGGACAGTCGGGAGTTTGGTTCTCGGTCGAGTCAAACCAATGACTTATCAAATTGATACTTGTCGCTTCCTAGCTAGGCACTCGGCATTAATAGGATAGAGCAAGGACTGGTTAGCTTAGTGTCATGATAATGTGACAGAGTGGGATATCAGGTCATGGTGCCAGTGGCCTGATTTACTAGTGGGGCAGCACTATAAATCCACCATGAGTGCACACTGTCACAAGACGGTACCCATCCTGATAGGACCTTAGATGTTGCCAGGACGTAAAACCGGATGTTATGTTATGTGCTGGGCAGCTTGTAGGGTGGAGGGAGGGGAGGTGTTTGAAGGGTTTGATATTCTATTCATTAGTTGGCATTTCATTGATGGCGTTGGCAAGTTTTGGTTAATGGATCCTTCTGAAAGTTGCTCCTGTTCTCTATGTGTATGTCTGGGGAGAAAGAAGAAAAGGGGGAGGTGTGTGTGGTTGGACCGGGTGGGAGGGTGGGTGGGAGGGAGGAGTGGGAAGCGACAGTGTGTGGGTGGGAGGAGTGAGAAGTGTGTGTGAGTGTGATGGGTGTGTGTGTGTGGGGGGGGGGGGGGTACCCGCGCGACGTTCGGTGTTGTTGGATGTGATATTAAGATAGTAATCACAAATTCATCTCCGAGTGATTAAAAAGGAGAGACGATACGGAAACATTAATCAAATTAGTACAGAGCGCGACCATGTAGTGAGTGGCGTGTGGGTGGGTGGGCACCCCTGGGAGGTGTAGGCCTTCAGGTGCCACCAACTGCTCTCAGCCCTCCCTCCCCCACCAACACCCCCACCAACACCCACACCCACAACCACCCTCACCCACACCCACCCACCGGAAGCAGCGAAAATATACCCCCATTCCCGAAAAAGATTGGCAGGTTGTTGGAGTTTTACATCCTGGCAACATCTAAGGTCATATGAGGATGGTCGTGACAGTGCACACTCATGGTGACTTTATAGTGCTGTCCCACTGGGAAATCAGGCCACCAGCACCATGACCCAATATCCCACTCAGTCACACTATCCTGACATTGAGCTAACCAGTAATTGCCCTATCCTATTAATCCCTAGTGCCTTGCCAGGAAGCGCACATCTCAATTTGGTAAGTCATTGGTTTGACTCGACTGGGAATTGAACTCCCGATCTCCTGCACGGGAGGCCTGCGCTCTACCGATTCGACCATCACATCCGGTTCCTGAAAAAAGAAAAATGTCATTCATATTCATATTATATAACACCAACTATTCACAGAGTATGTTTGCATTATACTCTCAGCACAATATGGGTGTGTCTGAGAATTTTGTTGAAATGGCTCGGTGAATTTGTGGTGAAGCGGGTCCGGGCGGTACAGCTCGGAGCAGCTCAGTGCCTGACGGTGAATGGAGGAGGGCGGGGCGGGGTCTCCACCGCCCGGACCCCGGCCATTACAGCCGCTTGCCCTGCAACTCTGTCCGCCGCCAGAGGGGGGTGTCGCACTAGGACGGGGAAAGCAGTCTTCTAAGTTCTCAAAAAGTAAAGCTCCTTTTATTTAACGACACCTCTGTAGAGCACTTTTTTTCCCTTCTTCTTCTTCATATTAATGGCTATTGGACGTCACTTTCGACATATTTCTTAGGAGGAAACTCGCTGCCGCCACATAGGCTACTCTTTCCTATAAGCAGCAAGGGGTATTTTATATGCACTTTTCCGCATATAGGACAGCACATACCACAACAACCTTTGATGAACCAGTTGTGGAGTGCAAATGGGTCCACTGAGCAGGATGGATCGGATGACCCACACCTTCACAAATGGACACTTTACCGCCTGAGCCATTTCAGAATGTCTGGAGTTTGACGTCGTGGCCGAGTCAAACCAATGACTTACAAAATGTATTCTTGTTGCTACCTAGCCTGGCGCTCAGTATTACTAGGATAGGGTGTCTATATATATATATATATATATATATATATATATATATATATATTCAATCTGCTTAGCTCGGGGTCAGGATAATGTAACTCAGTGGGAAGTAGGATCATGGTGCTAGTGGCCTGGTATCTCAGTGGAGCGGCACTATAATGCCGCCTTCAATGTGCAATGTTACAAATCAGTACTCGTCCTCATATGATCTAAGATATTGCCAGCACGTATGACTCCAACATCAAACCTAATCAAAGCATCCACGACATTTACCTCGATCTTACGTCTGTAACTTAAAAGATACTGGTGCGCTTATTAAAGATGTATTTACTGCACTCAAGGAATACTGAGTAAAGTAATTAACTGCTGAAGCTTAAAATGTCCACCATTTTGTTGTGTGAGCCAACAATAATTTAGCATATTTTCACTTCAACCACCTCAAAAGTTGACCATATAAAATCACAGAGATATAAAATTAAATTAAATGTGATCAACTTAATATATTTATCTTGAAAATATGGTAAAAAGTAAATCATCCGATTTTACAACTTTCGCATATATCACCTTCCGTTTGATTGATAATGAGTTAGTATTTTAATTGTTTTGGAGATAACAGAAGATCATCAATAGCTCTCCTAATTGCCTGCACATATATTATATATATATGTATATATATATATATGTGCTCTATAATCTATTATGGGAATATAAACAAGGACACTACTACTTATCAGTTCTCTTCTATATATTAGTTATTACCTACTATCCTACTGTCATAGGAGTTAGTTCCTGCTTCTGCCACTATGGTGCCACCTGTGAGTGGCTCCTGGCCACCCTGATACCAGCTGCCTCTGATCACTACCGCCTCCAGACCTGCTCGGATTCCCACCAGAGAATATATGCTCTTGTAAATCACTCTGGTCTCTTTTTATTCTGTTTACCATGGCCCAACTGTTTATAATGAATCAAACCGGCCAAATTACTTTAAGTCTGTTCTTGAGAATTCATTTGATTCTTCTTTTAGTTATTTATATTTCGGTGTTACGGCTCAGCGACAAGTCAGGTAATATCAGGATGGATACCGACTTGCGACAAGACATGACCCAAATTCGAACTCAGCCACATTATACTGAGCCACCATCAGTCCTTGGCTTGTCCTAGTAATGTCGAGCGCCAGGGCAATATAGCAACAAATATAACATTTAACAGTTTTGGGATTGACTTGGCTGAGGATTGATTGCGCCTCCTCCTGCACTGGAAGCGAGCACTCTACACAGTCACTCATCCTATATTTGTGTGATATATGAATGTGGGCATAAATGTATATGTATATTTGAGTATGTATATATATATATATGACTATATATGAATGTATATGTGAATATATGAAATACATGAATATAAATGATTGTATGCATATAGTTTGTTTCTTTGGATTTTACGCTCTAGCAACATACAAGGTCATATCAGAACGGGTACCGACTTGTGACAGGTCACACTCATTGTGACTTTATAGTATTATTGCCTCATTTGTGGACCGGGCCGCCTGCACCATGACACAATATCTCATTCAGTCACATTAGCATGGCACTGATGCCAACAAGTCTGACTATATATATATATATATTTTACCTCGGTATACAGCCTCAGGCTAGCCTCAGGCTAGGGAGAAGGAAGCACGTGAGGTACCAGCAATTAGCATATACAACTCACGACTGGATTACGTGTCGTTGGGTTGCTCCGGCAAATTTAGTCTACATACAAGCTAATACGCAGTAAGTATCATAAAAACTGTGGTTAGCTTAATCATGATGCATTAGAGCATCATTATGGAAAGTTTAGACTTTCTTTGGTCCATTTTGGACGAGTTATTTGGTTATAAAAAACCAAGGATAGAATTCCTTCTCGAAGGATTGAAACCGGTCATTAGCGGTTCTGTCAACACCCGAGTCACCGTGTGATTATGGGTAGAGATGTGGGCTCTGCCTCGTCTCCTGTGGAAATTCTCTCGTACTCTAATAGAGAGTAATGTTGGAGATGCTCCTGGGTTTCTTTTATAGACTCCCCACAAACTTTTTCAGGCGTTTCTCCGAGTTTCGTAGCATTTTCTCCAACTTGTTGACGTTGTAGTCACAGGTGGGAGAAGTGTGCGGGACAGAGGGATGGGCGGGCCGATACACTGGTCCCGACCCCGCGTAAGGTTTGGGCTTGACCCACAACCCACGCACAAATTTAGCTTATTACGCCTGTGTTATAATGGTATAAACAGATTCTCTAACACCAATAGATGTCCAAATGAGTTTGAAACAACCATATTGTGACATATATATGTACCGGGACTGACCAAAAATCTTTGTTTCAGCTCCCGATGGCCACGAAGCGGGGTAAGCGCGGTGCAGCAGCAGCCGAGGGGCGTGTTCCGAGTGGAGGGGACGAGGAGTACGACTCCTCACCCGTGCTGTCGGCAGTGCCTTCAACACAGCCCGGGGCGCATATTCTCTCCGAGGAGGACATAGTGCCTGACGGCGCCGCGGATCAAAATTGGGAGACGCGGTTTCCGGCGATGGAGAGTCATATAATGGCTCTCAAACCACCAGTGTCTCGTAAACGGCAAATGCCGAGTGTTCAAGAGGAGTCTTCTTTGGAGGATTTCTCGGAGACAGACTCAGAGATGGAGCTTAGGGCTCCTCCTCCTTCTCCTAAACGGAGGAAGAAGAAACATGTCGTTTCTTCGGGTGATGATTTCACCAAGGAAAGGGGGAGGACGGGACTTCGCAAAAAGCGCAAGACCAAGTCCAAGAAGAAGAAGAGGAAAGATTCTTCTTCTTCCGACTCGTCCACGGATTCCACTTCCACGGAATCGGACTCAGACACGCGATATGAAGGTGTCTATGCTGCCATTGGGGGCAAAGTGGCTAAGAAAGTAGAGAAGCCAAGGGCTAAGCGTGTGAAAACCACTACGCTTATGCGTGAGAACATTAATGGCCATTTCCGCACGTTTAAACCGGCGGAAATTATTTCTAAGTTATCAGATGAGTTAACAGGCATTAAAGGTGTTCCCAACTCCATCATTAAAGAGATGGATCGAGATGTCAATATGACAGAGGACCGTAAGAGATTTGAGGGTGTGTTGCACACAGTGCATAAGGCTGTGCTTGGTACGCTAACAGCTATTGCTCCTGTAGCAAACAGAATGCAACGAGAAAATAAGTTCTCGTCTTTGGCTAAGACGATGGACAAAGGCATTGCATTGTTGGCGGCGGCAGGTAATTACCTGTCGTATCGAAGATATGAAAATGTTTTCAAGTCGGTTTGCACAGATGCTGGCAAAGAAGTGGCTCGCTCAAAGAAGGTTACTGATAATGATGGGAAAGAGTTTACGCTCTTTCTTGCTCCAGAGCCGATTAAAGGGAAACCTTTAGATAACACGAAAATGTTTGGCGGCCAACTACAATACCTCTATAAAGAGGTAGAAACTGCAGCCAAGAGTGGCAAAAACATGGATGGTAAGAAGAAACAGGAAACTCCTCGTTTCAAAAGGTCACGAGGGGATTTTCGTCCACGGCGGTTCACCAGGGGAACAGACGGCTCAAATCTTCGCTTCAGCTTTTCGGGGACCGGGGGCGCTCGCTCATGCTGGACCGACAACAATCACGGACATGGCCGAGGAGTCAATTCGCCGAGACCTTCCCCAGGGGCGGGTCCAAGTAGAGGTTGAACAAAAACATTTACAAGTCCTTCCAGCATCTAAAACCATCCAAAATGTAAGCAACTTTGTGGCTGGTAATATTAATAATCATATTTCTGAGTGGCCAAAATTATAGGGACAAGAAATTGACAAATAGTTAGGGGTGTTTCACATTCCCTTCACACCAAATTATGGTATACAAGGCAGGATACCTTTTCCTTATAACATTGAACCGGTTGAACGAGAGGCATTAACTAAACAGGTACAAAAATTCTTTGAGAAAGGAATTATACAAAAAGTGACATACTGTTCAGGCGAGTTTATTTCAAACATCTTCTCGAGACCAAAGCCTAATGGCGAGGTTCGAATGATCCTGGATTTAACAATCCTTAATAAAATGGTTGAATATCGACATTTTAAAATGTTCTCGCTAGATACAGCATGCGATCTGATTACGCCAGATGTGTGGATGGCTAGTGTTGATTTACAAGATGCATATTATACGCTTCCCATAAGAGAAAAAGACCGGAAATTTCTTCGGTTTCTTTGGGATAACCAACTCTATGAGTTTACCTGCATGCCGAATGGTTTAGCTTGTGCCCCTCGTTTATTCACTAAACTGCTTAAACCTGTTTTCTCAGTAATGGCGTGGAAAGGTCATATAATGTTTCCATACATAGATGATTCCTTTATTATAGCATCAACACAAATTGATTGTGGGAATGCAGTTTTGGATTTATGTGCATTACTTACTAAATTGGGGTTTTATGTACATCCACAAAAGTCAGTGTTTAAACCAACAAAACAACTCAAATGTTTAGGGTTTATTTTGGATACACAGTCTCTTACAGTGTCGATAACAGAACAAAAACTAATTAAGTTTATGAATACAGCGACCCAGCTTATTAAGTTACCAAAACCTAAAATTAGACAGGTCGCAGTCCTTATTGGGATAATGATATCGTATGCACGTACTATTCTATACGGGAAGGCCCATATTAAATCTCTAGAAATAGATAAAAATTTAGCGTTAACACAAACTAAAGGGAATTTTGAGCGAAAGATGTTTATTTCGCAAGAAGGGCTACAGGATATTGCATGGTGGATGCAACACATAGCAAGTTCACCAAATCCAATCCGCATGGCGGAACCTAATACGGTAATTACTACTGATGCTTCGTTAGAAGGTTGGTGAGCTCATCGAGATGGGGTCACAACAGGAGGTAGATGGCTTGATGATGAAAAATCAGACCATATTAATGTACTAGAACTGCGTGCTATTTATCTGGGTTTATGTAGCTTAGTAAAGATACATAAATCACAAGTTAGAATACTAACTGATAATACTACTGCCATGGCATATATTCGTAACATGGGTGGAACCAAATCAAAGCCTTGCAATCAGTTGTCTAAACTGATTTGGAACTGGGCACATGCTCAACAAGTCTGGCTGACTGTAGCGCATATTCCAGGGTCACAAAATACACTTGCAGACCATAAAAGTAGAAATTTCCATGACCATTTAGAATGGTCTCTCTCTACACCTTTGTTTAACTTCATTTGTGAAAAATGGGGTACACCTAAGTTGACTTGGTGTGCCATTGTGAAATAAATACAATATTATCTTGTTAGGTTTTCTTGGCATCCTGAACCGGTGGCTTGGAAGTAGATGATTTGCTTTTATATGTAGGAAGTGTATTATTTTGTATATTTTCCACCGTTTAGCATTATCAGCGAGTTGTCAGGAAAACGGTTGGAACGAGGACACATGCCCTCATTATACTGGTGGTGCCCGATTGGGACACGCAACCTTGGCTGCCAGCAGTTTCACAACTGGCAAAAGAACATATATGATTCCCAAGAAAACTCGGGAATCTGATACACCACGGACCGCTAGTGGTTCACGGCGACGTGTCAACGACGCCCCTATTGGCATTCCTTTTCTAAGGAACCAGCTGCGGCAATTTGGATTGGACAAAATTACTGAGAATATGATAGTAGCTGATGCCTGGAGGCCAGGACAAACTGTAAAAATGTACACGCTCTCCTATGTAAAGAACTTTAAAGAAATGGGGATTGTACATTGTTTGTTAATGAAAGTTTAAGCCAACAAATTCAACCAATTCATTATTATGATTCATTTTCTTCGTTCTCTAGAGGATGAGGGACTATCCTTTGGGTCGATTAATGCAGCAAGATGTGCGTTATCAATCATATTACCGAGAATTGATGGTGAAACAGTTGGAAAACATTATGTTCTTGGATATTTACTTCATTCAATTTATCAAAGGAATCCTCCAAAACCAAAGTATAGTCGGTTTTGGGATGTGTCTGTAGTATTTAAGTTGTTTCAGGCTTGGCCTCACAACTCATGGTTAGATTTAAAACAATTAGGTTTTAAGGTCGCGGTCCTGTTATTATTAGTAACCGGACACAGAGGACAGACCATTGTTGCTTTGTCTTTAACTGGATTAGAAATAGACAAGAAACAAGCTATGTTTGATTTAGCACAATTGCTTAAATCGAACACATTAGGTGACCCTTTATCTACGGTTCACTTAGACTATTTTCCGAGTGATCGGAAATTATGTGTTGTGTCAGCCATACGGGCTTATATATCTAAAACAAAGGATTTACGTGCATCACAACAACTATTAGTGAGCTTTATAAAGCCACATAAGGCAATTTCACGAGACACTCTTGCCAGATGGACAATTACGGTGTTGGCAATTTGCGCCTGAACGTCTGGAGTGGATACAAGGCAAATACTCATCCCTACTCAGAACTTGCATGCGTGCCATGCGTCTCCAAGGACGCGTTTGCTAGTATTTCTGTTGAAAAGTAATAACTAGCGCTGCAGCTTCGGATAGACGCTAAGTCGTTTGCAGTAACATTTCATCATCGGTGTCGCACCTAGAAAAGCATACCGGCATTGCAAAGCGCCTGCTCGCCAACTAACAAGAATAGGTGAGAACAAAAACGTTGAATATTATATAAGAATGGATGATATTAAGGATAAAAATGAATTATGTAAAGGTCTCCCTAGCCTGAGGCTAGCCTGAGGCTGTATACGAGGTAAAATAGTATAGTTATACGAATCTTACCTGGGTATAGATGATGGATAACTGTTGTTTTCCCGAGGTAGAAGCCTCGGGTAGACGTGGGCTAGGGCCCACCCACCACGCCCTGCCACGTCTATCCCGTTGCTTGGGTACTACTTACGGGAAAATCATAGTATCCATTGTACTGAAAGATCATTTTTAGCCTGAATTATCCTGAATAAGAAGGTTAAAATTGCTGGTACACACCGTGCTTTCCTTCTCACCTATTTGCCACGTCTACCGAGGCTTACTACAGCGGGGAAACAACAGTTATCCATCCTCTATACCCAGGGTAAGATTCGCTGTATAACTTTTACTATATATATATATATATATATATATATATATATATATATATATATAACACATTTCCTCCAGTGTGTGACCCGAGGGGGGCGCCAGCCCACCAATTAACCCGACAGCTGGGAGGGGGAGGCACTCCACCAATGTGCACAGAGGAAATATAGGGCGGGCATGTTACCCTTGGATCTATACCCGTATAATCTGTAATACACCATATATATATATATATATATACATATATATATATATACATATAGATGTATGTAAATAGTGCCTGCTTCCTATTCCTATTTGGTTATTATTTAATTACATCCGACGTTGAATGACCTGGATAATATCAGCTAATTTTAAAATGGTTGAGGTAATTCGGTAGAAAAGAAAAGATTGATGGTGTGTGGCTGGTGTTGAGGGGTGTGTGTTACTGCGACGGCACCAAGATGTGAACACCACACACAGTACAGTGCGGCCGCCATAGGCCCGGCCTGAGGCGCCCCCTGGCGGTGCTTGTGGAACTGTGCTTACACTGCTTATCTCCACTGACAAAAGTATGACTTTGGTTGCAATACACGACGTAGTCTTCTGCTTGCCCCCCCCCCCCCCCCCCCCGCCCCCACACACTCTCCTTCTACCCGACACTGCCGTAGGCTTAAACCCATCCATCTGAGACACAAGGCCAAAAGAAGTTCATTTGCATGCCGGCGGTGCGGCTGCAGTGGTGGTGGAGGTGTGGGAGGGTGGGTGCGAGGGGAGGGGGTTGAAATCTGACAAAAGAGCGGTAATAAGAATTACAATCTTTAATCATTATATCTGCGATGGCTCGTTACGGTCCGGTTTGATTAGCGGGTGGACCGAGAAACAGGGACTACCCCCCTCCCCTCCACCCCCAACAACAACAACTAAAACACCCTACACACACACACGCACACACGCACGCACGCACAAAAAGACAGAAATAAGTCAAAGAAGAGAAAAGTTGAAATGTCGTCTGCCGGCCGAGACGCGCACTACTAGTAAAGGCGGGAAAGTGAAAAGCCGGTTTACGGCGGCATACACCGCGCTTTGAGTAATCTGCCTCGTTGGCGGACGAGACTTATCTATTCATTCGGTTATTAACCAATTCTTCATATGTTGCCGTGGCAACTGAGTACTCCACGATGCCTGTTTGTGACGGGATCTTATCGAGAGTGGATGGCGGGCGGGTGGATGGGGGAGGGGGGCACTCAGATATGGATTACGTTAATTGAACTCGTCTGTTATAGCACTCCCTTTGTATGGCAGACAGTATCCGGTCTATCTGCAGGGCCTCCCTCCTCCTGCCGATCCGGCGCGCGCTCCCTCTGCTTTTTTAGTTTTTTTGTCTTTTTTGTTGGTTTTTGTTCAGACCACTGGCGCTGGAGTTTGGAAACGCCTGACGCTCAAGGGATGATGTGGGAGGCTGCTGGAGAAAGAGGAGAGGCGTTTGGTATAGGGGTGAGGAGGGAGCAACGCTCGTGTCTATTTGTGTGTGGTTTAGGTGTGTGTGTGGATATGGGAACGCTTGTTTGGGTGTGTGTCTGTGTGTGTGGAGAGGTGAGCGTTGGTTTGGGTGTGTGTCTGTGTGTGTGGAACATGGAGTGCTGGTTTGGGTGTGTGTTTGTGTGTGTGGAGAGGGGAACGTTGGTTTGTGTGTATGTGTTTGTGTGTTTGGAGCGGGGAGCACTGGTTTGGCTGTATGTTTGGGTGGAAAGGAGAGCATTGCTTTGTGTGTGTGTGTGTGTGGAGCAGGGAGCGCTGGTTTGGCTGTATGTTTGGGTGGAAAGGAGAGCGTTGGTTTGGGTGTGTGTTTGTGTGTGTGGAGCGGGGAGCGCTGGTTTGGCTGTGTGTTTGGGTGGAAAGGAGAGCGTTGGTTTGGGTGTGTGTTTGTGTGTGTGGAGCGGGGAGCGCTGGTTTGGGTGTGTGTTTGGGTGGAAAGGAGAGCGTTGGATTGTGTGTGTGTGTGTGTGTGGAGCGGGGAGCGCTGGTTTGGCTGTGTGTTTGGGTGGAAAGGAGAGCGTTGGTTTGGGTGTGTGTGTGTGGACCGGGGAGCGCTGGTTTGGGTGTGTTTGTGTGTGTGGAGCGGGCAGCAGTGGTTTGGGTGTGTGTTTGGGTGGAAAGGAGAGCGTTGATTTGTGTGTGTGTGTGTGTAGAGCGGGGAGCGCTGGTTTGGGTGTGTGTTTGGGTGGAAAGGAGAGCGTTGGTTTGGGTGTGTGTTTGTGTGTGTGGAGCGGGGAGCGCTGGTTTAGGTGAATGTGTGTGGACTGGGGAGGGCTGGTTTGGGTGTGCATGTGTATCTGGAGGGGGAGCTCTGGTTTGTGTGTGTGGAGAGGGGAGCGGTGGTTTAGGTGTGTGTCTGTTTGTCTGTGTGTGTGTGGAGATGGGAGCGGTGGTTTGGGTGTGTGGGGGGAGAGGGGAGGGGTGTTTTGGGTGTGTGTGGGCGGAGCAGGGAGCGCTGGTTTGTGTGTGTGTATGTGTGTGGGGCAGGTAGCGCTGGTTTGGGTGTGTGTGTGTGTGTGGAGCGGGGAGCGCCGATTTGTGTGTGTCTGTGTGTCTGTGTGTGGAGATGGGAGCACGTGCTTGTGTGTGTGTGTGTTTGTAGAACGGGAGCGCTGGTGTGAGTGTGTGTCTGTATGTGGGGCAGGTAGCACTGGTTTGGGGGTGTGTGTGTCTGTTTGTGGAGATGGGAGCACGTGCTTGGGTGTGTGTGTGTTTGTAGAGCGGGGAGCGTTGGTTAGGGTGTATGTGGAGCGGGGAGCGTAGTTTTGGGTGTCTGTGTTTGTGTGGAGTGGGGAGCGCTGGTTTGAGGGAGGTGTGTGTGGAGAAGGGAGTGCTGGTTTGGGTGTGTATTTGTGGGGCGAGGAGCGCTGGTTTGGATGTGTCTTGAGCAGGGAACGCTGGTTTGGATGGAGGTGTGTGTGTTTGTGAAGGGTGGGGAGCGCTGGTTTGGACGGAAGTGTGTGTGTGTGAAGGGTGGGGAGCGCTGGTTTGGATGGAAGTGTGTGTGGGCGTGTGTGGGTGGAGGGTGGGGAGCGTTGGTTAGGGTGTATATGGAGCGGGGAGCGCTGTTTTGGGTGTGTGTGTTTGTGTGGAGTGGGGAGCGCTGGTTTGAGGGAGGTGTGTGTGGAGTGGGGAGTGCTGGTTTGGGTGTGTATTTGTGGGGCGACGAGCGCTGGTTTGGATGTGTCTTGAGCAGGCATCGCTGGTTTGGATGGAGGTGTGTGTGTAAAGGGTGGGGAGCGCTGGTTTGGATGGAAGTGTGTGTGGGCTTGTGTGGGTGGAGGGTGGGGAGCGCTGGTTTCGATGGAAGTGTGTGTGTGTGTGTGTGTGGAAGTGAAGTAGAGCCGCTGGTTTGATGGAGTATGTGTGTGTGAAGGGTGGGGAGCGCTGGTTTGGATGGACGTGTGTGTGGGCGTGTGTGGGTGGAGGGTGGGGAGCGCTGGTTTCGATGGAAGTGTGTGTGTGTGTGTGTGAAGGGTGGAGAGCGCTGGTTTCGCTGGAAGTATGTGTGGGTGTGGGTGGGTGGAGTGTGGGGAGCGCTGGTTTCGATGGAAGTATGTGTGGGTGTGGGTGGGTGGAGGGTGGGGAGCGCTGGTTTGGATGGAAGTGTGTGGGTATGGGTGTGGAGGGTGGGGAGCGCTGGTTTGGATGGAAGTGTGTGTGGGTGTGTGTGTGTGGAGGGCAGGGAGTGCTGGTTTTGGTGGAGGTCTGTGTGTATGTGTGGAGGGCAGGGAGTGCTGGTTTTGGTGGAGGTGTTTGTGTGTGGAGTGCAGGGAGTGCTGGTTTTGGTGAAGGTGTGTGTGTGGAGGGCAGGGAGTGCTGGTTTTGGTGGAGGTGTGTGTGTGTGGAGGGCAGGGAGTGCTGGTTTTGGAGGAGGTGTGTGTGTGTGGAGGGCAGGGAGTGCTGGTTTTGGTGGAGGTGTGTGTATGTGTGGAGGGCAGGGAGTGCTGATTTTGATGGAGGTGTGTGTGTGTGGAGGGCAGGGAGTGCTGGTTTTGGTGGAGTTATGTGTGTGTGGAGGGCAGGGAGTGCTGGTTTTGGTGGAGGTCTGTGTGTATGTGTGGAGGGCAAGCCGTGCTGGTTTTGGTGGAGGTGTGTGTGTATGTGGAGGGCAGGAAGTGCTGGATTTGGTGGAGGTGTGTGTGTGTTGAGGGGAGGGAGTGCTTGATTTGGTGGAGATGTGTAGGTGTGTGTGTGTGGAGGGTGGGGAGCGCTGGATTAGATGGATATGTGGTCCTATGTGTGTATGAGTGGAGCACAGGGAGTGCTGAATTGGATGTAGACGGGGGTAAGTGTGGATGTGTGTGTGTAGGGCTGGATACCCTTCTGCTGATAAAAGTTGCCCTGCAAGTTTGAAAGTTGGTGCTGTTGTGGAGTCAGAGAAGGCCCTGGTAATGTGCTTTATACTAATCACGCCACCTGCCGGTGATGCCTGAGTGAGTCTTTTTGCAAGTCATGACTGAAGTGCAGTTTCCACTCCTCGACTCAATTCGCAGTCTTAGCTAACCTCCCCAAACTGCAGCCCCCCCCCCCCCCCTTCACAAGAGCAAGCACAAGCACACAAACGCACGAGCACACAAGCACACAAACACCATAATTCCTGGCCATGATTTCTCTTATTCCACGATTACTTTCATACCATGCTACATCCTCAATTAACTTCCTTGCACACATTATATATCCGATTTATATCAAAGCTCTTTAAATCGACCGACCTTGGGACCAACATTAAGTGGTCCAATTAGGGAGATGGTCGGTTTAGGGAGTTAGAATATGGTTACAATGGTATTCTTGGGACCCAAATAAAGCGAACGATATAAGGGAGTGGTCGATCTGTGGAGCTAGTCGGTTAGGGAGGTTTTACTGAATATATATAGCTCCGTTAAAAATCCTGGAACCATCTCTTGTCATATGTCACAGGTATCGGGACCCTGGAGCCTGATATGACCACAGATATTGCCAGGACGTAAAACCCCAATGAACCAAATCAAACCAATCTTTTTGAGAAAAAAATTACCCATTATACATGTGCACAATTTGGAGCCGGTCGCTGCTTTGTACATTGTTGCTCCCCCTCCCGCCCCCCCCCCACCCCCCCCCCCCTCAGCAACCCGAAATGTTCTGTGTCATGGTGGCGTGTCGGCCATTGTTCGCCCAAATCTCCCGCCAGGGCCGGCCGTGGCGTGCGCGCATGCGCACTCGTGTGACCAACACTGCATGCGGCTGTGCACGATGGGTTAAGACATTATCCAACAATAACGGAACTGGTCTGTGCATGGAAGGTGGCCTTTCCTTTACCCCTACTGCTCCCCCCCCCCACCAATACACCGCCCTCTCCACCTCTCTCAACTCTCTCTCTCTCTCTCTCACACACACACCAAATAAAAGCACTCACACACACGCGCATACACACACTGACTTTCCCTCCCATCTCTTATCCTGCTCCCCCGCCCTCCACTTCTGCCCACACTACTTTCGGGGGTGGGTGGGTGAACCTACCTAATCACCAATCCCAAACCGAGGCTCTGAGACGGGTGTCTTTCTGTGGCCGGGTACAGGAGGGCAAAGCACGGGTGCCAGTGCGTCGACCTGCCCAAGTGTCACGTTCTGCTATTACTAGTATTAAACCATCAATCTAGCCACCCTTAATTGGTCAGAACACAACGTTGTCAGCACCTTCTGTTCTTCACTTTTTTTCTTTTTTTTTGTCGGGGGGGGGGGGGAGGGTTGTGATGTTGTGTTATTAACCAATACACCATGCTTATTCTGTTAATCAAATCACATGTTTGTTATTGTATAGTTCCAAGCAGCACGTGACACAAGTTGACTTATAAAGCCATATAGAGATACACACTTCTTTGATTTGAATATTTACTTTGAAGTGATGTACAATATTATCTATTATTGTCATTATTATTGTATTGTGATTATTATTAATATTATTATAATTATTATTTTGTTATAGTATGCTTATTTTATACAATTAAAAAAAAGATTATTATTATCATTAGATTATTATCACACTATTATTATTGTGTCATGCTTATGATCGATATAATAATAATTGTGTTATATTATGATTATTTTATATTATTATTTGTAATATATTATTATCATCATCGTCATGTTATTATTATATTATAATAATTTTATTATTATTATTGGTTTGGATATTCTCTTTAGTAACTGGGAGGTGAATTGTTAATGACTAGGCTCTGGGGCAACCCGCCTCACCCTGTTACAGTCCCGGTTGGTTTTTAACTGTTTCGTGCATCTTCAAGGGCAGGCAAGGCCGGCATGCTCTACACATACACACATCCACATTGACACACACACACACACACACAAATACACACATACACACTCACAGGTCCATTTCCATCTACCCGGCTTAATCGACTTTACCCAAAAATGTACAAAACCAAGAAAATGTTGGGTAGTGGGTGGGGAAGGGTGTTTTGGGTGGGAGGGTTTGTTAGTGGGGATGGGGGCGGGTCGTGTGTGGGGGTAGGGGGATGGGAGGGGGTAGGGTGGGATTGCAAGCTGTGGCTCGCGTGGTCCTGTTTGCCATGTTGGCCATGGTCCTTTTGATTTTTGGATAAAGTTAATGAAATGTAGTTAAGTTGACGGTTTTAACATGTTTACAATACTGTCCGGACACAGCCGTGACGTCACTCAGACGCCATTCGGGCCTCACTGGATCGAGGATAAGCAGTGCTGGTGGTGTGTAGGTGGTAGGGGGATGGGGGGTGTGGCTGATAGTGTGTGGGTGGTGGTGTGGTAGTGTTGGGTGGATAGTGTGGAGATGGTAGTGTGCTGTGGGCTGGATGGGGTGGGAGCGCTGATGAGGGGTGTTGGGTGGTGATGTGGGGTAGTGGTGCTGGGGGGGAGCGGTGATGTGGGGATAGGGGGTGTTGGGTGGTGATGTGGAGGTAGTGGGTGGTGGGAGTCGAGGGGGGTAGGGGGTGTTGGGTGGTGATGTGGGTATGGTGGTGGGGGTGGGAGCAGTGATGGGGGGGGGGGGTGATGTGGGGTAGTGGTGGTGGGGTGGGAGCGGTGATGTGGGGGGGTGTTTGAGTGGAGATGTGGGGTAGTGTGCTGGGGGTGGGAGCGGTGATGTGGGGGGGGGGGGTGTTGGGTGGTGATGTGGGGGTATGGTGGGGGGGTGGGAGCGTGAGATGGAGGTAGGGGGTGTTGGGTTGTGATGTGGAGGAGTGGTGTGGTGGGGGTGGGAGCGTGATATATGGGGGTAGGGGTGTTGGGTGGTGATGTGGGGGTAGTGGTGCTGGGGGTGGAGCGTGATGTGGGGGGTGGTGGAGATTTAGGTGGTGGAGATGTGGGGGTTGGGTGGTGGGTTGTGGGAGTGGGGTGATGTGGGGGGGGGGGTGGGACGGTGGGTGGGATCGTGGTGGGGGTAGGGGTGTTGGTTGGGATGTTGGGGGTGTGGTGGTGGGGTGGGAGCGGTGGATGTGGGGTAGAGGGGTGTTGCGTGGTGATGTGGGGTAAGTGTTTGTGAGGTGGGAGCGGTGATGTGGTGGATGTTAGTGGAGATATGTGGGGGTAGTGGTGTGGGTGGGAGCGGTAATGTGGGGGTAGGGTTGGGTGGTTTGGGTGGTGAGGTGGGTAGGGTTGTTGGGTGGTGTGGTGGTAGGGGTGGTGGGGGTGGGAGCGGTGATTTGGGGGGGGGGGTTTGGGTGGAGATGTGGGGTAGTGGGTGGTGGGTGGGAGCGGTGGTGTTGGGGGTAGGGGTGTGTTGGCTTGGTGATGTGGGGGTAAGGGGGGGTGTGGGGGTGTGGTGGTGGGGGTGGGAGGATGGTGGGGTATGGGGTGTGTTGGATGGTGATGGGGTGGGTGGTGGGAGCGGATGTGGGGGTAGGGGTGTGTTTGGATGGTGATGTGGGGGTATGTGGTGTGGGTCGGAGCGGTATCTGTGGGGTAGGGGGTGGGTGTGGGAGTGATGGGTGATGTGGGGTAGGGGGGTGTTGGGTGGTGAGTGGGGGGTAGTGGTGGTGGGTCGGATGTATGTGGGGGTAGGAAGGGTGGGTGTTGCTGGTGATGTGGGGGTAGGGGGATGTGCGGCGTGGTGTGTCTAGGTAGGGGTGGGTGGTCGGAGCAGTGATATGGGGGTAGGGGGTGTTGGGTTGAGATGTGGTGGGGGTATGTTGGGGTGGAGTGCAGGGAGCGGTGATGTGTGGGTAGGGGGGTGTTGGGTGGTGATGTGGGGGTAGTGTGGTGGGGGTGGGAGCGTGGGTAGGGGGGTGTTGGTTGAAAATGGGGGTAATGGTGGTGGTAAACTGAAGTGGGTATGGGGTGTGGTTGGGCGGTGGAGAGGGGGTGTGGGGTGTAGTGACAGGGGGGTAGTGGTGGTGATATGGGGGTAGGGGGGTGTTGGGTGGTGATGTGGGGGTAGTGGTGGTGGGGGTGGGAGCGGTGATGTGTGGGTAGGGGGGTGTTGGTTGGTGATGTGGGGGTAGTGGTGGTGGGGGTGGGAGCGGTGATGTGGGGGTAGGGGGGTGTTGGTTGGTGATGTGGGGGTAGTGGTGGTGGGGGTGGGGAGCTGTGATGTGGGTGTAGGTAGGTGTGGGTCGGAGCGGTGTATGTGGGGTAGGGGGGTGTTGGTTGGTGATGTGGGGGGTAGTGGGTGGTGGGGGTGGGAGCGAGATGTGTGGGTAGGGGGTGTTGGATTATGAAGATGTGGGGGGTAGTGTGCGGGGAGGGAGCGGGGATGTTGGGGTAGGGGGGTGTTAGGTTGGTGATTGGGGGTAGTGTTGCTGGGGTGGGACGGATGTTGTGGGGGACGGGGGGGGGGGTGTTGGTGGTGATGTGGGAGCAGTGGTGGTGTCCACATTGCCAGGTCATTAAACTACACAGTTTCTTCTTCTCTCACATACCCACCCACACCTCCAACAACCACCCGCCACCACCACCACCACCACCACCACCACCACCACCACCAGGTTAATTAAGTTTCATGATAATGTCCATCATAATTCCTGGGAAACTGTCCGCCAGGCCCCTAAAACGATACCCGCCCCCTTTCACTACCCCCCCCCCCCCCCCACAACTTCCCCGCTCCTTTAAACCCAACCCACCACAAGCCCCTCCACCACCCACCCACCTACCTACACGGGCTCCCACCTTGGCACAGTCCCCAGAATGTGTTCTTTGTCACATAAGCTGCATCTCACAGAACCCCCTGCCATCTCTTAGCCCACACCCAGCCCCGCCCAGCACCACCCAACCTCACTCACCCCTGTTCCCCTATCCACCACCGCCCCCCCCCCCCCCCCCGCCATCCTTGCCACCATTCTGTCCAGTTTGAACGCTTACCTTTGCCATCCTCACTTCTGCGCCTGCAGTCGGTTCAAACAAAGCGCGCCCAGTGATTGCCTTCATGTCTTCTCATAATTTCCAAAAGAGTGCGTGTGCGTATCCGCGCGTGTGCGTGTGTTTGCGTGGTGGGGGCTTTCCCGGTCCAGGACCTCCCTCGACCCCCCCATGCCCCCCCCCCCCCCACACACACACACACTCACGGCCACCCGGCCGGGCGCGCACACAGCCCTCGAACAAAAATGTGGAGCGCTGAAATTTAATGGCATTAAAATAATGGTAATAAATTAGCGACTGGCCGGCTGGCCGGTTGGCCGGCCGGGTGGGGGCCGCCGGGGGGGTGGGCGGGTGGGCCGACTTGTGGCCAGGGTTGTGGCCGGGGATGGCCGCGCGTCCGTGAGGGCAAACACCGTGGGGCCCAGCCCTTCGCGTCCTACCCCAGGCCCCGCCTTGCCCGCACGCCGGCATGCTCGGCTCGCCCGGCGAGGCCTCCCGCCAAGCCCGGCCATCTCTAGACCTGCTCCCGGGCTCCCGGAACCCCGGCTCCGCGTCTCGGCGGCCTCTGCCCGCGGAAGGGCGGTGAGAAGTTCGGCTATGAGAGGAGCCTGAGATGGTATCTCCGCCCAACATAGCAGCCTCAATCTCCTCCCTTTCTCTCTCCTTTCCTCCTTCCCTCCCCTGTCTATTTTCGCCCCCCCCCCACCCCTTCCCTTGCCCTCCTCCCTCTTCTCTCCTCGCTCTTTCCTCGCTCCCCTCTCCTCTCTTCTTTCTCCTCTCTTCTCCCTTCTCTCTCCTCCCTCCTCCCCCCCTCCCCTCTCCTCCCTCCTCCTTCCTCCTTCCTCCCTCCTCCTCCTTCATTCCTCCTTCCTCCCTCCTCCTCCCTCCTCCTCCCTCCCTACTCCCTCCTCCCCTCCTCCATCCCCCCTCCTCCCCCTCCTCCCTCCCACTCATCCCCAACCCTCAACTCCCTCCTCCCTCCCTCCTTCCTCCCTCCTCCTCTCCTCCTCCTCCCTCCTCCCTCCTTCCTTCCCCCTCCTCCTCCCTCCTCCCTTCTCCTCCCTCCTCCTCCCACCTCTTCCGTCATCCGCCCTCCTCCTTCCTCCTCCTCCGTCATCCTCCCTCCTCCTTCCTCCTCCATCCCCACTCCTCTCCTCCTCCGCCATCCTCCATCCTCCTCCTTGCTCCTCCCTACTCCTCCCTCCTTCCTGCTCCTCCCCTCCTCCTTCCCCCCCTCCCCCTCCCCCTCCTCCTCCATCCTCCTTCCTCCTCCTTCCTGTCCCTCCTCCCTCCTGCCTCCCTCCTCCATCTCCTCCTCCCTTCCCTCCTTCTCCCTCTCTCCTCCCTCCTCCTTGCTCCTCCTTCGACCTCCCACCTCATCCCAAACCCATCAACTCCTCTCCCCTCTCCTCCCTCCTCCTCCCTCCTCCTCCCTCCTCCTCCCCTCCTCCTCCCTCTCTTCCCTCCTCTCCATCCTTCCTCCTCCTCCCTCCTTCCTCCCATCTTCTATCTTCCTCCTCACTCACCCCAACCTGCCCTCTCCTCTACCGCCGCACCCCCCCCCCCCCCCCCCTTACTCGAGAAACCCTGCTGCTTCACTGGAGCAAAATTACCAAATCATTTAAAAAAAGTTGTTGGGCCCCTAGCCGCCTCTGCAGCCAGCCATGCGGTGCGGCTGGGTTGTGGCAAGCTAAGTGACTCGGGAGCTGTTCGGAGGAGCTCGGAGCACGCCGAGTTATCTGTGTGAGCTGCTCCTCAACAGACCTAGCAGTAGCACTGCACATGGATGCCGAGGTTGTGTCTGTTTCTGTTTGGCTGTTTGTTGCTGTTGATATTTCCCAATGTATCTGAATTGCTGGATATAACTTTACCACTAACCCCCCCCTCCACCCCAACTCGAGTTATCCAAGAATATTAGCCTTGTGTACGTTGGTTGCATTGTTGTTTGTCACTTGATAGATATATTTTGCAATTGTTTCAATTGTTAAAAACAAATTAGCGTCGTGTTATTGCTGGGTGTGTTGTTGATCACATGTGTCATAGTTCTTAGATATGGGTTTCAAATCTTTTCAATTTGAGAGAAAATTGGTGTTTTTGTTGTTGCTGCTGCTGTTCATGTGGCAACGTTGTTCTTCAATTCAGAAAGATAATAAGTATGGAACCTCTTAAATTGCTATATTGTGTAAATTGTCATTATGTTGTTGGGTTTCATTCTTTCCCAACTGTGTCCTAGTTGCTAGATATGCGTAGCAATTTTTAGTTTTTAACCCCAAAGAAAGCCCAAAGAATTCTAATACAATGACTGTGTTCTATTGTTGATATTGTTGGCCTCATTGTTCGGTAGTTGTGTGTCAGAATATGTTTAGCAAATTTGCTAAATTGGCCCTGCAGCATGTGTGCTATATTATGTTATTGATATTGTTATTACTGTAATAGTGGTTTACATGTTGGTTATAACTTGTGCTCTGCTCATAGGTTTGGTTTGGTTGTTGGAGTTTTAAGTCTTGGCAACATCTAAGGTTATATCAGAACGGGAGTGCTGCTCCTCTGAGAAGTATGGTTGTCGGTTAATTCCATTCCGTGCCATGGATCTGATTATCAAAACCTTACTAACAACAACAAGAACCAACAAAGCACGCGATATCTGAGAAAGTCAGCATACAATGACCGTGTATGATGGGAAACTGTTAGTTTGAAAGGATGAAGCTAGGTGCCTTTCAGTTAGGTGGCGATCCAGTTGTTAACCTGCCTAGTTGGGTGGCAGAGGAGGCGGCGTGTTGGGGCTCTGGTAATTAGCCTCTGAAGGCCGACCACAGGCCGTGCTTTTAATTATAACTCAAAATACTGACACCCTGGGGTAGCGAGTTGGTGAAATAAGAACACTTTCACAAAGCTCACACTTCTTGGCCACCACTCGGTGGCACTTGTTATTTGGAGATAACATTTTTCGGCGGTTTGTATTTAGAACAACCAGGCCTGTGTTAATGTTAAAGGCTGTTGTCATAATGGAGTGATCGATGCATTATGTGCATTGATATCCATCGTCGTGTGTGTGTACGTGTGTGTAATGTATGTGTGTTCTATACCGGGAAATAACTACTTAATACATGTTGATATGCCCAGATAGTCTAGGTGTCAAACCCTTATACCGTCGAATGTCTTCGTTATGCAGATATATGTAAAATATATAATATATAATATATAGTATAGTTTATAATATATAATATATATATATGATATATCCCTCCCTCCACCCTCCTCCCTCCTCCCTCCTCCCTCCTCCCTCCTCCCTCCTCCCTCCTCCCTCCTCCCTCCTCCCTCCTCCATCTATATAGAGGTATGCATTACCCAATTCGTCGCAAATATGGGATTATATAGTCGATATGGTATATATAGTTGGTTAACACCCCCCAATAGCCGATGTCTACTTTTTTTGTTGGGGGGTCGTTAAACAAACAAACAAACAAAACAATATATATAATTAAAACATGTCCTGATTCCCTTAGATGTTGCCAAGAAGTAAAACTCCAACAACCAACATATTGTTGATATATGTTATATATATGTTATACATAACATAATACATATGTATAATATATATCAACTATATATATCAAACCCCATATTTGCGACAAATTGTGTAATGCATATGACAAAATCCTCCAGTGCGACTAACACTGGTCTCCATCCGGTGGACGCGAGGAGGCCGCAAGTGGCGCCATCAGTACAATGTTGGGTCTTCCAGAGTGTAAAAATAATGATAATAATTCCTTTATGTATCTTTATACTTGCATAATTCGCTATACATAACATCTATATATATATATATATTATATATATATATATATATATATATATATATATATATATATATATATGGGTGTAAACACACACATAATATGGAACTAAAGTTTGGTTATCCACTAGACATTCCTTCCCCGCTGTACATGTAATGCATGCACATAATTATGCCCACAATTAAAGCGATTCGCCCAAAAGATAAGTTTGCAACTTTCTCGGCTGGAATAAAGCGTCGGATGCGTGCATTCAGCTGGGTAATTAAGCATCGGTCTCCAGAGAAGGAAGCCTATCCAGGGAGGCGCATAACATTCGCTTTCGCTATTCTTTATTCAATTTCCAAATTATATGCCATTGCCGAAATTGGCGGAAGTATGTTCAGCATTCTGATGAATTACTACACTGCGCACGCGTCGGCGGGCGGGCAATTTTCAATGGCGCCGAATTCTTTGTATTCGATAGTTATTCGAAACAAAAATGGGCATTGAATAGATAGAGACAACTCCCCCACTACCTCACTCGCTCCCACCCCCTCCGCTCGCTCCCACCCCGCTCCGCGCTGATAGGTTAATATTGCTTTGTGGGCGCTAAGTTTAGTAGTCCTCGGAGAAGCAGATGGGGTGTGGTGTATTTAGGTTAGCTGCGCCTCAATATGGAATATGGATATAAGCGTCGGAAGAAAGGGGCCTTGGGCAATCGACAATGCGCATTGATGTAATGACCTATGGGATTTGGGTCTGAATGCCTAGGTAAAGTGCACTTTTGAAAGCACCAATACGTGGAGCGTATTGTATGTGTGTGGGGGGGGGGGGGTGTTGTGGCTGTGTGTGGCTGTGTGTGGCTGTGTGTGGCTGTGTGTGGCTGTGTGTGTTGTGTGATTGGTTTGTGTGCTGTGTTTGGGCGTGTAGTCGCTTGGTGCGGTGTATGCGTGGTTATGTTGTTTGTGTGTTCTTTTCCTTGTGTGTGTGAGTGACCTGATGTATGTCGGTGTTAGAGTTGCTTGTCTGTGTGTGTGTTGTGTGATGGGTTTGTGTGTTGTGTTTGTGTGTGTAGTCTCTTAGTGTGGTGTATGGGTGGTTATGTGGTTTGTGTGTTCTTTTCCTTGTGTGTGTGAGTGACCTGACGTATGACGGTGTTGCTTGTCTGTGTGTGTTGTGTGATGGGTTTGTGTGTTGTGTTTGTGTGTGTAGTCTCTTAGTGTGATGTATGGGTGGTTATTGGTTGTGTGTTCTTTTCCTTGTGTGTGTGAGTGACCGCATATGACGGTGTTGCTTGTCTGTGTGTGTTGTGTGATGGGTTTGTGTGTTGTCTTTGTGTGTGTGTGTAGTCTATTGGTGTGGTGTATGCATGGTTATGTTGTTTGTGTGTTCTTTTCCTTGTGTGTGTGAGTGACCTGATGTATGTCGGTGTTAGAGTTGCTTGTCTGTGTGTGTGTTGTGTGATGGGTTTGTGTGTTGTGTTTGTGTGTGTAGTCTCTTAGTGTGATGTATGGGTGGTTATGTGGTTTGTGTGTTCTTTTCCTTGTGTGTGTGAGTGACCTGACATATGACGGTGTTGCTTGTCTGTGTGTGTTGTGTGATGGGTTTGTGTGTTGTCTTTGTGTGTGTGTAGTCTATTGGTGTGGTGTATGCGTGGTTATGTTGTTTGTGTGTTCTTTTCCTTGTGTGTGTGAGTGACCTGATGTATGTCGGTGTTAGAGTTGCTTGTCTGTGTGTGTGTTGTGTGATGGGTTTGTGTGTTGTGTTTGTGTGTGTAGTCTCTTAGTGTGATGTATGGGTGGTTATGTGGTTTGTGTGTTCTTTTCCTTGTGTGTGTGAGTGACCTGACGTATGACGGTGTTGCTTGTCTGTGTGTGTTGTGTGATGGGTTTGTGTGTTGTGTTTGTGAGTGTAGTCTCTTGCTGTGGTGGATCCATTATATTGTACTTAATGTGTAGTGTGTAGTATTATCTGTTGATTGGTGTGTCTGACCGGCTATACGCATCGATGTGTTATTGTTCGTTATATGTGTGTCTCTCTGTGTGGATGTGTGTGTTGTGTGATGGGTGTGTTTGCTGTGTATGTGTCTAGTTTCCTGGTGTGGTATGTAGTTATATGGTTGGTATATCCTTGTATGTGCTCTATTTGGTGTGTGTGACTGGCATGTCTGTGTTAGTTGTATGTGTGTGTCTGTGTTTACGTTGATAGTGTATGTGTGTCATATACGTGTGTTATGTATGTTTCTATTTGGTGAGTGTGTGCTATGTATGCATTATGTGCAGACAGTGTATGCATTTGTCATGTGTTGCACTGAGTGTACTTGTGTGTGTGTGTGATTGGCATACCAGACTATCAAACCGGATGGCCGAATGAGTTGAGTGTCTATCTCCCGATCTGGTAGATCGTGGGACCGTGGGTTCAAACCCTGGTCGAGTCAAACCAATGACTTAAAAATTGATACTTGTCGCTTCCTAGCCTGGCGTTCGGCATTCTTAGGATAGGACAAGGAGCAGTGGAATGAGGAAGACCAATCGTCCACGATTGAAATTTCCCCTGCTTAAGCAACTAATCTACCAACAATCTTTTTTTAAATTATGTGCCTATGTTTGTCGCATCGGGCGTGTATGGGGATTGCTTGTATGTGTTATCTGTGTGGTCGCTTGTCTTGTATGCCGTTGTACGTGTGGTTATGTGTGTGTATTCCTGGTTGTGTGTCATTGATTGATTGGTGGTGAAATTTGACTGCAATCGTCCGTTACTTACCTGCTGTTGTGAGAACTAGTTTATCCATCAAATAACCCCCCCCCCCTATTAAATGCACCCAGTCTATTTAGCTGAAGTGGTTTATTCTTTCATATTCCGAACCATATATGTTGCGAGGATGTAAAACCCCAACAAACATAAAACACACATAAACCGAGAGGATTGTTGGTACAGAAGTAGAACAGAGGAAGTAGATTATATTATTACTAATTTAATTTAAATTAAGGTTATTTCATTTTGGTGTAATATGAAATAAATCCTAAGAATAATTAGACTGTACTACATACCGCATTATTTTTCAAAAGCAAGGCACTTATTTAGATTTGAATGTACATATCAAACTTATTGACTGGTGCACTTATTAAGTATTTGGTACTGCCTAGAACAGAAATAACAAAACAGTTATCACTTTAATCCATAAGGGACCAGTCGATGTATATATATTATATATATATATATATATATATATATATTTTACCTCGGTAAACAGCCTCAGGCTAGCCTCAGGCTAGGGAGAGGTAAGCACGTCCGGTACCAGCAATTAGCATATACAACTCACGACTGGATAACGTGTCGTTGGGTTGCTCCGGCAAAATTAGTCTACATACAAGCAAATACGCAGTAAGTATAATAAAAACTGTGGTTAGCTTAATTATGATGCATTAGAGCATCAATATGGAAAGTTTAGACTTTCGTTGGTCCAATTTGGACGAGTTATTTGGTTATAAACAACCAAGGATAGAACACTCGAGTGGGTTTCTCGAAGGAACCAAACCGGTCATTAGCGGTTATGTCAACACCCGGGTCACCGTGTGACTATGGGTAGAGATGTGGGTTTCGCCCTATCTCATGTGGAAATTCTCTCGTACTCTAATAGAGAGTAATGTTGGAGATGCTCCTGGGTTTCTTTTATAGACTCCCCTAGACAAAACTTTTTCAGGCGTTTCTCCGAGTTTCGTAGCATTTTCTCCAACTTGTTGACGTAGTAGTCACAGGTGGGAGAAGTGTGCGGAACAGAGGGATGGGCGGGCCGATACACTGGTCCCGACCCCGCGTAAGGTTTGGGCTTGACCCACAACCCACGCACAAATTTAGCTTATTACGCCTGTGTTATAACGGTATAAACACGTTCTTTAACACCAATAGATGTCCAAATGAGTTTGAAACAACCATATTGTGACATATATATATACCGGACTGACCAAAAAATGTTTGTTTCAGTTCCCGATGGCCACGAAGCGGAGTAAGCGCGGTGCAGCAGCAGCCGAGGGGCGTGTTCCGAGTGGAGTGGACGAGGAGTACGACTCCTCACCCGTGTTGTCGGCAGGGCCGTCGACACAGCCCCGGGCGCATATCCTCTCCGACCCGGACGAGGACGCAGTGCCTGATGTGCCTGCGCCTCCAGATTGGGAGGCTCGCTTTGCAAGATTGGAAAGCCACATCTTGACTGCCAAATCGCCTGTGTCTCGGAAGCGGCGTAGGCCGAGTGTCCAAGAGGATTCATTTGAGGATTTCTTGGACACAGACTCGGCGGTGGAGCTTAAGGCTCCTCCTCCTCCTTCTCCTAAACGGAGGAAGAAGAAGAAACAGGTGATTTCTTCGGGTGATGAATTCACCAAGGAGCGGGCAGAGTCTGGTTTGCGCAAAAAGCGGAAGACTAAGTCCAAAAAGAAGAAGAGGAAGAGGAAATATTCTTCTTCTGAGTCGTCCACTGAGTCTACTTCTACGGAATCAGACTCAGACACCGTATATGAAGGGGTCTATGCGGACATTGGCACTAAAGTGGCTAAGAAGGTGGAGAAGCCAAAGGCTAAGCGGGTTAAAACCACTACGCTTATGCGCGAGACCGTGAATGGTCATTTCCGCACGTTCAAACCGGCGGAGGTTATCTCCAAGTTAGGAGATGAGTTAACAGGCATAAAGGGTGTTCCCAACTCCATCATTAAAGAAATGGATCGGGATGTCAATATGACGGATGACCGTAAGAAGTTTGAGGATGTGTTGCACACAGTGCATAAGGCAGTGTTGGCTAACCTAACAGCTATTGTTCCTGTGGCTAATAGGATGCAGAGTGAAAATAAGTTCTCGTCTTTGGCTAAGACAATGGACAAAGGCATTGCAAAGTACTAGCGGCGGCAGGACCCCCCCCCCCCCCCCCCCCCCCCCCCCCCCCCCCCCCCCCCCCCCCCCCCCCCCCCCCCATAATTACCAGTCGTTTCGAAGATATGAAAATGTCTTCAAGTCAGTTTGCACAGATGCTGGCAAAGAAGTGGCTCGCTCTAAGAAGGTTACCGATAATGAGGGAAGGAGTTTACGCTCTATCTTGCCCAGAGCCGATTAAAGGTCCAGAGCCGATTAAAGGAAAACCTTTAGATAACACGAAAATGTTTGGCGGTCAACTACAATACCTCTATAAAGAGGTAGAAACTGCAGCCAAGAGTGGCAAAAACATGGATGGCAAGAAGAAACAGGAAACCCCTCGTTTCAAAAGGTCACGAGGGGATTTTCGTCCACGACGGTTCACCAAGGGAACCAGACCGTGTCTCAAACTTCGGTCAAGGGTTTTTCAGGCCGGGGCGCTCGCCAGGCTGGACCGACAACACCGCACGGCAATAGGTTGTGGGTTCAATCCGTCGAGACCTTTCCCCTGGGGCGGGTAGGGGCGGGACCAAGTAGAGGTCCAAACACAAACCTTTACAAGTCCCTGCAGCTCTAAAAACACACAAACTGTAAGCATACCTTTGTGGTGGTAATATTAGATAGTCATATTTCTAAGTAGACAAAATTACTAGTGACCAAGAAATTATAGAAATAGTTAGGGGTGTTCAAATTCCCTTTACACAAATTCCTGTACAAAGTATAATACCTTTTCCATATAACATTCAACCAGTTGAACGAGACGCACTAACTAAACAGGTACATAAATTCTTTGAGAAAGGAATTATACAAAAAGTGACACACTGTTCAGGACAGTTTATTTCAAACATTTTCTCGAGACCGAAGCCTAATGGTGATGTTCGAATGATCCTGGATTTAACAATCCTTAATAAAAGGGTGGATTATCGACATTTTAAAATGTTCTCTCTAGATACGGCACGAGATCTGATTACACCAGATGCGTGGATGGCTAGTGTTGATTTACAGGATGCATATTATACGCTTCCCATAATGGAACAATACCGAAAATTTCTTCGATTTATTTGGGATAACCAACTCTATGAGTTTACCTGCATGCCGAATGGCTTAGCTTGTGCGCCACGTTTATTTACTAAATTGCTTAAACCTGTTTTCTCGGTAATGGCGAGGAAGGGTCACATAATGTTTCCATACATAGATGATTCTTTTATTATAGCATCAACAAAAATTGGTTGTGTGAATGCAGTTTTGGATTTATGTGCATTACTCACTAAATTGGGGTTTTATGTACATCAACAAAAGTCAGTGTTTAAACCAACAAAACAACTCAAATGTTTAGGGTTTATTCTGGATACACAGTCCCTTACAGTGTCGATAACAGAACAAAAACTAATTAAGTTTATGACTACAGCGACTCAGCTTATTAAGTTATCAAAGCCAAAAATTAGACAGGTTGCTGTTCTTATTGGCATAATGACATCATATGCACCTGCTGTGTTATATGGGAAGGCCCATATTAAGTCGCTAGAAATAGATAAAAATTTAGCGTTAACACGAACTAAAGGCAATTTTGAGCGAAAGATGTTTATTTCGCAAGAAGGGTTACAGGATATTGGATGGTGGATGCAACATATAGCAAGTTCACCAAATCCAATCCGCATGGCGGAACCTAATACAGTAATTACTACTGATGCTTCGTTAGAAGGTTGGGGAGCTCATCGAGATGGGGTCACAACAGGAGGTAGATGGAATGATGATGAAAAATCAGACCATATTAATGCACTAGAATTGCGTGCTATTTATCTGGGCTTACGTAGTTTAGTAAAGATAAATAAATCACAGGTTAGAATACTAACTGATAATACTACTGCCATGGCATATATTCGTAACATGGGTGGAACAAAATCAAAGTCTTGCAATCAGTTATCTAAACTGATTTGGAACTGGGCACAGGCTCAACAAGTCTGGCTGACTGTAGCGCATATTCCAGGGTCACAAAATACACTTGCAGATTATAAAAGTAGAAATTTCCATGACCATTTAGAGTGGTCTCTCTCTACACATTTGTTTAACTTCGTTTGTGAAAAATGGGGTACACCTGAAGTTGACTTATTTGCATCACGAAATAATAACAAGTTACCCTGTTATGTTTCTTGGCATCCTGAACCGGATGCTTGGAAAGTAGATGCGTTTGCTATTACCTGGGAAAATAATTATTTTTATATTTTCCCACCATTTAGCATTATCAGCCGAGTAGTGAGAAAAATCGGCTTGGAAGGGACACATGCGATACTGGTGGTGCCCGATTGGGACACGCAACCTTGGCTGCCAGCAGTTTCACAACTGGCAAAAGATCGTATA
>CM059193.1:81668965-81762313 GCA_030323885.1 Branchipolynoe longqiensis | reverse complement strand
GTGACCTGACGTATGACGGTGTTGCTTGTCTGTGTGTGTTGTGTGATGGGTTTGTGTGTTGTCTTTGTGTGTGTGTAGTCTATTGGTGTGGTGTATGCGTGGTTATGTTGTTTGTGTGTTCTTTTCCTTGTGTGTGTGAGTGACCTGATGTATGTCGGTGTTAGAGTTGCTTGTCTGTGTGTGTGTTGTGTGATGGGTTTGCGTGTTTTGCTTGTGTGTGTAGTCTCTTAGTGTGATGTATGGGTGGTTATGTGGTTTGTGTGTTCTTTTCCTTGTGTGTGTGAGTGACCTGACGTATGACGGTGTTGCTTGTCTGTGTGTGTTGTGTGATGGGTTTGTGTGTTGTGTTTGTGTGTGTAGTCTCTTAGTGTGGTGTATGCGTGGTTATGTTGTTTGTGTGTTCTTTTCCTTGTGTGTGTGAGTGACCTGACATATGATGGTGTTGCTTGTCTGTGTGTGTTGTGTGATGGGTTTTGTGTTGTCTTTGTGTGTGTGTGTAGTCTATTGGTGTGGTGTATGCGTGGTTATGTTGTTTGTGTGTTCTTTTCCTTGTGTGTGTGAGTGACCTGATGTATGTCGGTGTTAGAGTTGCTTGTCTGTGTGTGTTGTGTGATGGGTTTGTGTGTTGTGTTTGTGTGTGTAGTCTCTTAGTGTGATGTATGGGTGGTTATGTGGTTTGTGTGTTCTTTTCCTTGTGTGTGTGAGTGACCTGACGTATGACGGTGTTGCTTGTCTGTGTGTGTTGTGTGATGGGTTTGTGTGTTGTGTTTGTGAGTGTAGTCTCTTGCTGTGGTGGATCCATTATATTGTACTTAGTGTGTAGTGTGTAGTGTTATCTATTGATTGGTGTGTCTGACCGGCTATACGCATCGATGTGTTATTGTTCGTTATATGTGTGTCTCTCTGTGTGGATGTGTGTGTTGTGTGATGGGTGTGTTTGCTGTGTATGTGTCTAGTTTCCTGGTGTGGTATGTAGTTATATGGTTGGTATATCCTTGTATGTGCTCTATTTGGTGTGTGTGACTGGCATGTCTGTGTTAGTTGTATGTGTGTGTCTGTGTTTACGTTGATAGTGTATGTGTGTCATATACGTGTGTTATGTATGTTTCTATTTGGTGAGTGTGTGCTATGTATGCATTATGTGCAGACAGTGTATGCATTTGTCATGTGTTGCACTGAGTGTACTTGTGTGTGTGTGTGATTGGCATACCAGACTATCAAACCGGATGGCCGAATGAGTTGAGTGTCTATCTCCCGATCTGGTAGATCGTGGGACCGTGGGTTCAAACCCTGGTCGAGTCAAACCAATGACTTAAAAATTGATACTTGTCGCTTCCTAGCCTGGCGTTCGGCATTCTTAGGATAGGACAAGGAGCAGTGGAATGAGGAAGACCAATCGTCCACGATTGAAATTTCCCCTGCTTAAGCAACTAATCTACCAACAATCTTTTTTTAAATTATGTGCCTATGTTTGTCGCATCGGGCGTGTATGGGGATTGCTTGTATGTGTTATCTGTGTGGTCGCTTGTCTTGTATGCCGTTGTACGTGTGGTTATGTGTGTGTATTCCTGGTTGTGTGTCATTGATTGATTGGTGGTGAAATTTGACTGCAATCGTCCGTTACTTACCTGCTGTTGTGAGAACTAGTTTATCCATCAAATAACCCCCCCCCCCCTATTAAATGCACCCAGTCTATTTAGCTGAAGTGGTTTATTCTTTCATATTCCGAACCATATATGTTGCGAGGATGTAAAACCCCAACAAACATAAAACACACATAAACCGAGAGGATTGTTGGTACAGAAGTAGAACAGAGGAAGTAGATTATATTATTACTAATTTAATTTAAATTAAGGTTATTTCATTTTGGTGTAATATGAAATAAATCCTAAGAATAATTAGACTGTACTACATACCGCATTATTTTTCAAAAGCAAGGCACTTATTTAGATTTGAATGTACATATCAAACTTATTGACTGGTGCACTTATTAAGTATTTGGTACTGCCTAGAACAGAAATAACAAAACAGTTATCACTTTAATCCATAAGGGACCAGTCGATGTATATATATTATATATATATATATATATATATATGTATTGTATAACGCGTTAGGCTCATATTATTTAGGCTGAAGGGCCTTAATATTGCCTACTACCGCCGGGATGGTGGGCCCTGTGCCGCCTACACTCAGCTGGCGGGGACTCCCCGAGCCACAGGCGATCATCCAATCAGGAATGAGCTCCCCGGGCGGGGGGGGGGGGGGCGACTTCGAGCTCTGTCTAAAGAGAGTTTAAAATCCGGCCATAATTGACCACTGAGATGTGGACTTGACCAATCACTGGAGGTGGTGCAGCTAGGTGCCGCCACTGACCACCAATCACTGGGGGTGGTGCAGCTAGGTGCCGCCACCGACCAACAATCACTGGGGGAGGTGCAGCTAGGTGCCACCACCGACCACCAATCACTGGAGGCGGTGCAGCTAGGTGCCGCCACTGACCACCAATCACTGGGGGTGGTGCAGCTAGGTGCCGCCACCGACCACCAATCACTGGGGGTGGTGCAGCTAGGTGCCGCCACTGACCACCAATCACTGGTGCGGTGCATCAAGGTGCCGCCACTGACCACCAATCACTGGGGGTGGTGCAGCTAGGTGCCGCCACCGACCAACAATCACTGGGGGTGGGGCAGCTAGGTGCCGCCGCCGACCAACAATCACTGGAGGCGGTGCAGCTAGGTGCCGCCACTGACCACCAATCACTGGGGGTGGTGCAGCTAGGTGCCGCCACCGACCACCAATCACTGGGGGTGGTGCAGCTAGGTGCCGCCACTGACCACCAATCACTGGTGGCGGTGCAGCTAGGTGCCGCCACTGACCACCAATCACTGGGGGTGGTGCAGCTAGGTGCCGCCACCGACCACCAATCACTGGGGGTGGGGCAGCTAGGTGCCGCCGCCGACCAACAATCACTGGAGGCGGTGCAGCTAGGTGCCGTCACTGACCATCAATCACTGGGGGTGGGGCAGCTAGGTGCCACTGCCGACCACCAATCACTGGAGGCGGTACAGCTAGGTGCCACCACTGATCGCCAATCACTGGGAGTGGTGCAGTTAGGTGCCGCCGCCGATCACCAATCACTGGGGGTGGTGCAGCTAGGTGCCACCACCAACCACTAATCACTGGTGGCGGTGCAGCTAGGTGCCGCCGCCGATCACCAATCACTGGGGGTGGTGCAGCTAGGTGCCACCACCAACCACTAATCACTGGTGGCGGTGCAGCTAGGTGCCGCCGCCGACCACCAATCACTGGGGTGGTGCAGCTAGGTGCCGCCACCGACCACCAATCACTGGGGGCGGTGCAGCTAGGTGCCGCCACCGACCACCAATCACTGGTGGCGGTGCAGCTAGGTGCCGCCGCCGACCACCAATCACTGGGGTGGTGCAGCTAGGTGCCGCCACCGACCACCAATCACTGGGGGTGGTGCAGCTAGGTGCCACCACCAACCACTAATCACTGGTGGCGGTGCAGCTAGGTGCCGCCACTGACCACCAATCACTGGGGTGGTGCAGCTAGGTGCCACCACCGACCACCAATCACTGGGGTGGTGCAGCTAGGTGCCGCCGCCGACCACCAATCACTGGGGTGGTGCAGCTAGGTGCCGCCACCGACCACCAATCACTGGGGGCGGTGCAGTTTATATTCCCGTAACAGGTTAGAGAGCACATATACTAAGGCAGTGTGCTTGAAGATAGCATCTGCATTCATAAGGATTCAGCATGTTCCAAGCAAGAGCCCTTAATTCTGTAACCTAGGTGGCCGCAATATATAGATTGACTTTCATGAATGCCTACTATGTTAATTAGTTAATTGCTACTAAATCCCCATCCTGATATGACCTTAGATGTTGCCAGGACATAAAACCAACCTGGTACTAATTACTCTGATAAGTAGCCAGTCAGACTTTTGATGTCCACCGATCAAAGTGAGCAGTAAGTCTGTAGATAACGTATATCTAGCTAGATAGGAGAGATATATCGCTGCATAAGAAATATAGAAAGATATTATGTATATGGGAGCAAGATTGGATTACATAAATCCTGGGTTGTGACTATGTAGCCTTTCTCATCTCCTAGACAACCCCCTCCCCTCCAACAAACTTGTTGTTGTGAGCGGGTACTCTATTTGTAGATAATGAATATATCTCTCCAGATAAGGGATCTATATTGTTGGGTAATAGAAACATCATTAGTAATGGCAGCAGAGGATATATAGTGACAGTTTTAGCGCCACTGGTAGGGTTGGGGGTGTTGGCACCACTTGGCCCAACTGTGAAAAGGGGTCACCCATAAGGTAATACACAACATATGGGTGATAATATAGTGGACATTCCCTTTCATGACTTTATACTCTCACAATTATTATGCATCACATATAGACATATATAAATATATATACAAATATATATAAATAAATATATGTATAAATATATATACATCTTTGCTTTCTCTCTCTCTCTCTCTCTCTCTCTCTCTCTCTATATATATATATATATATATAAATATATATATATATATTTTACCTCGGTATATAGCCTCAGGCTAGCCGCAGGCTAGGGAGAGGTAAGCACTTCCGGGTCCAGCAATTAGCATAACAAACTCGCGTGCGATGGATGTACGCGAGTTTGTTCAGCGGTTTTTTCTACAATTTCTCCACAAATACCTGGAATTACCTCGGGAAAACAATAGTTATCCTTCATCTATACCAAGGTAAGATTCGTCTAACTAATCTATATATATATATATACTCACTTGTAACTTTCTGGTCCTGTACCTCCGCCCCCCCCCCCCAACCACACACAAAAACACACACATCCACACACATAGTCTCCGGCTGCCCCCACCAATGTACCATGAGAAGTGAATACAACGGTAGATCTCTCTCCAGACCATGAACGAAGTTATATCGCTGGACAAGATGAGAGAGAACTTAGAAGTAATACTGAATTATATACCCCGGTGTAACGATTTCAACTTCCCCCCTTCTCAAGTTCCCCCCCGGGAATCTGAAAACGTTTTCAACTTCCCTCCGGGGAAATTAAAAACGTTTTCAGATTCCTGGGGGGGAACTTAAAAACAGTTTTCAGATTCCCCCCCCTATTTTCAAATTCCCCCCTCCGGGAATTTAAAATTGTTTAAAATACTTTAAAAAACGTTTTAAATTTCAGACCTATAATATTTTTTTCTTAACCATCTTGGAGACTTTTTGTGTCATTTGTGGTTAAATATATTTTATTGTACTAGTAATAATTTCCATTATGTTATTCTCTGTATATTATAATATTTGTCATGAAAAATAATCAAAAATAACAAAAAATTACAAAAATAAAGAAAATTCCCCAAAAATGGGGGGGGGGAAGTTAAAATGAGGGAGGGAATTTGAAAACGTTTTCAAATTCCCCTGGGAGGAATTTGAAAACGTTTTCAAGTTCCTGGGGGGGAACTTGAATATGGGGGGAATTTGAAATCTTTACACCGGCTTGTAAGTATTGGCCATGCACCGCCCCCCCCCCTCCCTTACACACACAACGGTTGCATCGTGTCTATTTTGGCCGTGTACCCCGCCCACCCCAGGCCAGTGAGCAGCTCAGGGCCTTGCTCGAGTCGCTCGTCGGGAGCAGCTCACACCGGGGCCGCCTGCTTGCACCCCGCCCAACCTAGCAGCAGTAATTACCAGTACTCATCCACCGGCGATGAGACAGTATTATTTACCAGTAGACCCGGCAGATGAAAGCTTCAGTCCACCATTCGATCTCAAATCACCCCAAACCTACCATCGCCGCTGCCTCCCTCCACCGTCAATACTAGCCGCACCACCACCGCCACCATCACTACCACCACCACCACCACCACCACCACTACCAGCACCACCATTTCTACCACCACCACCACCACTACCACCACCACCACTACCATCACCACAACCAACAACACCACCACCATCACTACCTCCACCACCATCACTTCGACCACCACTACAACTACTACCACCACCAGCGCCATGCCTCCACCAACACCACCAGCACCACTACGACTACCACCACTACAACTACCACCCCCACTGCCACTAGTACCGCCCCCATCACCACACCACCATCCACATCACCACACGACCACCGCAACTACAAACCACCACCATTTCCACCCACCACCACCACACACCACCACCACACACCACCACCACACACCACCACCACTCACCACCACCACATCTAATACCATCAACATCACCACTATCCATCACGACCAGCACTTCCTCTTCCACCGACAATACCTCCCCTCTACCACCACTTCCACTTCCTCCACCATCCCCCCCCCCCCCCCCCCACCGCCCGCGTCCAAGCCCCCACCGCTACCGTCGACAAAGTTACCATCGCCACCATTACCACCCAAACCGTCACCATTACCACCCAAACTGTCACCACCCAAACCGTAACCATTACCTCCACCTCCAGAGCAGCCGCCTCCACGGCCATCTCTGCCTCCACCGCCACCGCCCCCAGCTTCTGCCCCCGCCCTCAGCCCCCCGCCCTCGCCCCAGCCTCTGCACACGTTTCCGCCTCAGCCGCGAGCGTCACCATCGGCGCAGTTACCATCGTCATCGTCACCACCATCTCCGCCCCTCGCCCCCCTGCCGCCCCAGCCTCTCCCCGCCCACCCTGGAGGACGCTCCGCCACATGACGCCGCCTTCCCAGGTACTCATCGGTAAAACCTGTCTGTGTAGGGCGTGGGGCCTGCATGATTAAGAAATCACTGTGCCAAAAGATCAAACATTAATGCAATGCAAACAGCACACATATATATGTACCCTATGTAGTACACTATAAATGTGTGTGTATATGTATGATACACGGAGCTTCTCTAGAGACACCACATGCCACTAGAGGAGCCACTGTACTTGGAGCGTGCAGTTTCTAGCAAACAGTGAGGGAACTGTTAGTTACACGGCAGGCTCTGGTGAGCAGCTCGGAGCGTCTAGTTGCACCGTGGAGAAGCTGCTCGCTGCAGCAACAGTTCGGCACCCCCCCTCACCCCCACACCCCCCTCACCCACCTCACCCCGATCTATTGATGTAGACTTGGATGGATTCAGAACTCAAGTGCAGCAGAATGTGGGGCTTTCCAGATTGTACAAATTGACTCAAAATATCAGCTCGCTGCCCCTTCTTGCGTTTTGTGTTTCTTACGTTGGTTGTTGGTGATTGGGTGGTTGTTGGAGTCCTGGCAACATCTAACTCTAACGTCATATCAGAACGGGTAGCGACTTGTGACAGTGCGCACTCATATCTACTTTATTATAGTGCTGCCCCATTAGGGAGACCAACCCACCAACACCATGACCTGATATCCCACTCAGTCACATTATCCCGACACTGAGCCAACCAGTCCTGGCTCTATCCTTATTATGCCGAGCACCAGGCTAGGAAGTGACAAATATCAATTTTAGGTCATTGCTTTGACTCGACCAGGGTTCGAATCCCATCATCTACCAAAACGTTTCTTACGTTATGACATATACATCAACACTGTGTTGTCATGTCGTCATAGTGTGCAGATATTCAAAATAGTAACATGCTACACACAGCTTTGTAACATATAGCTTAGAAACATGCTATATATATATGCTTAACATTGTAGTATGCTATATAGTTTAGTAACATATAGCTTGATGACATGCTATATATATTTTACCTCGGTATACAGCCTCAGGCTAGCCTCAGGCTAGGGAGAAGGAAGCACGTGAGGTACCAGCAATTAGCATATACAACTCACGACTGGATTACGTGTCGTTGGGTTGCTCCGGCAAATTTAGTCTACATACAAGCTAATACGCAGTAAGTATCATAAAAACTGTGGTTAGCTTAATCATGATGCATTAGAGCATCATTATGGAAAGTTTAGACTTTCTTTGGTCCATTTTGGACGAGTTATTTGGTTATAAAAAACCAAGGATAAAATTCCTTCTCGAAGGATTGAAACCGATCATTAGCGGTTCTGTCAACACCCGAGTCACCGTGTGATTATGGGTAGAGATGTGGGCTCTGCCTCGTCTCCTGTGGAAATTCTCTCGTACTCTAATAGAGAGTAATGTTGGAGATGCTCCTGGGTTTCTTTTATAGACTCCCCACAAACTTTTTCAGGCGTTTCTCCGAGTTTCATAGCATTTTCTCCAACTTGTTGACGTAGTAGTCACAGGTGGGAGAAGTGTGCGGAACAGAGGGATGGGCGGGCCGATACACTGGTCCCGACCCCGCGTAAGGTTTGGGCTTGACCCACAACCCACGCACAAATTTAGCTTATTACGCCTGTGTTATAACGGTATAAACACGTTCTCTAACACCAATAGATGTCCAAATGAGTTTGAAACAACCATATTGTGACATATATATATACCGGGACTGACCAAAAATCTTTGTTTCAGCTCCCGATGGCCACGAAGCGGAGTAAGCGCGGTGCAGCAGCAGCCGAGGGGCGTGTTCCGAGTGGAGGGGACGAGGAGTATGACTCCTCACCCGTGTTGTCGGCAGGGCCTTCGACACAGCCCGGGGCGCATATTCTCTCCGAGGAGGACATAGTGCCTGACGGCGCCACGGCTCAAAATTGGGAGACGCGGTTTGCGGCGATGGAGAGTCATATAATGGCTCTCAAACCAACAGTGTCTCGTAAACGGTGTATGCCGAGTGTTCAAGAGGAGTCTTCTTTGGAGGATTTCTCAGAGACAGACTCAGCGATGGAGCTTAGGGCTCCTCCTCCTTCTCCTAAACGGAGGAAGAAGAAGAAACATATCGTTTCTTCTGGTGATGATTTCACCAAGGAAAGGGGGAAGACTGGACTTCGCAAAAAGCGCAAGACCAAGTCCAAGAAGAAGAAGAAGAAGAGGAAAGATTCTTCTTCTTCCGACTCGTCCACAGATTCCACTTCCACGGAATCGGACTCAGACACGCGATATGAAGGTGTCTATGCTGCCATTGGGGGCAAAGTGGCTAAGAAAGTGGAGAAGCCAAGGGCTAAGCGTGTGAAAACCACTACGCTTATGCGTGAGAACATTAATGGCCATTTCCGCACGTTTAAACCGGCGGAGATTATTTCCAAGTTATCAGATGAGTTAACAGGCATTAAAGGTGTTCCCAACTCCATCATTAAGGAGATGGATCGAGATGTCAATATGACGGAGGACCGTAAGAGATTTGAGGGTGTGTTGCACACAGTGCATAAAGCGGTGCTTGGTACCCTAACAGCTATTGCTCCTGTAGCAAACAGAATGCAACGAGAAAATAAGTTCTCGTCTTTGGCTAAGACGATGGACAAAGGCATTGCATTGTTGGTGGCGGCAGGTAATTACCTGTCGTATCGAAGATATGAAAATGTCTTCAAGTCGGATTGCACAGATGCTGGCAAAGAAGTGGCTCGCTCAAAGAAGGTTACCGATAATGATGGGAAAGAGTTTACGCCGATTAAAGGCAAACCTTTAGATAACACGAAAATGTTTGGCGGTCAACTACAATACCTCTATAAAGAGGTAGAAACTGCAGCCAAGAGTGGCAAAAACATGGATGGTAAGAAGAAACAGGAAACTCCTCGTTTCAAAAGGTCACGAGGGGATTTTCGTCCACGGCGGTTCACCAGGGGAACCAGACCGGGCTCAAACTTCGGTCAAGCTTTTCGGGGCCGGGGCGCTCGCTCAGGCTGGACCGACAACACCGCACGGCCACTGGGCCGAGGCGTCAACTCGCCGAGACCCTTCCCCAGGGGCGGGTCCAAGTAGAGGTTGAAACACAAACGTTACAAGTCCTTCCAGCCTCTAAAACCACACAAACTGTAAGCAACTTTGTGGCTGGTAATATTAATAATCATATTTCTGAGTGGCACAAAATTACTAGTGACCAAGAAATTTTACAAATAGTTAGGGGTGTTCACATTCCCTTCACACAAATTCCGGTACAAGGCAGGATACCTTTTCCTTATAACATTGAACCGGTTGAACGAGAGGCACTAACTAAACAGGTACAAAAATTCTTTGAGAAAGGAATTATACAAAAAGTGACATACTGTTCAGGAGAGTTTATTTCAAACATCTTCTCGAGACCAAAGCCTAATGGCGAGGTTCGAATGATCCTGGATTTAACAATCCTTAATAAAATGGTTGAATATCGACATTTTAAAATGTTCTCGCTAGATACGGCACGAGATCTGATTACGCCAGATGCGTGGATGGCTAGTGTTGATTTACAAGATGCATATTATACGCTTCCCATAAGGGAAAAAGACCGGAAATTTCTTCGGTTTCTTTGGGATAACCAACTCTATGAGTTTACCTGCATGCCGAATGGTTTAGCTTGTGCCCCTCGTTTATTCACTAAACTGCTTAAACCTGTTTTCTCAGTAATGGCGCGGAAGGGTCATATAATGTTTCCATACATAGATGATTCCTTTATTATAGCATCAACACAAATTGATTGTGTGAATGCAGTTTTGGATTTATGTGCATTACTTACTAAATTGGGGTTTTATGTACATCCACAAAAGTCAGTGTTTAAACCAACAAAACAACTCAAATGTTTAGGGTTTATTCTGGATACACAGTCTCTTACAGTGTCGATAACAGAACAAAAACTAATTAAGTTTATGAATACAGCGACCCAGCTTATTAAGTTACCAAAACCTAAAATTAGACAGGTCGCAGTCCTTATTGGGATAATGATATCGTATGCACCCGCTATTCTATACGGGAAGGCCCATATTAAATCTCTAGAAATAGATAAAAATTTAGCGTTAACACGAACTAAAGGGAATTTTGAGCGAAAGATGTTTATTTCGCAAGAAGGGCTACAGGATATTGCATGGTGGATGCACCTAATACGGTAAATACGACTGATGCTTCGTTAGAAGGTTGGGGAGCTCATCGAGATGGGGTCACAACAGGAGGTAGATGGCTTGATGATGAAAAATCAGACCATATTAATGCGCTAGAATTGCGTGCTATTTATCTGGGCTTATGTAGTTTAGTAAAGATACATAAATCACAAGTTAGAATACTAACTGATAACTGGCATATATTCGTAACATGGGCGGAACCAAATCAAAGCCTTGCAATCAGTTGTCTAAACTGATTTGGAACTGGGCACAGGCTCAACAAGTCTGGCTGACTGTAGCGCATATTCCAGGGTCACAAAATACACTTGCAGACCATAAAAGTAGAAATGTCCATGACCATTTAGAATGGTCTCTCTCTACACCTTTGTTTAACTTCATTTGTGAAAAATGGGGTACACCTAAAGTTGACTTGTTTGCATCACGAAATAATAACAAATTACCTTGTTATGTTTCTTGGCATCCTGAACCGGAGGCTTGGAAAGTAGATGCATTTGCTATTACCTGGGAAAATAATTATTTTTATATTTTCCCACCGTTTAGCATTATCAGCCGAGTTGTCAGGAAAATCGGTTTGGAAAGGACACATGCTATACTGGTGGTGCCCGATTGGGACACGCAACCTTGGCTGCCAGCAGTTTCACAACTGGCAAAAGAACATATACGATTCCCAAGAAAACTCGGGAATCTGACACACCACGGACCGCTAGTGGTTCACGGCGACGTGTCAACGACGCCCCTATTGGCATTCCTTTTCTAAGGAAACAGCTGCAGCAATTTGGATTGGACAAAATTACTGAGAATAGGATAGTATCTGATGCCTGGAGGCCAGGAACTGTCAAAATGTACACATCCTATTTAAAGAAATGGGGTGTACATTGTTTGTTAATGAAAGTCAAGCCAACAAATCCAACAATTTCACAAGTAGCTCGTTTTCTTCATTCTCTAGAGGATGAAGGACTATCCTTTGGGTCGATCAATGCGGCAAGATGTGCGTTATCAATCATATTACCTAGAATTGATGGCGAAACAGTTGGAAAACATTATGTTCTTTGTTATCTACTTCGTTCAATTTATCAAAGGAATCCTCCAAAACCAAAGTATAGTCGGTTTTGGGATGTGTCTATAGTATTTAAGTTGTTTCAGGCTTGGCCTCACAACTCGTGGTTAGATATAAAACAATTAGGTTTTAAGGTCGCGGTCCTGTTATTATTAGTAACCGGACACAGAGGACAGACGATTGTTGCTTTATCTTTAACTGAGCTAGAAATAGACAAGAAACAAGCTACGTTTGATTTAGCACAATTGCTTAAATCGAACACGTTAGGTGACCCTTTATCTACGGTTCACTTAGACTGCTTTCCGAATGATCGGAAATTATGTGTTGTGTCAGCCATACGGGCTTATATATCTAATGCCAGGTACACACATACCGTATACGATTCGCGCACTAAAACTGACTGGCCGACGCGACTCATCACGACCCGTTTCCCGACTAAAACTTACGACTGGGGGTGTACAGATCTACCGACTGGAGCGCGACTGGGCGCGCACATATACCGTCCCGATTCGCGACTGCCACCTACGCACCTGGTGTTTTTAGCGCGAACTACATGAGCAACAGCGCCTCCTAGCAGCTGGTGTGGTCCAACGCAAGATGGCGCCATGTGTGTTTCACTGCACACAACTGGCGGATGTGGGGCGAACTATCGTATCGTGAGCAGTCGCTGAGGGATTAAAAATTCAAATTCGAAAATGGCGCCACGTACACCAGAGCAAAGAAGAAAAATCGCTGAGGCACTTGCAGTGCTTGCGATCCGTCATGTGCGCCGTCGAAGGATAGGTCGGCAAGTGTGGATTCGTCCCCACATTGCTCAGCATGCTCAGCTTGGAGCATTCAACACCCTGGTAGCTGGATTACGTGCCGATGAACCGCAAGCGTTCACAAACTACAGCAGGATGCCAGCGCCACAGTTTGATCAGTTGCTTGATCTTGTCAAACCTCGGATCGAGCGTCAGAACACAACGTTTCGGGCGTCGATCTCGGCTGCAGAGAGGCTTGCGATCACCCTACGCTTCCTGGCGACAGGTAATAATTTACTTTGTCTTATACATTATTTACATTCCGATTAACTATCTCTTCGACGATATCGTTTATTTTGTACTGTGGTGTTTTTTACTGACTTTGTGTTCGACGATATGAGCTCACATTAACAATCACCCTTTTTCTAGGTGAGTCGTTCAAGAGCATAAGCTACCAGTTTCGCGTCGTTGCGACGACCATCGGGCAGATTGTCCCGAGACGTGCGACGCCATCTACGCATCACTGAAGGATGACTACTTCAAGGTAACAGTGCTTGTGTTAATTTTCTTTTTATTGGGTTTCACACAAAAACATGAACATGAACATGATAAACATGATATGCACAACACGTGAAACTTGTAAATTGGAAACAAAAAACAGTAATTATAAAATCTTATGGGAATGTCACTATGATCAAGACAAAAAAAACAAATTAATGTTGAATGTCGCTACAGTCATCCTTTCCTACCATATGTAAATATGTTGTCGGTGACTTTTCATTTCTGTTCAATAAGATTCCTACTAAAACAACAAAACAAATCCTGAAACTGCTATGGGTAAACATAGCAAAACGGAAACTGACCACGACTATGGCCAGCCACAGTTGTCGGTGACTTTTCATTATGAATCTGACTAAAACCACAAACAAAAAACAGTAATTATTACATGTAATGGGAATGTCACAATGATCAAGACCAAAAACCAATTTAATGTCGAATGTCGCTACAGTCATCAGATCCTAACATATGTAAATATGTTGTCGGTGACTTGTCATTGTTTCACGACAAACAACAAACAAAAAACAGTAATTATTAAATCTTATTTCTATTCAGTAACTGTTCAATAAGATTCATACTAAAACAACAAAACAAATCCTGAAACTGCTATGGGGAACCATAGCAAAACTAAAACTGACCACGACTATGTCAAGCCGCTGTTGTCTGTGACCAATAAACCAAATTAATGTGTAGTGTCGCTACAGTCATCTGATCCTAACATATGTAAATACGAGAAGGAGGAACCGGCGGCATCTGTCCCAGCGGTGCCTCTTGCTTGCGCGATGTCCTGTTGTTGGTTTTTAATCTCAAGCATTTTCATACTGCCGCGAAAGCACGCCTGCTCTATGTCATTCTGGACAAGAAGCAGGACGCGTGGATCACTGATCTTTCGCAACTTCATGGCGATGCTTTTAGTGAACACTGAGATGGCATCGTCCGGCTCGGCCCGCGTTTCTTTTAGATTCAGCAGAACGAGCTCCATCAGCTCGTTCTCTCGGCTGTCTGCGTCTGCGCGCTTGCGTTTGTTGACTTTCCTAAAATCCTGGATGGACTTTGGGGTGCTCGGGATAGTGTCCGTTTCGTCTTCCGGTTCGTCTTCAATCGTTGCGACAGCTTGCGCCGATGAGAGGCTTTCCGTTTCACCGTCGTCGTCGATCTCCGACACGTGCTGAGAAACAAAAGAGAAACACAATATTTTTTAAACAAACATAACAATTTAGTCTTCGTCGATCTCCGCAGCCACGTGCTGAGATACAAAATAGAAACACAATATTTTTTAAACAAACATAACAATTTAGTCTTTTTGTTTTTGCAGACCCCGTCAACCCACGACGAGTGGAGCAAGGTTGCGGATCTGTTCATGACACGTTGGAATTTCCCTAACTGCATCGGCGCCTTGGACGGGAAACACATCCACATCAAGCCACCTCCACACTCGGGATCGTCATTCTACAACTACAAGAACACATTCAGCATCGTGCTGATGGCTCTGGTGGACGCCGACTACCGGTTCCTGTACGTCGATGTGGGGTGCAATGGGCGCGTCAGTGACGGAGGAGTCTTTGCTGGCTGCACCCTACAGCAACAATTGGAGAATCATGCCGATGCATTCCCACCCCCCAAACCTGTCCCCGGAGACGATCGGCCCCTGGGCCACTTCATTGTCGCCGACGACGCGTTTCCGCTGAAGGAATACCTGATGAAGCCGTTCAGCCACAAGGACCTGCGCTTAGATCACAGGATCTATAACTATCGCCTGTCGCGCGCGCGTCGGGTTGTAGAGAACGCCTTCGGTATTCTGACGAACCGCTTCCGGGTTTTCCTGACGAACATTGCCCTCTCCCCAGATAGGGTGGAGCGCATAGTGATGGCCAGTTGTGCACTACACAACTTTCTGCGCGAAAAGATCGGCACCACCTGCAATATTGACTATGAGGATCCCAGGACGCACGCTGTAATTCCCGGCGCGTGGAGATCAGACAGAGTGCTCACCCAGGCCCCCCTACCATCAGGAACCAACTCGACGCAGCGCGCAAAAACGCAAAGGGACTACTTGGTCGAGTACGTCAACTCGCCGACCGGATCTGTGCCGTGGCAGGCGGCCATGATATAGATGGCTGAACAATCGTATTGTATTATTATTACTGTAGTATTGTATATATTATTGTATTCCTGTATTATATTAGTGTTTGTTAGCTAAAGTTACCTCATCAGGTTCATGGCTGCAGCTTGGGGCGGGGAGCTGGTGGTTGCTCAAACTTTGGCGTTTCTGGACGTGGGGTGCGAGGAAAGACAAGGACGTGTGAATCCAGGTCTGTCGTGTTGTCATTGGCTTGGCCCCCGAGCCCGACGGCTGTTGTTTGCGGAGACGCGTATATTGTGTGCGTAGGTTAGTCACCGTTTCTGTATTGAAGCGGCTGTAAATACATATAGAACACGGTTGTACAGATTGTATATAATAAATGTTTACATTGTGCAAAGTTTGTATATAATAAATGTTTACATTGTGCAAAATTTCTACATGTGTGTTATTGCTAGAATATATTAAAATTTCTATATAGAACACGGTTGTACAGATTGCTAGAATATATTAAAATTTCTAGTTTAATGAAATGTAAAAAGTGCCGGCATTCTACGGCATTCTGCGGTCGCCATCTTGTCATGTAGCATTCTCTACCAGTTTTCATGCTAAAGTTTCACGACTAAGTTACGTGAACGTGCTAGATAACAGGCTATAGATGCTCTCCTGACACCCATGTACTACAAGAAACCGCATGAATCCTTAATCGGGAAACGGGAATCGGGAATCGGGAAACGCACAACACAAATACAGATACAACAGACTTAAAACACAGGTACACAGGTAGCGTACCCATTACGACCCATGTTGACGAAACAAAACAGTGAAAACTATCGGAAAAACATGCTTACCTGACTGCCCGACCTCTGCGGTGATTTCGGACAACGCAGTAATCCTCTTTACTCGATTGGAGTACTCAGGAATACACATGTCGAAGAGACACGGGCGATCTCTCCACATTTCGACCATACAACTCTCGGCTTCGCTCGTCCAGTCCGCCATTTTTTTCCTCTGTGTACGGACAAAGTCACATGACCCGTTTCCGCCCCTCTGATTCGCTTATCGCTAAAACCCAGACACGACCGGTCGCCGGCTAGCACACATATACCGTATACGACGCGACTGCCCGCTCACATCTAGCGTTTCTCGAACGGCCCGATTCATTTTTCGAATCGCTTGCGACTCGAGTTTTAAGCCATAAAACTGAGTTTTATACGCGAATCGCATGCGTCTAGTGTGCGCGGGGGTCGCACACCTAACGACTAAAACCGAGTTTTATGCGCGAAACGGCCAGTTTTACGTCATATACGGGCAGTGTGCACCGGGCATAAGACAAAGGATTTACGTGCATCACAAAGACAAAGGATTTACGTGCATCACAACAACTATTAGTGAGCTTTATAAAGCCACATAAGGCGATTTCACGAGACACCCTTGCCAGATGGACAATTACGGTGTTGAAATTGGCTGGAGTGGATACGGGCAAATACTCTTCCCACTCAACTAGAGGTGCCATGGTCTCCAAGGCACGGTTGCTAGGTATTTCTGTCAAAAGAATACTAGCGCATGCAGGCTGGAAGACGGCTAAGTCGTTTGCAAAACATTACAACAAACGACTAGAAAAGCCTACCGGCATTGCAAAGCGCCTGCTCGCCAACTAACAAGAATAGGTGAGAACAAAAACGTTGAATATTATATAAGAATGGATGATATTAAGGATAAAAATGAATTATGTAAAGGTCTCCCTAGCCTGAGGCTAGCCTGAGGCTGTATACCGAGGTAAAATAGTATAGTTATACGAATCTTACCTGGGTATAGATGATGGATAACTGTTGTTTTCCCGAGGTAGAAGCCTCGGGTAGACGTGGGCTAGGGCCCGCCCACCACACCCTACCACGTCTATCCCGTTGGTGTACCGTTACGGGAAAATCATAGTATCCATTGTATTGAAAGATCATTTTTATCCTGAATAAGTAGGTTAAAATTGCTGGTACCTCACGTGCTTCCTTCTCCCTAGCCCATGTCTACCCGAGGCTTCTACCTCAGGAAAACAACAGTTATCCATCATCTATACCCAGGTAAGATTCGTATAACTATACTATATATGTTTAACATTGTAGCATGCTATATAGTTTAGTAACATATATCTTGATGACATGCTATATATATCGGGCGCGGTAGCCTGATCGCTAGAGCTCGGGCCTCATGTGCGGATGGTCAGGAGTTCAGTTCCCGGTCGAGTTAAATCAATGACTTTAAAATTGATACTTGTCGCTTCTTAGCCTGGCAATCGGCATTAATAGGATAGGGCAAGGACTGGTTAGATCAGTGTCAGAATAATGTGACCGAATGGGATATTGGGCACAGTGCCAGTGGCATGATTTCCCAGTGTGACGGCACTATAAATTCGCCATGAGTGCGTACTGTCACAAGTTGGTACATTGCCTAATATGACCTTAGATGTTGAATATAATAATAATTCCCGTATGTACCTTTATCCTCGCATAATACCTTATACATCACACGTATCAAATCCCCTTATATGTATAATGAAATCTGAGCACATTTTGGACTCTGTGTTGGTCTTCTATAATTGTAAGCAGTTGCATCTTTGGACTGCTTCACTAGAGTTTGGTTATCTCCATTAATATTTAGTTCTATATCAACTAAATTTGATTCCTACCTGAAACTACATTCTTGGTGGGTGAATGTATTTCATCAAAGGTGATAATTTCTCACAGATCGGCAGTTTCCCGACTTTTGGGAAATGACCCGCGTGTGTTTGTCCTGTACACATACATGAGAAGTTTCTGTCAGTCGGCCATTTCCCCTTTGTTTTGGTAATCCCACCCTTTGAGTCCTACACACAGGGATGCGACTTTTCCGCCGATCGGCCATTTCCCAACTTAACAGAAAATGCTCTGGTGCGAGGGAGGTTTCCCGCGCCCGTTGGGAGATGGGGGAGGGGGAGGAGGGCGATGGTGGCGCCACCTGTCCCAGAATTGTGTGGAGGAGGCAGAACATAGAATAATCGGTACAGTAATAAAGTATATAACGATAATAATTCCCTGCTGTGCGTTTATACTCGCATAATGCGTTATACATCACACACACACATATATATATAATTAAATAGTTCAGGCGCAAAACCACGTAAACCCCAATCCAAAAATGGAGAGAAACATTGGAATCAAACCTTCGAACAGTTTATATTTTTATATTCCTACTGTTTTGTTCATTGCTTCATAATCATGTGATCCTATGAGAAGTGCAATTAGTGAGCTTTAAACATATATTCAGGTCAAAATCTTTTATTTAAACTAAATATTTGGATTGGCGTTTACATGGGTGTGCACTGCTTAGACATGTAGAAGCCTGAGCGATCAGTCCGAGATATGCTCAATTTTCCAGATATGAAGCCTCCTCTCTCCCCCCCCCCCTTCCCCACCATACACACACTACCTCCATTATTTCCCCACGCATCCTCCACGGCGTCCTCGGCCTGTAAAAAAAAAGTTGACAAGAAGTAGTCCCGGCGCATTAATCCCCCGGTTTATCTTTCAGACGCTTCTCTTTCTTGTTGTTTTCATCTCGGTTTGCCACCATTGAGGGGTTTTCCGCGCCGGGTCAGACTTAGCAGGCGCCGCCAGAGAGCGGCTAAACCCGGCCTGTACGAACCGTGCTGCACGCCGAGCTGTCTGCGCGCCGCGCCCGGCCCCGACCCGCCGGGCCCTGCCGCGCCGGGCCCTGCCGCGCCGGGCCCCGCCTTGCCGGGCCGAGCTGCTCCCGTCGGAAATGATGGCCTTCTCCTGTCTATCTCCCTGGCCCCCTTGCGCTTCTCTCTCCCTTCTTTCCCCCTCTCACTCGCTCTCCATCTCTGTCTGCCCATCTCCATGACCGTTCTCTCTTCTCTCTCGCTCTCTCTGTCTCTGGCTCTCACTGTCCCTCTCCATGTCTCACTGTCCCCGCATCCTCTTTCTCCCACTTTCCCTACCTTCCTGTCACCCTCGCTCTTCTGTGTCCCTCTCCCTGCCCATACCTTACTGCCCCACTCACCTTCTCTCTCTCCCACTCTGCATATCTTCATGTCCCCCCTCTCTCTCCCCTTCTCCATTTCTCCCTGTCCCCTCTCCTCTCTCTACCCCCTTCTCCATGCCTTCCTTCCTCCCCACCCTTCTCTCAATTCTCTATTCCGTTATGCATGTCTCCCTGTCTCCCTCGTTCTTCTCTCTCTGTGTTTCCCGGGCTCTTCCATTTCTCGCTCTCCTTACCTCCTTGTTTCCATTACTTTTTTCTCTCTCTCTCCCTCATCTCCTTCTCTCCACTTCCACCCATCCATGCCTCTCCTCTTCCCCTCTCTCTATTGTCTGCCTTTGCCCACCCCTGTCTTTGCCGCTCTGCATGTCTCCCTCGCTCCTTCCTACTGACTGTCCTTCAACCTCTCTTTCTCTTCCTCCTGTCTACATATTTCCCTGCCTTCACAATTTCCTTCTCCCTCTGCCATTTATGCTCCTTACTTCATAGCCTCTATTGTCTGAATGCCTCTATATTGTCTCACGCTCTTTCTCTGACCGGCTTTATCTGTCTTAGTCGTTTAGTTTCGGTGGCGCGCTCCTTCCATCTCTCCCCCTCTCTCTCTCCCTCTCTCCCTCTCCCACTCCCCACGCTCCCCCCCCCCTCTCTCCCTCTCTCTCCCTCTCTCACTATCTTCCTCTCCCCTGTCCCTATCCTTCTCTCCCCCTTCCACTGCCCTTCTCCCTCTCTCTTCTCTTTCCTCTCTTTTTCATTTTTCATTTCTCGTTCCCCTACCCATTCCCTATCCATTAGTCTCTCATTCCTTCTCTCTTTCCCAACTTCCCCAGGTCTCTCACCTCTCCTCTCTCAACTCTCATCTCTCAACTCTCCTCTCTCAACTCTCCTCTCTCAACTCTCCTCTCTCAACTCTCCTCCCCTCTCTCTTCCCCTCCACTCTCTCAACTCTCCTTCTCTCTTTCTCTCCCCGCCCCTCTCTCCGCTCGCTCCCTCTCCCCCTTCCCTTCTTCCCCTCTTCCCCTCTCTCCCTCCCAGTCTCTCCGTCTCTCCCCCCTCCTCTCTCCCTCTCCCTCAGGCCGGGTTTCGCTTGTATGCTGACACACTGCAGGCATTGTGCGGACTTCCCGGCGCGCCGCGCTGAGAGCTGCACCAAAAGGGCTGGCATTGTGCACATTGCGAATGGGCCTCAATTAGCTTTACTGGATTTAATTATGCGGCTTCGTGTAACTCCCAGAATGATAACGGGCTGCTTTAATGTTGATGGTTGGTGCTCTTGAAGATCTAGTCACGGATGGAGTGTGACAATAAGGCGCTTCCTTATAATATTGCGTCTCATACGACGTCGTGGCGTGAACGACGCTGAAATTATCAACCAGTTTTAGTACTGAAATACATTAAACCCGAGTAAAAGGCATTAGTCCCCTTACTCGTTCTATTACTACCTCGGGCATTACTGTTACTGTTATTGTTATTGTTATCGCTATTGCTATTGCTATTGCTATTGCGACTGTTATTGCACATGCTACTATTATTGTTACTATTGTTGTCATTGATCATTCTAATTGTTGGATTATTAGTGTTACATTGCTACCGCTTCTTTATTATTGTTATTTTATGAATAAAGTATTAATTCATTGATTCTACTTATCATCATCATCATCATCATCATCACTGCGTTTTGTTATTAATGTTCTTAATGTTGCCGTTGTTAAAGTTGCATAATCCGATGGTGTAATCTCTTTCATATTTTTGTAGATACAAATATTAGGTTGATCGTTATAATCTGCTTTACTTTAGTTGGGAAAATCTTTTTTTAAATTTTAAATGGCTATCATTGGAGATATCTGAAGGGAAAACACCTGATATAATGTTGGTGTGCATACACCGACATGATGGACACCATAGTACAGGCTTCCCCGAATTGCGGCTGTGGGGGTGTATTGAATTTGACCTAATTCTATGTATCAAGCTATAGAAGATTACAAGTCGCATAGTCCAAAAAAAATGCATTTTATTTTCAAAAGGAAAAATCACATATTTAAATTTGACCTACATATGACTTAGATGCTGGTGCACTTATTAAGTATTTGATGCTATATACAAGGGCATACTTCAATTTAATAGAACATGTTCTGGCACTTATTAAGTATTTTATGCTATATACAAGGGCATACTTCAATTTAATAGAACATGTTCCTGCTGAAAAGTACGGGGTCAGAGTTTTACAAGTTGGCACTTCAAACATCTCCTAAGTTCTCTAAAATGTTCTCTAAAAAGTTCTCTAAAAAGTTCTCTAAAAGGTTGTGCACCTCAAACATCTCCCAAGTTCTCTGAAAGGTTCTGTTAATGCAAAGTTACCCCAAATTAAATTAAGGTAGATTATACCGATTAGCCTGATATCTTTAACACAGAAAATTACAGAAATTCAAAAGCACCACACGATGCAGCTTTAATAAGTGCACGGATATATTTAAAGTTGCACAGTTCAATGGTTTTGAGTTTCTGCCATTTTTCTGAAATAAATATATTTAATTGATTGTTATAATCGGTTTACTTTCATGTGGAGTAACTTTAATTTAAAGGGCTAAGGTTTCAGATATTTGAAGTGCAAACATGGAAAAATAATTTTGGCAAGCATGCTAAAGCTCTGATACCATAGGCTTCTGCAGTAACAGGTTCTATTAAATTGACTCAGTATTCCATTCTATGTGGCAACAAATACTTAATAAGTGCATCAGTATCTAAGTTAGATATGTCAAATCAAATCTAGATAATGGTTTTGGTTTTGAAATGGTGATGCTTCCTCAGACTATGCAGCTTTAAATTAGAAATGTCGGATCAAATCTAGATAAGTGATTTGTTTATTTAAAATAAAAGGGTATGATTTCAGTGGAGTATGCCATAGTAATCATATAATTTAGAAAGCAAGTAGGTAGCACACAGAAAACACAATCAAAACAACCACACAAACTGGCGCACTCATGGACAGTTGCGATTAAACCCGCGTCTGATTCTCCTTCTAGATTCACCGAGAATTCAAAAACACTGGCTTTAATTTTCTCTCGGTGAATATTGCAATTTCCCCCGGAAATTCTGTCTTCTGTCGTCTTTCTTTGGTTTTCATTATTTTCTTTCTAGTTTTGCTTAGTTTTTTTTTTTCAAAGTCTTTCCCTTCCATCCCTCGTTTTTTTTCTTTTAAAAGAAATCTTTTTTTGCGCATGAGCAGTCTGGCCCCTGAGTGTGTCATTGCCACCCAGACCGACAACACCCGAGAAGACTGTCAACCACCCACTCCCCTCCCCCCCTGTGAAAATAAACACAAATTAACAATAAAGTGTGTGAGGTGGGGGGGGGGAGGAGGAAACAAAACACAAGGAAGAAAAGCATAACAAGTTGTGTTCTCAAATTGGGTCAGAACGTGAAAATGTGCGTCACGATTCGGCGCCAGTATTAGAGTTATTTTTAGACTGGGGGCGGGCAATTTTTTTGTCGCCTCTTCCGCCATCCCAGATTGAGTTCTCGTTCTGTTTTCCCGCCAGGAGACTTTAACCCACCGGCGTCGGGTCGGCGTCGCAAACTGCCACACGCTGCCACTACTTCCTGTGGACGCCGGTTGTCGGTTGTTGTGAGGTTCAAATCGGTCCATCTTGTTGTCCCTCGAATCGGTGAAGCTGATACCCCAGTCACATTACACTTGAGATCGCTTGCAACCACTTTGCGACCATCAAACCGGGGCCATCGCAAAGTGGTCGATGACGGGAAGTCATGGGTCAGCGATTGGGCGGCGATCGGTCGGCGATCTCTGGGCGACCATTTTGGTCACACGGAGGTTGCAGATGCTGCACCCAGAACCTCATTGCGAACAAAATGGCTGCAAGGAGGCTACAACCATTCAGCACTTGCGATCGGTCACCAACTGGTAGCTGACCATTGTTTTGCCGTCTTTTGGTTGTAATGTGGTCGCAAGCCATGGTGTGACTGAGGCCTGAGGGAAGAGAAGCGCGAAAATTGTCAAAGCTGTTTTAGTGTCACCATATTTGGTGTTACCTTACGGCAGGTATACGACGGGTATACGCAGGGATGCGGAATGGAAGCGACTACTACACTGGGCAGGTGTGGGTGGGGGGGGGGGGGGCGCGGCGCCTCAAAGATAATAATATTTGTTGTACCTTTTTCCCCTTCACATCAATATTCGAATAGTTATAGTTATCGTAATTTTAAGTGCTTCATATAATAGTTGACATTATTATTATTATCATCATCATCATCGTTGTCGAGATCGATATCATTGTCATTATTATTGGGAGCATTGGATACTGAATTTTCCGACTAACATGTCCTCTCTAATATTAATGGTTCTCTCTCCACACACACACACACACATATGGTCACTTCTGATAAAGCTGCAACAAATGTGCTTTAATACGACAAGTTCGTTAATAATGGGGTTAGAAGGCTGGGATGAGCTTGCATGCATTCGTCTTTGTTAGGGCTTTCTGGGGATACCAGTTTTGTATTTGTACGATGTGATCTCATAAAACTGTGGCCCATAAATGGTCATATTTCCATAGTTTTTGGACAATTTCTTAGCCAAAGGTAGCTTTAAGTGTTTCCCTTTTAGATAACCCTTTAAGTTGGGCATTCAGAACATATTTTCTTACCATTGCCTATTTCTCTGCCATTATTAACACTCAAAATTAGGAGTTCAGGTCGACTGCCTGGATAATAATCAGCATTTTTGTGTTGGGGAATTTTTAGCATAACCGTCCATCTGCAATGGTTTATAGGGGCATATTGGTGTAACCTATCAATAAATAACACTAACTGCACACATAACTTCATTGACATGGTTGGTGCATTCCATATTGAGTGATATATATGTTTATATATATAAAGAGAGCGCCAGAACCGTTTATGTTGGAGAGGATATTTTATTAGGAAATATTTCTCTCTATATATATACAGAGAGAGATGTGTGTATACTCTAGTCCATTATTAGGTTATAAACGAGGACACTATTACCATCAATTCTTCGTCTCCTTACAACCGTTTTGTAAGACACCTACTGTACATTACTTTAGGATACAGTTCTCACTGGTTCGCCCTTCAGAAAATATAGTATGTATATATATATATATATATAATATGCGGATGTATGTATACATATTTATATGTGGATATATATAAAGAAAAGGGGAATCGCATAAAGTTACTTCCAGCGCTATATATATGTATATATCTGATGCATAACATATTATGCGAGTATAAAGATACGGAAGTGAATATTATTTCTTACTATGCTTATTGCTATAGTCCGTAAGATGCAGCATTGTGGTGCCATCTCGGCCCACCTTGCCTCCACCGGATGTTGGCCAGGGTCAGTACATCGGAGGATTTATATATATACACATACAGCGAGGAGTCTTGATATGACCTTAGATGTTGCCAAGACGTACAAATTCAACAAGTAACCAAATACAGCGAGGGGGCGGAGAGTGAGATTATGAGAGCGAGAAACATGGAGGCAGACACAGACAGACTGACAATGACATGCTTGTCACTGAAGGCGGACAAGGTACGACATGAGACGCCATATTGTGTGGTGTCCGTGTGTTATGTATACACACTTTAATACACGATATATAAAACAAAGAAACGCACTCCTGTCCATATTCCCCGCACGCCCCAGTTTCTCCATCCGCACTAGTAACCCTTGACTTTAATTTCAATTTTAATTTCACTCTCTACTCCTCGTATTCCCACTAGGGGTACTGGACGACATTGTGTAGTTTTTGTGTCTTCTTGCTCTAATTGTTCTTCTTACCGGACGCGGTGGCTGAATCGGTTAGAGCGCAGGCTTCCCGTGCGGAAGGTCGGTCAAGTCAAACCAATCACTTACAAAACTGGTGCTTGTCGCTACGCTACCTAGCCTGGTGCTCAACATTACTAGGATAGGACAAGGACTGGTTCAGCCAGTATCGAGCTAATGTGACTGAGTGGGAAATGTGGGTCATTGTGCCGGGAACTGAGTCTCCCAGTGGGACAGCACTATAAAGTCGCCATGCGTGTGCACAGTCAGTACCTCTCCTGATATGACCTCAGATGTTGCCAGGACATAAAACTCCAACAAACAAAGAATTGTTCTTCTTTCTTATCGTGCTTTTTTATGTAAGTATTGTTGTGCCTCCCCTAGCCCCTCCCCCTCACACATACACACAGATACACCGCCTACTCGTCCATACTGTTCCTGTGCCAGATGCCGCCCCGATCCCCACACGCTGTGTTCACCGGCTGTCAGCACTGGACACTGCCATTATGTATGACCAATGACAGAGACCAGACGGGATGGCCAAGTGAGTTGAGCGTCCATCTCCCGTTTTGGTAGATCGTGGGATTCGAACCCTGGTCGAGTCAAACCAAGGACTTAAGAATTGATACTTGTCGCTTCCTAGCCAGACACTCAGCATTATTAGGGTAGGGTAAGGACTGCTTCACTCAATGTCAAGATAATGTGACTGAATGGGATATCAGGTCATGGTGCTGGTGGCCTGGTCCCCCAGTGGTACCGCACTATAAAGTCGCGATGAGTGCGCACTGTCACAAGTCGGTACCTGTCCTGATATGACCGTATATGTTTCCAGGACTTAAAACTCCAACAACCAACCAATGACAGATTGCCGACAGGCTGCACAGCACGGTGCAGTGACAGCAGTCCGCTTGTCACGGCGCAGTGAGGACACTGGTACTTGTGATAGACCTGAGCTCACGCCCTGCTTCGTGTATCTGTGAGTAGTGCAGACAGTTGTGGGTTTGAAGATGGGTTCGGTGCCGGTGTAGTAAGTTCAATACACTACCCCACATAAACACTACGGTAGTGTTTTCAACCTAGGTTCAAAACACTTCGGTAGTGTTTTCAACCTAGTTGAAGGTAGGTTCAAAACACTACTGTTGGCACGCTCAAAACACTATCCTTAAGTTCAAAATGCTACCTTTAAGTTCAATACACTACCTTTAAGTTCAAAACACTACTCTAAAAAAAATGCATTCATTTTCATTTGTAGTAGGATAAGGCAGTATGCAGTAGCGTGGGGCAGTATGTAGTAAGCTCGGGCAGTACAGGTTGTTGTTGGTTGTTGTTTTGCATCCTAGCAACATCTAAGGTCATATCAGGATGGGTACCTACTTGTAACAGTGTCATTGGTTTGATTCTACTGGGAACCAAACTCCCGACCTTCTGCATGCGAGGCCCACGCTCTGCAATTCTGCAGCACGATCAGTGTATATGCCCTACTAATACGGTGTTCAAATGCTGCATCACTATCAACATGTATACTAATACGTTGTTAGACGCTGCAGCACTATCAGCGTATAGTAATATGTTGTTAAATGCCACAGCACTATCAGCCCACACTCGGCAATTCTGCAGCACAGTCAGCATATAGGCCCTACTAATATATTGTTCAAATGCTGCAGCACTATCAGTATCAATGTATACTAAAATGTTGTTAAACGCCACAGCACTATCAGCGTATACACCGGCTATCCACGGTAATTCGCCACAACAACCTGCACATAACTTCTTTTTTTCCCCTTTTATTTTGGATGGGGTGTTTATGCTGTCCATAGCATGTAAGTTTGGATGATCAAGCTTGTTTTCAATGCTGAGCAGCTATAGTTTTGTGTTTCTTAAAGTAATATATTGGGTTTGTGATCTATGTTAGTTTTTTTGCGGTTTTCTTGGGAAGAGTTTTCACCTTTTTTTCTACTTAATTCTATACTAGCCTACTCTATTTACATGTTATAGGCTTGTACGTAATAGGTGGTTGGGTTATGTTTGTTTGGATTTGATTTGATTATATTGTAGGTGTACATGTTATCTGGCTTATATATTCCCGGGTTTCCCGTCATGGGCAGTCCAGCTGATGGGCCGTGACATATCACATGCCCCCTTGTGGTGCAGCTTAGTTGGGGTTTCCTGGTTTTATTTTGCACAGATATTTGTTGTATGTTGTACCTTTTCCACAGGGCATGTGCAATGAGCTGAAACCCACTACACATGTTCTTGTCACTGCCATTGGAGAGCAATATAGTTTGTTTGTTTGTTGTTGTTTTACGTCCTAGCAACATCTGAGCAATATAGTGGTGGAAATCATCTATAAGACCTTTTCCACATAGCATAGTGCAAAGCTAGGTTTGTTCGTTTGTTGTTGGGAGACCAGGCCGCCAGCACCATGACCTGATACCCCACTCAGTCACATTATCCTGACACTCAGCCAACCAGTCGCAAAGTTAGGTGCTACCCACAACACCTGCTTGTCATCGCCATTGGAGGGCAATATCGTGGTGGAAATCATCTATAAGACCTTTTCCACAGAGCATGCTGCAAAATGCTACACAACATATGTTCTCACCGTTGGCATCAGAGGGTGGGTTAATGGTGGAAATCCTCTATAAGGCCTTTCCACAAAGCACTTCAGTTTCCCCTCATTGTTATGCCAATGATAGACATAGCTGTCATGAATTTTGTTTCACATGTATAGGACCAGACGGGATGGCCCAATGAGTTAGAGCGTCCGTCTCCCGTGTTGGTAGACCATGGGATCGTGGGTTCGAACCCTGGTCGAGTCAAACCAATGACTTAAAAATGTATACTTGTCGCTTCCTAGCCATTATTAGGATAGGGCAAGGACTGGTTGGCTCAGTGTCAGGATAATGTGACTGAGTGGGATATCAGGTCATGGTGCTGGTGGTCTGGTCTCCCGGTGGGGCAGCACTATAAAGTCGCCATGAGTGCGCACTGTCAGAAGTCGGTACCCGTCCTGATATGACCTTAGATGTTGCTTGGATGTAAAACAACAACTAACTTCACATGTTTAAATGTGATAAGGTAGCGTATTGTATGAGATATAATACATTATGCGAGTATAAATACCTGAATGCTGCCTACCTCTATTTGTTTACTCTACTAGTACTACAACATGCTATTTTCATTGTGAGTGTACTGGGGGCGCCCTCAACGGACCGTTGCCTCACTACATCACGACTGGTATTCGCCATTATGAATATACTGTATAGTCTGGTATGCGTATATAAATAATAAAGGTACTGACATATTTCATCCTAAGTTGTATATACCTCTGTATTTCTCATTATTTCGATCACTGTTTTGTTTCGATCACTGAAAGTGCAACCTGCACTTGCTGCCAGGTTGCACTTTCAGTGCAACCTGGCAGCAAGTGCAGGTTGCACTGAAAGGTCCTGGAAAATCCTGGAATTTGATATTTCAAAATGGGTATGAACCTAAGAGAGGGGCATATTAATTAGGTTAGGTTGAACTAAATCTATCATCTTGAGTTAGAAAATAGGACTTGGGAGGAGGTGAGGATAGGATGGGGGGGGGGGAGCGAAACATCCCCCCCCCCCACCGCTAAGTAATCTCACCATTTTAATGTGATTATAATCCGAGCACTTGTTTAAAAAAGTAATAATACAAGACAAAAAGTCAGCGCGCGTTACCAACCTTAATGTATGTGCATATTGCGAGCAGTTCCCTAGGATTCTCGGCCGTAATGCAAAATGCACGTAAATAACTATTTTCATCCAAATCTAGGCTATATCTAATTTCATGGCTTCCATCGCCTCGTCGGGCTTGGCTGGGGGAGGCGTGTGTCGGGTTACGACTTATTATCAACTGTTTTCTGCCCGTACCATGGGCGACGACCTGCCGGGGAATTTCCCCGCAGAATGGTATAGCCTCACCTTATTGTGCGTTACAGTTGCATAGTTCCGATGGTTTTGATTTCTGTAATTTCCTGATATAAATATATATTAGGTTGATCGTCTACCTTACTTTGTTTAGTATGAAGTAACTGATTTAAAGTGACTAACTGAGGAGATGTTTGAAGTGTAAATGTGCTACATTTATTTTGTTGTATTCATAAAAACTTCTGCAATAAAAATGGTTCTGTTACATTGACTTAGTAAAAAAAAGAAAAAAGTATTCCCTTCTATGTAGCAACAATTACTTAATAAGATCTAGATAAGTATTTTGCTTTTGAGAAGTTGATCATTTAAGGTCCTGATGTTTCCTAGGTATTTAAAATGTTTCATTTCACTTAGTCACTCGTGCATCCCTCTGACAGGGCTGTTTAATAACCATATAGAAAAAACTGCTTACCAACCATATAAAATAAGTGTTGGTAGGCTGGGTTATGTACATGACCACATGAATGTGCAGCCTGATGTGCTAAATATATTGTTAAAATGCTTATGGATCATATTGTTCTGCTTTTGGAGAGAAGACTTTATGAAATTATATAGAGTAATAAATGTAATAGTCGAAGCACGAACATCCATCACGTCCACCACTGCCATCACCACCACCAACCACCACCAGCAACATCAGCACCCACCACAAACACCATTACCACAACCATCACCACCACAATCACCACCACCATCACCATCTTCACATCCACCAACACCACCACCATCACCACCACTATTACCACTGCCACCATCAACAAGCATCACCCCCCAGCATCATGTCCACCAACACCACCATCACTACCACCAAACATCACCCCCCCCCACCATCACTACCACCAGACATCACCACCACCCCACCATCACTACCACCAAACATCACCCCCACCATCACTACCACCAAACATCACCCCCCACCATCACTACCACCAAACATAACCACCACCCCACCATCACTACCACCAAACATCACCACCCCCACCTTCACTACCACCAAACATCACCCCCACCCCCACCATCACAACCACCAAACATCACCACCACCAACCACCACCACCTTCACGTCCACGTCCACCACCACGATCAACCACCAACCACTACCAAACACCACCACCAACAACAACCACTACCGGACCAGACAGGATGGCCGAATGAGAGCGTCCGTCTCCCCTGTTGGTAGATCGTGGGGTCGCGGGTTCGGACCCTGGTCGAGTCAAACCAATGACTTAAAAATTGATACTTGCCGCTTGCTAGCCTGGCGCTGGCGGCCTGGTCTTCCAGTGGGGCAGCACTATAACGTCGCCATGAGTGTACCCTGTCACAAGTCGGTACCCGTCCTGATATGACCTTAGATGTTGCTAGGACGTAAAACAACAACAAACATACAAAACCATCACCACCACGATCAACCACCAAACACCACCACCAACCACCACCATCAACCATCACCACCAATCACCAACCCCCAACCACAACCACCAACCACCATCACAATCACCACCACCAGCCCACCACCACCACCACCACAAACCACCTCCACCACCAAATCCCACCACCAACAACCACCAAAAATAACCACCCAACACCACCATTACCACCCGCAACTAGCACCAACCACCACCACCACGACAAACCACCTCCACCACCAACAACCACCACCAACAACCACCAACAACCACCAACAACCACCAACAACCACCAGAAATAACCACCCAACACCATTACCACCACCAACTAACACCAACCACCACCCACCACCACGACAAACCATGACAAACCACCAACAACCACTGCCAACCACCAGCACTACCACCCCTAACCACCCAACACCTCCACTACCACCAACAACCACCACCAACCACCACCACCAATCATCACCACAAACCACCTCCACCACAAACCACCTCCACCACAAACCACCTCCACCACCAAACCCCACCACCAACAACCACCAACAATAACCACCCAACACCACCATTGCCACCACCAACCACCTCCACCAGCAACAACCACAAATAACCACCACCAACAACTACCAACAACCACCAACAATAACCACCCAACACCATTACCACCACCAACTAGCACCAACCACCACCACCACCACAAACCACCACCAACAACCACTACCAACCACCACCACTACTACCCCTAACCACCCAACAACTCCACTACCACAGAACCACAACCACCACCACCAACCACCACCATCACAATCACCACCACCAACCCACCACCACCAACCACCACCACAAACCACCTCCACCACCAACCCCCACCACCAACCCCCACCAACAATAATGACCCAACAGCATCATTACCACCCAACTACCACCGACCACCACCACCCACCATCACAAACCACCTCCACCACGAGGACACAACCAACCACCACTACTACCACCCCTAACCACCCAACACGACCACTACCACCAACCACCAACCACCACCAACAACCACCACCACCACCACTACTACCAACAACAACCACCACTACTACCACCAACCACCACCACCACCAACCACCACCACCAACAACCACCACTACCACTACTACCAACAACAACCACCATCACCACTAACCACCTCCACCTCCACCTTCACCAACCACCACCACCAACAACCACCACCAACAACCACCACTACCACCACTACCAACAACAACCACCATCACCACCAACCACCTCCACCAACCACCTCCACCAACCACCACAACCACCCACCAACCACCACCAACACAACAAACAAACAAACAAACACTTAGCTTACGCCTCGGTTTTAGAAAAGGGACAGCCGTGCCGATACTGATCTGAATGAATATAATTCGGAATAATTTAGTAGAACCTATGAAAGTAACAATCCCGGCCTCCTCCACAAAACAATGGCGGCCGAGTCTGCGGGGCGCACAGTGCGCACAGTGCGCAGTAGATATGAGCGGGTGCCACGTACTGCGCCTGTATGATAGATTGTAGGTGTTCCAAGAAGCGCGGCGGGCCTGTTATCTGCGCGCCGATAAGGGAGCCGGCCCCTCCTCTCTTTATTGCCGCTCTCTTTATTATTAGACACCCAGAGCCGACCTGCTCAGATAGCGAGCTGTGGCCTAGTTTTTGGACAAATTTCATGCATTTTAATAAGCGTCCTCGGCGCCAACAGACAGACCTCCAAAACCAAAACTATGCCGGCCTTTCTCATTCTTTTATTTTTTATTTGTTTTGTTTTGTTTCAAAATGGTTATTTTTGTCGGAAGAGCACTGTCAATGGGCAACTTTTCATACGATCTGATTTACGTGAGATTCCGTCTATTTTAATGGGAGTAAAGGGGTGGGTGGGGTGGTGGAGTGGGTCGGGGGAGTCCGGTTCCCAAACAAATCAGTGATTTTTAACCAAAGGCTTAACAATATTATCTTGTTTGGCTATCTCACCCCGACTCCCAACCACCCCAACCTCCATACCCACCTATTATAAATGTTATAATTGTGTTTGCGCGTGAGATGGTTGGGTGGTTGTTGGAGTCTTACATTCTGGCAACATCTAAGGTCATATCAGGATGGGTACCGACTTGTGATACTCAGTGTGCACTCATGTCAACTTTTTAGTGCTGCCCCACTGGGAAATCAGGCCACCAGCACCATGACCCATATCCCACTCAGTCACATTATCCTGACACTGAGCTAACCAGTCCTTTTCCTATTAATGCCGAGCGCCGTCTAGGAAGCGACAAGTCTCAATTTTATAAGTCATTGGTTTGACTCGACCAGGAACCGATGTTCCACACGCGAGGCCCGCGCTCTACAGATTTGGCCACCACGCCCAGTTTGCGCGCTGGAAAAACAACCAACCCCACAAACTAAGTTAGCTGTTTAATGTAATGTTCATGTATCGGCGTCTCACTGTACGCACCTTCGTTATACGCGCACGCGCACAAGGCGCGTTCGGCTGGCGTCATTTTGATGTCATTAGCTGTGACGTTGAATTGTTATTGCTCGGCGCGTGAATGTTTTGTCACTGCGATGTGAAATGTCCCAAAACGGCGGCCGTGGGCGCGGTTTTATACACGAGCCCTTGGTCGTCTGTTAGAGGCGGGCTGAGATATGTGTGGGAGGGAGGAGAGGGGGAAGGCGAGGGGGGGGGGGAGGGAGAGGGAGGAAAGAGGGAGGAAAGAGGGAGGGAGAGGGGAGGGAGGAGACCGGGTGGTCCAGGAGTTCCAATACAGTCAGCTTCACAAGTGCTGAGCCCACCATGCCAGCCAACAATACCAGATTCCAGAGTGTATGTGCGCATGCGCGTGTTTTTGTGTAACTATAGAGCACATCCTGATGTTGTATGCAGCTCAAGGGACAATATATGAACCATTTCCCTTTTTTCTTTTTTGTTGTCGTTGTACATTAGTTGATTACGCAGAAGAAATTTCAATCACAGACAATTGGGCTTCCTCATTCCAGTGTTCCTTGACCAATTCTAGTGATGCCATATCCCAGGCTAGGTATTGACAAGTATACTTTTTTAAGTCATTGGTTTGACTCGGACAGGATTCGAATATTTTATTAAGTTATGATATTTCATTACTGTTTCACGCAACCCAAATAATGCATATCTATATAATATAATAAGATATATTCTTCTATAACAGGCAGTGGGGCGTCACTAGTCAGGTAAAGGAGCGAGTGGCGGCCCACCAGTCTCCTGGAGAAAAGAGGGGAAGCCAACCTGATTGGAGGAAAATAGATAGTAACCTTCCTATTATTTACATATGCATAATCCTTATAGATCACATATTGTGCATACCTAGTAATATATGCTTCTTCATGAGGGGTTTCTGTTCAAAAGTTCAACATGATGGAAGTGATGGGCGAGGGGAGGGTCACGTTTCACCAACTTGTGTGCAGAATCTTTACAATGCCAGAGGAAGTAACCAAAGTTATTAGCGGCGAATGATTGCTAACATATCGACAGACGGATTAGTTACTTGTGCCCTCACACTAATCCATCGCAGACAAATTTCTTCCAAAAGTCAAGTCTAAATTGGAAAACTACATGGAGGAGGTATTGATCACCCTCAGTGGACAGAGTCAGAAAATGACGCTATCTTCACTCAGTCGGCATATTTTAGTTTCTCCCATATTGCCTTTCCCAGTAGATTTACATGTAGACATTAGGTTCATCGTTATAATCTACATTAGTTTTAAACTTGAAAGGTATTTGAAGTGAAAACATGCATAATTACTGTTGGTGGGCGCACTGAAATGCTGCACCCCCCCGAATCCCCCCCCCCCTTTTTTTAATCGCTCTGGCTTGCTCTGCGAATTATTGCCACCAATACTGTCATTCGCATAGCTGAAAGTAACCAATCAGCATGCATCATTGTACTATGCACATGTGCATATACATCTGCAGAATTATTTTTCCTTTTCTTTTTGTCACAATTTTAGAGAATTCTGTATGTATTATAAATATTAATTTTGTTGTGCTCTTATGCATTTACCGAAACAAGTATTCATTTATGTATTACATTATTAGTTAGGGATGGTGAGAGTAGCTCTGTGAATAATAATTCTTCTACTAATTCGCAGAGCAAAGCAGCTCTGCGAATAGCCTCGTCCATTTTTGTTAATAGCATAGTAGTGTAACTGAGGAACAGCAAACTGCAAGAAATGATTAATGAATGCACCAATCTCTAAGTTGCATATGTAGAATCAAGTCTAAATTGGATATATTCAAATTGGATATCTTTAATCATTGTTGTTTAAAGTGATTGTTGGTTAGTTTGTCCGAAAATAATTGGCGTTTCCTTAGTGAGGTGCGCCGCGGAAGTCGGGCCTGCGCGCGCACATTGTTGTTAAAATGGGCACCGGAAGCTGCACCAAGGAAAATTAGCACTGCTTTCAACGTCGAATTATTTAATTAAACCCGGCGATAAAACTGGCGGGCGGGTTTTACATATTAGAGAGTGCGTCGCCTGTCCGCTGCGAAGGGCGCCAACTTACTAACAAATAACCAGCCACATTTACCCCGTCTCACATTTCAACTACAGGCATGCAGGTTCGATTCCACATTAATCCCCTGCTGCAGTTCAAGTTGTCTATCTATGTGTTTATAAATGTGTAGTGATTTTGTGCCTTATACTTTATAGGAGGCCAATTTAATTCAATTAACTATTTCGCTGAACTTTATCACTCACTTGTCTGACTGTTTGAATGCAGCAACATTCGATGGATTGTTTAGTAACATATGTCGCTGCCACCGTGATGGTTTTGGCGATGGCGCGCTGTGCTAGAAATTCGCCGCCGAATTATGCCAATTTATTCAAGTCAAGTTATCCAACTATTCTCCCCCATCCCCCCCCCCCCCGCCACACACACACATACTTCACCGCATGCTTACTGTGTAGACTGGTTGTGGTGGTAGAGTTTGCAACATGGTAGATGGAAGGGGACAGATCTAAACAAAAACAAATTGGTGGAAAGTGTCGGTCAGTCTGCTGGTACGGCAGCCCCAGGTGCGTGGATACGTCGGGGCTGGTTCAAATGGGGATTGCCGCCCCTGCTCTTCTTTCGCTGGTTCCTGCACGGAGTGCCGCTCGAGCTTCCTGCTATAACTTGTAATGGAAGTGACGAAACTGAGCCTGCAACTGCAACTTTCTAGACGCGTTTTAGCGGGGCGCGGGATGTCTTGGTAATTTCAGAAGTTTGAGAGCTTTCCGAACTGTGAGACTACCGATGCATACTAATTGCAGAGGCATTGATTTGCGTGTTCAGATGCTCGGGTTTGTGCTGTTTTTGTGAGAGTAAATAGTTTTGGTGGCCACTAATGGAGTGTGTTTGGGAATATGGCGATGTTGGCTGGTTAGGTGCGTGTTGTAGCGTTATATGGTGTGTAGTGGGTGTGTTATATGGTGGGTATTGTCTTATATGGTGGGTATTGTCTTATATGGTGGGTATTGTGCTATATGGTTGGTATTGTGTTATGAGGTTGATATTGTGTTATGTGGTTGATATTGTACTATATGGTGGATATTGTGCTATATGGTGAGTATTATGGTATATGGTGGCTATTTTGATGTATGGGGGATATTGTGCTACATGTTGGATATTGTGCTATATGGGGGTATTGTGTTATATGATGGGTATTGCGTTATGTGGTTGATATTGTGCTCTATGGTGGGTATTGTGCTATGTGGTGGGTATTGTGCTACATGGTGGATATTTTGATACATGGTGGGTATTGTGCTATATGGTGGATATTGTGTTATTTGGTTGATATTGTGTTATGTGGTTGATATTGTACTATATGGTGGATATTGTGCTATCGTGAGTATTATGGTATATGGTGGATATTTTGATGTATGGGGGATATTGTGCTACATGTTGGATATTGTGCTATATGGGGGTATTGTGATATATGATGGGTATTGCGTTATGTGGTTGATATTGTGCTCTATGGTGGGTATTGTGCTATGTGGTGGGTATTGTGCTATATGGTGGATATTTTGATACATGGTGGGTATTGTGCTATATGGTGGATATTGTGATATATGGTATGTAGTGTGTTATATGGTTGATATTGTGCTATATGGTTGATATTGTGCTATATGATGGATGGTGTGCTATATGGGGGATTCTGCTATATGGTGGGTATTGTGTTATCTGCTTGATTTTGTGGTATATGGTGGACAGTATGCTACATGGTGGATGTTGTGCTATATGGTGGATATTCTGCTATATGGTGGGTATTGTGTTATCTGGTTGATATTATGCTATATTGTGGACATTGTGTTATATGATGGGTATTGTGCTATTTGGTGGGCATGGTGGTATGTGGTGGATTGTGTGCTATGTGGTGAATATTGTACTATATGATGGATATTGTGATATATGGTGGATGTTGTCCTGTGTAGTGGTTATTGTGCTATATAGTGGATATTGTGATATATGATGGATGTTGTCCTATGTAGTGGTTATTGTGCTATGTGGTGGATATTGTACTATATGATGGATATTGTGATATATGGTGGATGTTCTCCTATGTAGTGGTTATTGTGCTATATGATGGATGTTATGCTATACGATGGGTATCGTGCTATATGGTGTATTGTGCTATATTGTAGTATTGAACCCGTCTGTGTAAGCTTCCATCATTGGTACCTGGTGTCTAGCATCTACAGCACTAGTGGGAACGAGACAGGGTTTGCTACCGAACTACAAGCTTGTTGAACAGCAATGAGCCACCTATAGTAAGCATTCAATGCGTGGATCTGTAAAGCAGTTCCTGTCTGGATGGATCTGTAGCTTAAATAGCGCATTGGATTGTTTTTTTAAGTCTTATTTTTGCAGAGTCAACTTTACTTTTCCACACTTAGAGGACAGCACTGTTACTAAGTGTTAGGCGCAACATCTGCACATATATCTAACTCACTCATTGGTCGAAAGCCATTTCAATGTGTGACGTCATCGTTGGTGTCTTGATGAGAAGTGCATCAATTCTGTTAATAGGTTGGTATCAAATTTAGTCATCAGTAATATGAGGTCCTGTGGACAGCTTTATACACTGGCATATAGCCCACCCAATCTGTAATGAGTTGTTATGAGTAGGTTAATCCCCTCAATAGAATTAAGCCCATATTACGCCTATGTGTACTATGTATGGAATTACAATCGGAGACCTTATTGACATTTACTGAAGGCTGAGTATGAACAGGAGTATAGCTATACTCAACGTGGTTTTAAATCAGGTATCACTTTCCAATTTAGGATTTACAAATGATTTGTGCATCAATACTAGGCGACATGGTTTTCCTTTCAATATTGTCGCTTGTACATATGTACAAAATGTAAAGTCCATATATGCATGTTGAAATATTACAAATCATCAACCCGCACATCAGTATTATATATAATATAATATATAATAAATTAAATATGTAATATATATAATATATGTAATATATATCATATATAATATATATTATCTATCATATAAATAATATTTTATATATAATATATAGTATATATTGCATGTATTATATATTGCATATATTATATATTACATATTTTATCTATGAGATATATTATATATTGCAGATGAACATAGCTCCAATACAAAGGAGGAAGAACAAACAGCAATAATTCCCTTACGTATTTTTATACTTTCATAATGCGTTATGCATCACGTATTACATATATTATATATTACATGACAGGGCCTTAAGGCGCAACATCTGCACATATATCTAACTCACTCATTGGTCGAAAGCCATTTCAATGTGTGACGTCATCGTTGGTGTCTTGATGAGAAGTGCATCAATTCTGTTAATAGGTTGGTATCAAATTTAGTCATCAGTAATATGAGGTCCTGTGGACAGCTTTTTACACTGGCATATAGCCCACCCAATCTGTAATGAGTTGTTATGAGTAGGTTAATCCCCTCAATAGAATTAAGCCCATATTACGCCTATGTGTACTATGTATGGAATTACAATCGGAGACCTTATTGACATTTACTGAAGGCTGAGTATGAACAGGAGTATAGCTATACTCAACGTGGTTTTAAATCAGGTATCACTTTCCAATTTAGGATTTACAAATGATTTGTGCATCAATACTAGGCGACATGGTTTTCCTTTCAATATTATCGCTTGTACATATGTACAAAATGTAAAGTCCATATATGCATGTTGAAATATTACAAATCATCAACCCGCACATCAGTATTATATATAATATAATATATAATAAATTAAATATGTAATATATATAATATATGTAATATATATCATATATAATATATATTATCTATCATATAAATAATATTTTATATATAATATATAGTATATATTGCATGTATTATATATTGCATATATTATATATTACATATTTTATCTATGAGATATATTATATATTGCAGATGAACATAGCTCCAATACAAAGGAGGAAGAACAAACAGCAATAATTCCCTTACGTATTTTTATACTTTCATAATGCGTTATGCATCACGTATTACATATATTATATATTACATTATGTGTATTATAATGGATTATAATAATATAAAGAACGAAGCTGAATCCAAGGTTAATTATTATTACTTGTATATGTTCTTCGATATCTAGTATTAAGCTTCGCGCACCTACCTTGTTTATGCGCGCGGTTTATGGGGCGCTACCTGTGTCGCGCGGAAATATCGCTGAAACGGTCTCACTTCTGCTACTGTTTTCCTGTTGAGAGGTTGTGTGTGCTGCTGTTCAAGACTACCATACATTCGTGACATGCCGTATTGTGACGCATGTGGTTTGTCGCATAAGGTAGAGAAGAGTTGTAAAAAGAAAAGAGGTAGGAGGAAAGGGAAGCAGACAATGCCTGAACGAGTAACACGAGGAAGAGCAGCCGCAGAAGAAGCACAAATATCTGACTCGGACTCTCAGGATAATTCATCTGAGTTAACAGCTAAAATGTCTTCTGTCACGTTGGAAGAGCAGGAGAAAATAATGTTAAAAGAAATTAGTGACTTGTCGTTAGAAGAGCGAGTAGAAGAGCTGACGCAACAACGAGACGAGATGAGGCGACGGAAGGAGGGTCGACATCAGGGCATAGACGAATATTCAGGTCGCACGACGGCGGCCATGTTGGATGACAGGAGGACGACCGGTACCGCCGGTACATCAATGGTGGCGGGGGCCGCCATGAACGTCCATTCAGAGTACGGAAGGGCAGGAACTTGTCACAGGTCCAGGACAAGAAGGCGCAGACGAACGCCTTCGGATTCAAGGAGTAGGAGCAGCAGCAGCACGAGAAGGCGGAGAAGTAAGTGGACGCTCAGGCGCTATGCAGTACTAGGTAAAGAAGTAAAAAAATTAAATTGCTACGAGCTAATTACGGCGTCCATTCGCTGGTGCCTAGATATTCAGAACTTGACAGTTAAGGACTACAAAGCTTTTCTTGAGCATGTATGCTTTATGTCTTCCCGTGCTAGGCAAAACAACTTCCTTGATACTACTCATGTCGAGTATGACAAGGATATCAGAAAATTAGCAGAGGTGGAAGGTTTTGCAGCTTTTGGAAGTGGAAATACAGGGCTATGCATGTTCCACTATGGGGTGCACAACATGCGCACCAAAAAGCCGGCAGCAAGCTTTGGGGCGCGTAAGACGAACACAAACACTTATACTAAAGACGGTAAATTAGGCTGCTTTAGGTGGAATAAAGAGGCCGGTTGCAGTAGGAGTGAGGATGTGTGTAACTTTGGGCATTGGTGCGCGAAATGCGGGAGCAAGAATCACAAAAAATACACATGTTCAAAAGATTGACGAATTAATGCCAAGGCAAAGAAATACAGTGTTTCGAAACATAACAAGGGTGACATTGCTACCAAATTAAATTATATAAAATAGTGTTCAAGACGTGCCGAGCTCACCGCAGGTTGGAGAAAATTGTGATAGTGCGGCTGTTATAGTGGCCGAACTGCACTCGACGACACGCCATACGACTTGTAACAAGCTCGAGAATAATCGATGTTTCACTATTGTTCCAGATAATTGTAAATGTGATAGTATATTGTCCAATGATGACTTGCCTTACAGTCAACTGAATTGCAATCTAGAGAATGTCACATGTGCTATTGACGATTTGGCCGACTGCCCTATTGAGTTAGCATGCCAATTAGGTCGTCGTTCATTATGGGGCGCAAAATGCGCGCCCACTTATATTGGCCAGGTTGACAGGATACATGCAAATCAAATTGAACACTGTACTGAAAATGCTACATGTGCTATTAGGGAGCAAATTAATTCCCGACATAGTTGTCTGGACAATCCTAATAGGGGTCTAGAGGATACTGAGGATAATGCATCTAGCCGGGTTAGCAGTATTGCAGATTGGATATATGTCGGTACTACAAGTAAGGAAGATAGTTTCTATGTCGAGACAGTGGAGGGTCGTTGTTGGAAATTTCACATTAGAGAGGTACCGAGTGCTGAGGCTACTATAATTGAAGTAGCTAGTGATTGTATTAAAGGTAAATGCCTGTGCAGTCATTACATAGCCGGTAATATAGTACAGCTAAAACCGTGTCGGGTAATATGCGAACTGTTTCTGCGAGGTGACACTGACCCGGACTGGATATATATCCTTTGGGGAGTCGTTTTCGGGTTCCATGTCACTAATAGTGACTGTGTTATACAATATAATACAAAATTGAAAAAAATTGACAACCCGAGTTTTAGAAATATAATAACAAAGAAATTAGAATCCGAGATTAATCAAAGTATAATTTCCCTAACCGAGCAGACGCCACAGTGTGTACATAATATATTCTGTATACCGAAAGAGGTGGGCGGGAGGGGCATAATAGATTGCAGCAGGCCGAAAGGCAGTTCGATTAACGAGTTCACTGAAAAGGTATCCAATAAATTTCACTATAAGAGTGTCGATGATGTGGTAGATGTGTTGAACCAGGGAGATTACCTTGCCACTGTGGACTTGAAGGACGCGTATCGCGCAGTAACAATCCACCCGACAGATAGGCAGAAGCAGGGTTTAATATGGGATTTTAATATTCAGGGAGGGGAGCCTACATACATGCTGGATAATAGATTGTGCATGGGTCTCTCTTCCAGTCCCTTTGTTTTTTCTAAAATATCAGACTTCATTTGCAGATGTGCTATTAGGGAGGGCGTTCACAGTATTGTGAACTACCTCGATGATTTTTGCATTGTTGCCCCAAACTGGGACAAAGCTCAAGAGCAGCAGATTAAACTAATTGCTATATTACGTCGCATTGGTTTCTACGTGAGTTACAAGAAACTGATTTCCCCTGCTACAAATATAAGATTTCTTGGCATCCTGATAGACTCTATTAAATTGGAGTTAACTCTACCACTAGATAAACTAGATAAACTACGTGGAATGTTATTATTATTTAAGGACAGGAAGAAGGCTACAAGGAAGGAAGTAGAGAGGCTAGGCGGAATGTTAGCCCACTGCGCCAAAGTAGTGCGTGGTGGGCGAACATTTTCTCGTCGGGTCTATGACTTAATGGGGACAGTAAGAAAGCCTTATTATAAGATTCGCTTAAATGCGGGGTTCAGGGAAGATATCCAATGGTGGATTGATTTTGCAGGAAGGTTCAATGGTACTGCTTTAATGTTAGGCAAATTTTCTCTGGTACAGGCTGTCTATAGTGATGCTAGTAAGTGGGGCTACGGGGCGTTGTATAGCACTGATTGGTTAGTAGGCTGTTTTGACCCGACGCTATCAACATCTCTGAGGGGGACCGTTGGTCACCATTACGATCAGCCAGATAATGAGGTTAGAACGTCCCATATTAACTCGCAAGAAATGTGGGCGGTGTACGCAGCTGTGAAAAAGTGGGGTCCTAGTTGGGGGGGGGGCCTCATTAGTATTCATCACAGACAGTGCCACTGTAGAAGCGGCACTATGCACTGGAAGATCTAGATGCAAATTAATTATGTACTACTTAAGAAGACTGTTCTGGATGTCCATTGAATATAATTTTGTGTTCACCGCTGTACACATAAGCAGTGAATCGAATGTAATAACAGATGCCTTGAGCAGGCTTGATACCAAGGGTATGGAGAAAGTTATCGATGAATCAGATCCATATAAGGCACTGTGTTGTAATGGTTTATTCAAACATCCGTTTTCTTTACAGAGGTCGTAAAGCTTAGAGCAGAGCAGAGGAATTTCCAACGGAAATGCTACGCGCCCAACTCCCTGTCTACTAGGGATGTGCAGGTCAATAAGTATTTTTCCTTTGTAGGAGAATTCTCAGAGACACATGCTCCTATTCCTTGTAGTTCGATGCAAATAGCGCTATATGCGACATGGCTAGCAAGAACGTTAAAATATTCATCGATAATTAATTATTTGAGCGGGTTGAACTATTTTCTGAAGGAACAGGGTTCAGATCAGATAGATTATTCCGACTTTATATTATCATCTACCCTGCGGGGCATTCGCAGGCAGTTAGGGGACACGCCTAGGCAATCTATGCCATTGCTACCTGATATGCTAAGGCATATTTTCTCTTACCTCACTTTGAATTCGGGACATATTGCTTGGCGGGCGGCGGTCCTATGCAGTTTCAGGGGCCTTCTAAGAAAATCGAACGTAACCTTTTCGGAGTCCGTGCTTTTGCGGAAGGATTTTAAATTCTTCCCATGGGGGATGATGATAAAACTCCGCAGGTCTAAAACAATACAATTTCAGGAACGGACTCTGGACATCCCAGTTGCCAGATGTCCTGATTTGGATTTATGTGCTGTCCATTGGACGGAAAGACACTTTGCTGAACGGCCAGCCGCTAATGACTCTCCCGCTTTTCTATTACCAAATGATGAAGGTGGAAGTTCACCGTTAACATATAAAGTATATCAATCTACCCTGAAGTTCTTTGGAGGCTTTGCAGGCCTCGATATTGAACAGTTATCATCTCATTCTTTGCGCAGGGGGGATGTACGTAGCTGTCTATATGCGGGGCTACATTGGAGGAGATCCGGACAAGGGGCGACTGGACCAGTAATGCTGTGTTCCAGTACTTAAAAACCCCCCTGACGCTACGTATCTTGAATGATATGAAAGTTGCAGCTAAATTAGCTGATAAAGATTAAGCAGAGTTGGGTTGGAGGGACCCGTCTGGGTCTTATGGCACATTTAGTTCCGCCAGAGATAAAAAATAAATGAACTCAGCCCAACCCTGTCTGTGTGTCTATCCTTATGTTGCCGTAGTGGCTTATGTGTATTATAATGGATTATAATAATATAAAGAACGAAGCTAAACCCAAGGTTAATTATTATTATTCGTATGTGTTCTTCGATATCTAGTATTAAGAGTCGCGCACCCACCTTGTTTATGCACGCGTTTATGGGGCGCTACCTGTGTCGCGCGGAAATATCGCTGAAACGGTCTCACTTCTGCTACTGTTTTCCTTTTTTAGGTGGGGCACATTTAGTTCCGCCAGAGATAAAAAATAAATGAACTCAGCCCAACCCTGTTTGTTTTCGCTATCCTTATGTTGCCGTAGTGGCTTATATATATATATAATATATAATTATATATCATATATCATAAATATTAGATACATTATATATATTATATATATTATATACATTAGATATATTAGATATATTAGATATATTAGATATATTATATATATTATGTCCACTGTGTGTATAGGCAAATAGTAAATAAAGGAGAGCAGTTGAACTCCCGGTAAACATCGACGTTCCAGTATACTACTTACAACTATTATTTGGGGCCAGCCTCGTTGTGACATCACCGCTGGTTGCCGACAAGCCTGTGGAAGCTGTCAGTTCAGTGATACTGATATTAACACTGATGTAATCAGTATCTCGACGTACACCCCCCTCCCATCTCACAAATAATTATAGCAAGAAAGCAGGAAAATGGGCATGGTGATAGTAGGTGGGCACACAAACGCACAAACAAGAAACTCACACACAGAAACAAGCACATCAAAAAGCACTTTAACGATTTAAAGATACATCATTTGATTAGATTATGGGTTACTAGTGCTATATTCAATGGAATATCAGTGTGGTTTTATAGCTTTTACTAAAAGTTGTACATAAATTGTCTAGCCTTACAGAGCTGCTTTTAAGTTTTAAATACAAGGTTTTCATGAGGCAGAGCCACGCTAGGGAGAAGAGGCCAGGTGGCAGCACCAGGCGAAGCAGAAGGCCTGACCAGTCCCTTGAGTAGATGAGTGTCATTAGTTGTGTAGTGTCATTTGGTGTGAAGTTCATGGGTAAATGGTTTACGGACAATCATACTTGTATAATTGCTTATGCAGCACGCATATATATATATATATATATATATATATTATTTATATATATTTATATTTACATATATATATTTATATATATAATAATAATATATAATATATATTATATGATGTCAGCCTCACGAAAACAGGCCAATCGGTGGTCAAGTGAAGATGTCGGCATCGCAATTCTTAAAAGTGTAGTGCATTTCTTTGTTTATTAAATTATCCTAGAAACAAATACGGTTGTTGTATTTTCTCGGCCTTTATATTCAGTATAAATTTAAGGACTTTCCACCATCTCTGTCAATGGTAAACTATAATTATACCGATCGACGCCGACATCCAATGATCGACGCCGACAAATTTAATAGATGTCGGCGTTGCAATTCTTAAAGTCTCGTGCATTTCTTTGTTTTATATTAAATTATCCTAGAAACAAATAAGGTTGTTGTATTTTCTCGACCTATACATTCAGTATAAATTTAAGGACTTTCCAACATCTCTGTCAATGGTAAACTATAATTATACCGATCGACGCCGACATCCATGCTCGACGCTGACAACTTCCACCAATTGGCCCGTTTTCGTGATCCTGACCCATATATATATATATATATATATATATATATATTAGATACATTAACATTGCGATATATTAGATACAATAACATTGCGATATTTCGAAAAGCTGCATCACACACATTGTAATCCATACACAAATTGATGGAGAATATTTGATTAAAGAGATAATTACCTGGGAATATAAGGATCCTGGTTTATTCATTTTTCGAAACAATCTAAAGATGGCATTGATATTTAAGATATATGTAGTGGTCTGCACTGACCTCCCAGGCAGGTAACCACATAGACAGGTAGGCGTGGGGAGTGTATTGATATCAGGGAGCCTAGGTGGTGTAATGGTTAGCACACTGGCCCGGAATGCAAAGAGATGTGGGTTCGAGTCCCGCTCTAGGCGCAGTATTTCCCATTTTCATCACCCCCATGACACTGGTTGCCGTGATCAGGATCCTGTACAAGCTTTGCGCTGTATGGTTGTTGAACCTACCCTGTGTATGTATGTGTTAGTGCATTGCCTGTATGTATGTAATTGTAAGCATTACAAGACTTACAATTCCAGGGGGACGAGTGTAGTGGTCTGCACTGACCTCTCAGGCAAGTAACCACATAGACAGGTAGGCGTGGGGAGTGTATTGATATCAGGGAGCCTAGGTGGTGTAATGGTTAGCACACTGGCCCGGAATGCAAAGAGATGTGGGTTCGAGTCCCGCTCTAGGCGCAATATTTCCCATTTTCATCACCCCCACGACATATATATGAAATATGGTGTTTTTTAAATGTGAGAGGGGGCCATACGAAGATACATGTAGGGTCCCTGGCCAGCTGGGGTTGGGTACCCGGGCTACGAGTAGCAGGTGTGTATATTTGTCAACAGGCAGTCCGAATGCATATCGGTGGGAAGAGTCGGAAACCCCCAACACGGAAGCTATGTGGTTGATCCTGCCAGTAGTCATATGCTTGTCTCAAAGATTAAGCCATGCATGTGTAAGTACAGACTGTACAAGGGTGACACTGCGAATGGCTCATTAGGTCACTTCCCCTGCTAAGCTATCGTAGTGCACAACGTGATGGTATTTTGAAATTAGTCTACACAGGATGCAGTGTAGATCTATGCCATGCATATTTGTTTTAAAAACCCCAATTATTATTCTGTATGAAAAGTAATCTCAAAGACACATTTCTTTTTTGTTTACTGCAGCTGGGTGGTTATAGCTTATAGGCTTCATCAATTCATCTAAAGGTAGTTAAATCACACTAAGGCTTGATTCAGAATCGGCAGTAGTATTTAGTCGGTTGCTTGGTTGGTTGGTGGGAGCGGGACGTAGCTCGGGCGGTAGAGTATGTACCTATGAAGGTGTCGGCCATCCGATCGATCCTGCTCAGTAGACCCATTTGCAGTTTGGGCTATTTTCCATTCCAACCAGTGGTACACAACTGGTTCATCAAAGGCTGTGGTATGTGTTGTCCTGTCTGTGGGAAAGTCCATATAAAAGACCCCTTGCTGCTTATAGGAAAGAAATGAGTAGCCTATATGGCGGCAGCGGGTTTCCTCTAAAGAAATATGTCAGAATGACCAATAGCCAATGATAAAAACCAATGTGCTCTAGAGGCGTCGTTAAATAAAACAAGCGTTTGTTTGGTTGATTGTTGGAGTTGTGCGTCCTGGCAACATATAAGGTCATATCAGGACGGGGAAGTATTTTGTAGGCGCTTGTTGCTCGGATTCCTGTCTTTGGTAGCTCTCTCCTTGAACACCGAGCCTGCCCGGGTGTATGTGTGTATATCAGAGGTCCTGCCGACGGCGAGCCTCCCCCGTCACCACCGCCTGGAGGCTGGCGGCGACGGCCGGTAGGCGGGCCGGGAGGCGGGCCGGGAGGCGGGCCGGGAGGCGGGGCGGGAGGCCGGCCGGGAGACCTCCACTCCGTGGTGGTGACTGAGAAATATGTCGACTGCCTTACATTTACCCGATTAAAAGGTATTACATATACTGATGATTAAAACGTGTTATATATATTGTGATTAAATTGTCTTACATATACTCATGATTAAAAAGCGTTTTATATACTTGTGATTAAATTGTCTTACATATACTCATGATTACAACGCGTTCTATATACCTGTGATTAAAATGTGTTCCATATACTCATGATTAAAACATGTTATATATACTTGTGAATAAAACCTTGTATATATACTCATGATTAAAATGTGGTTCTTATATTTCTGATTAAAACGCATGACCTATGATTAAAATGCGTTACATGTACTCTGTGATTAAAATGTAAACTTGATGGCTGAATGAGTTGAGCAGCCGCTCCCTCTGTGGCTGATCATGGGATTTAAACCTTGGCCGAGTCAAACCAATGACTTCAAAATCTATACCTAACCTGGCACCCAGCATTACTAGGATAGCACAATGCATTGTGCAATCAGGAAACCAATTGTCTGCAATTTCCCCTGGGTAATCAAGGAATGTAACATGCAACACGTACAAGGATCCATAACTAACGTGTCGGGTCATGGTGCATCTTGCACGGTATTCCAGTGGATCGACACTATGAAGCTGCAATGGGTATGTACTGTGAAAATCAATACTCATTTGAAATTGATTGATGTTACTGGGACCTACAATCCTAACGAACCAAACAAACGGTTGGGGTTTGGCGTCCTGGCAAGATATAAGGTCATATCAGAGAAGCAAAGTCTGTATGAATATGTATAATATATATTATAGTATTAGCCAATGGGCACTCTTCACATATTTGCTCCTTACTCATACTGAGAATGGTGGTGCCACCACCGGCCCCGACCCTAACTTCCGGCATTACCACTGTCACTTGCGCCTGGAATTATATATATATATATATATATCTGAACTGCATTATATATAGACAATAGCTATATTCCATTGTCCAGAATATGAGTTCTTCTCCCCTCCACCTCTCGTTGTCTGTCGCCCTCCTCAACCCATGCCTGGACACACATTACACACCCGTCCGCGGTACTCCCTCCCCCCCCCCCCCTCTCGGCATCACCACCACCACCACCCGTCCCCGGATGCACCCCGCGATCTCCCGATCCCACCCCCACCACCCAGTGGTCCATTACTTTCGGGTCTAGGGTGCAACCGAAGACTAACTAGCCACTCCCCACCCTCCACATTTCAATAGGCTTGTCCGACAATCCTTCGAATAGAGTGAATGACTTGGCGGTTTAAGTTGTTGTTGTTTTACGTCCTAGCAACATTTAACGTCATATAAGGACGGGTACCGACTTGTGACAGTGCGCACTCATGGCGACTTTATAGTGCTCCCCCCTCTGGGAGACCAGGTCACCCAGGCCTAATATCCCACTCAGTTACATTATCCTGACACTGAGCCAACCAGTCATTGCCCTATCCTTATAGCCAACCAGTCATTGCCCTATCCTGGCTAGGAAGTGACAAGTATCAATGTTTAAGTCATTGGTTTGACTCGACCAGGGTGTGAACACATAAACCCATGGGCTCGGATATCCCTGATCTCCCAAAACAGGAGACGGACGCTCAACTCATTCGGCCACCTCGTCTGGTCTCTTGGCGGTTTTCTGCCATGTCGGCAGCTATGGCCATATTCAGGGTAGTACACAGACAGAATGAAACACTATCTGAATAAAACGCTATAAAATAGCATATATTTTAATTTTTTTAATATATTTGTAATCTCAGGTGCCAGGTATGCAGCTGCGTACATGCGTATATGGAAGCTAGGTCCCCCGCACAAGCTAACGGTCTCTTTACGCCGTGAACATGGCCTCTGCTGCCGACACGGCGTAAAGCAACTACCAATCAATCAATCTTTACAGCCGAGAGTTGCCTGTTAATGTTATGTGCCGCCTGCGTCTGAGAATCAAAACATCAGGAACCAGTGAATTAATTTGTTATTATGTGCATAGTATTAACATCTACTTGGCGTAGGCGTAATTACGCAGTCAGTAACATCATATATAAGCGAGTATAACCACACCGACTTTAACCACGTTCTCCCTCTACTTCCGGTATGCAGCGCTCTCCTTCCTAGGTCCGATGCAATGTGTCACGACTTTTGAGCATCGTGGACTGCGCGACTGAAGATTAGTGATACATACATAAATGTGATGTATACGAATTATGCGAGTATAAAGCTATGTAAGGGAATTATTATCATTATTGTTATACTCTGTAAGACCCAACACTGTACTGGTAGTGCCACCACCGGCCTCCTCACCTCCACTGGATGTACACCAGTGTCAGTCGCACTGGAGGATTTTTCTTTTTTTAGGGCAAAGGCCTATAATTCCATGCCAGAGATTAAAACTACTCAACCGACTACCTGTTTGTTTCTGCATTTGTACTGGAGTTATGTTTATATATATATATATAGATATATATATATATATATATATATATATTTATATATATATATATATATGAGGAAGAGGGAGAAAGAAAGGCTATGTTTATTCTAGTGGGTTGGTTGTCGGAGTTTTACGTCCTGGCAACATCTAAGGTCATATCAGGACGGGTACCGACTTGTGACAGTGTGCACTCATGGCGACTTTATGGTGCTGCCCCACTGGGACCCAGCCCCATGATCTGGTATTCCACTCATTTCACATTATCCTAACACTGAGCCAACAAGTCCTATCCTAGCCCTATCCTAATTAATGCCATGCGCCTGGCTAGGAAGTGACAGAAACGGAGTCAACAAGTGCTTGCCCTATCCTAATAATGCCGAGCGCCTGGCTATGAAGCGGCGAGTATACATTTTTAAGATTCGAACCCGTGGGCTTGAATCTCACGACCTACCAAAACGGGAGACGGACGCCAAACTGATTCGGCCATCCAGTCTGGTTATCTATTTTCTGTGGTGTATTTCTTTGTGATCAATTGTAAAGGTCATAATTTGGCTATTTGAAGGGTTATATAAGTGGGAAGTGCGACTGTTGGACGATCTTAGCAGTCGTAGTATATAGGAACTACTTGATGCACATGATAGGTCGACATTGATGCCTGCAACAAGATACCAGTACTGCCTGGGATAAGGCAATACTACTGCTTGAGATAGATATAATTACTGCGTACGACAGGTCAATATTACTGCCTGAGACAAGTCAGTTTATTGCCGGAGACAGGACAACTTTACTTACTGTCTAAGACAGGTATAGTTATTGCCTGAGACAAATCGGCATTACTGCCTGGTAGAGGACAACATTACTTACTGTCTAAGACAGGTATAGTTACTGCCTGAGATATATCGGCGTGACTGCCTGAGACAAGGCAACATTACTACATGAGACAAGTCGGCATTACTGCTTGAGACATGGCAACATTACTACATGAGACAAGTCGGCATTACTACCTGATACAGGGCAACATTACTTACTGTCTGAGACAGGCATATTTACTGCCTGAGACAAGGCAACATTACTACATGAGACAAGTCGGGATTACTGCTTGAGACAGGTTAACATTACTGCCTGCGACAAGTCGGCATTACTACCTGATACAGGGCAACATTACTTACTGTCTGAGACAGGCATATTTACTATCTGAGACAGGGCAACATTACTACATGAGACAAGTCGGCATTACTGCTTGAGACATGGCAACATTACTACATGAGGCAAGTCAATATTAGTGCCTGCGACAGAGTAACATTACTGCCTGAGACATGTCATTACTACCTGAGACAGGCTAACCTTACTACATGAGGCAGGGGAACATTACGACATGAGACAGGACAACATTACTAGATGAGACAGGACAACATTACTGCATGAGACACGTCAGCATTACTACCTGAGACATGGTAACATTACTACCTGAGACATGGTAATATTACTACATGAGACAGGACAACATTACGAGATGAGACAGGGCAACATTACTACATGATACAAGCCAATCGGATGGAAGAATATTACAGAAGTGCTGTCTTTTACACCACTGCAAACTCTTGTAGCAAAATAACACGAATGCTTTGTTTCTTGGGTCTACTGGCTATTGCTTTTGTGTGTGATAATATATATATATATATATATATATATATATATATATATATATATATATATGCACATTGCCAGTCTAATTAAGTATATCAATAGAAAGAGTAGAATTTAATTGCGGTAGTTAAAACAATTGGCAACGGTTTATTCCAATCGCATTGAAACGGTAAACATGTACATATGGCATATGCGCCTCCCCAAGAGCCCACGTGTGGTGTAATATAATAATCACATGGCTCTCAATATTTCGTGAGGAAATTGTAATTGCAGTACTAATATTACACAAGTCTTAACCGATACATAGGGCTGCCCAGAATCCAACAGTAGAAGTCCCTAACCTACCTCTGAATAAAGCAGACGACAGTTAGCTAGTATAATAACACGTTGTCATGGCTCCTCCCGCGCTCCCAACCACCCGCCGCGTACATTCAGTGCAGCCGCCACTCACTGGTTCCCGGCGAGCTCACTGTGTGGCGCGTCGAAGCGAAAACTCGAAAAGAGCGGGAAAAAGTTGGCGCGTGCGGGTGGGAGGGCGGTTGGGAGGGCGGTTGGGAGGGAGGGAGGAGCGATGTCGGCTGCTCTCGTCTGAAATATGTAAGATCCAAGTGTACCGGCGTCGCCCGCCACCGGCAGCGTCCGCCACCAAAAGCCCGCGCTTATCAGACAGCCTCGATAAGGGCGCGGGTAAATCACAACGGGGGTGGTAAGGGAGGGCAGAGCAGACGACAAAAATGGGGGTTGGCACTGGGCGCGGGTCTGTCATGAATGATTGTAATAAGTAGTCATTGCCGCCAACAATGCCAACTTGTATCTTTTCTGATTAAATTGCCAAAATGAGTTTAATTTCCGTCAGCGTGGGTTCTTTACATAGCTCTCCCCTCCACACACACTCCTCTTACACAAAAGGGGGTCTGTATCCAGGCAAGGTTTCTAATAATAGATGGCCAACCAGCGGGCGCCGTCAGTAATGACACTGTAATCTAATTTAAATGAAAATTGTTAATCTTCCAGTGGAATTAATTTTCTGCAACTTTCAAGTAAACAGGCTCAATTTTGTGCGAATTTCTTTTGAAACATATCGGTGTAGTGTTGCTTGGTGGTAGCGCTGATTCAGCGTTAGCGGGACAGATTGGAACCGCCCCGTGAGATGGGGTGCTGAAGGGGAGAGATGGGTGGGTGCTGGAGGCGGATGATAGAGCAGGAACAGAGCTTGGCGGTTGTCATGGCGTTGTCAGGGTTGGACCAGGCCATTGTCATGGCAACCCTGCCATGGTCACTCCCATGGCAATAAAGGGGAGGGCAGACGGCAGCGCCTTGCAGATGCAATTACGTCATCACATATTATATATATATGTATATATATGTATGTATGTATGTATGTATGTATGTATGTATGTATGTATGTATGTATGTATGTAGTATATATATATATATAGTCATATACCATAGGCAGTATATATATATATATATATATATATATATATATATTCATATACCGGACGCGGTGTCCGAATCAGTAGAGCGAATGCTTCTCATGCGGAAGGTCGGGATTTCGAATCCAAGCCGAGTCTAACCGATGAGTAATCCAATGGGTACTTATACCTGGCATGGAGCTCAGCATTACAAGGATAGGACAACGACTGATTAGCCAAATATCAGGATAATTTGACTGTGTGCGATATTGGGTCATGGTGCAGGCTGTCTGGTCTCCCAGTGGGGAAGCACTATAAAGTTGCCATGATTGTGCACCATCACAAGTCGGGACCCATCATGATATGACTTTAGGTGTTGCTAGGACGTTAAATAACAACAAACAAACATATATGTCCATATCTACGTCGTCCTTGTTCCGAATTATAAGCCTAAATTTAGCCAATGCTTAGTCATATCTTGGCTTTGTGTTAATGCTAAGCAATTATTTCCCTGTATGGGAGTTGAGGCCCGAGTTTCTGTGGAGTGAGATGGAGAGCACTGGGTATTCTATTAGTCTAAGTGTAAGAGCATGAACTTCTGGAGGTTGTTCATTAAGCGTAGTTGATTTTCCTAACTTAGCAATCTGTTTTTTCATCAACTACGATTATAACTGCGCTTGCATTCTAAGCATGTAATAACAATAGCAACAGAATATGATACCAGAACAAAATATGATACCAGACTCTGAGCGTGTGTGGGATTCTTTCATCAGATCAGGTAGGGAATCAGGTATCTATGGAAGTTGAAGATATGTTAATATTATTAACATTTAGGATTTAATAACTGAACCAATGAAACCCCAGTGTGCCTTATTGGACATTATATATTATGTGTGTTATCACACTAACCAATCCGATTGATCCTGCTCAGTGGACACATTTGCAGTTTGAGCTATTTTCCGCGCAGCTTGTTCATCGAAGGCTGTGGTATGTGCTTTCCTGTCTGTTGGAAAGTGCATATAAAAGAACCCTTGCTGCTTCTCGGAAAGAGTAGCCTATGTGGCGGAAGCAGGTTTCCTCCAAAGAAATATGTCAGAATGACCATATGTTTGTCGTCCAATAACCGATGATCAAAACCAATATGGTCTAGAGATGTCGTTAAATAAAACAAACTTTTAAAAAAAGACACTAACCTGCACGCGCACATACATACATGTGTGCACATAGACCCATGCACACACTCACCCATACACAGACACATGCCTATTACACCTACACCTACACTTCCAAACACCCCCCACAATGAACACCTCCACACACGCACCCAAATGCATATCAACACACACTTATCTGTGCACGTGGACACACACGCACACATATACCTACTGGTGGGCACTGATGTACGCAAAGAAACACACACATACACAACCACATGGACACACTGGCACGCATGCACTCACACCAAACACACACATGCATGCAAATACCAAAGCACAGACATGCACACACAAGTTTACCCATAACCACCCAACCACACTGGAACACACACATATTATCAAAGACGCCCAACCCACGGTCACAAACCACACAGGCTCATACACAAACACGCAAACAGACATCCATTCACACATGCCTCACATACACACGTACACAACGTAGATCTATATATATATATATATATATATATATATATATATATATAACTTATAAGCATGTTCACAAGTGCATACATGCACACATACACACAACCATATGTACATACATGCATTCATACACACATATATATATACACACATATACATATACACGTACATACACACATACACATGTACACGCATACATACATGCACATACACATACCAGTGGGATAGCACTGTAAAATCGCCACGAGTGCGCACTATCGCATGTCGGTAACCGTCTTGATATTACCTTAGATGTTGCTAGGACGTAAACCCCAAACAAACATACACACACGCGCGCACACATACATATATACACACATATACACACATATACACACATAGGCCTAGAAACATAAACATACACATACTCACACATACACACGTACACATGTACACATATACGCACGTTCACATGTACACACATACACACTTTCACATGTATACACACATGCACGCACGGAGAGACCCCAAACCCCCCACCTGACGGCGACATGTCAGCTGGCTCAGAGTGGTGAGTGCCGAATAGTGGGTACAGTAGTGCGCGCCCTCTGTACCAGGGGGCAGCATTAGTGAGGCGCTTTGCACACGCCAAATGACAAATACTTCCGCCCGCAGCAAGTAGCCCGGACAGCCGGGAGAAGGGCGGAGTGGGCGTGTGTGTATGTGTAATGTATGGGCGGGGTGTATATGGGTATGTGTGTATGGTGTGTGTGGACCTATGTGTAATGTGTGAGTACCATGGGTGTTATCCTATGTATGGGGTGTGTGTGGGTGCATGGTGTATATATGTCGTGTGTCGTGTGTTTGGGCGTGTGTGTAATGTGTGAGTATCATTGGGTGTACATTATGTATGGGGTATGTGTGCGCTGTTTGTGGGTGCATGGTATATATGTGTGATGTGTTTATGTGTGTGGGTGTGTGGTGTGTGCACGTGTATGTAATGCATGAGTATCATTGGGTGTATCCTATGTATGTGGTATGTGTGGTGGGTGTGTGTGAGTAATATGTGAGTACCATTGGGAGTATCCTCTGTATGTGGTATGTGTGTGGTGTTTGGTGCATGGTATATATATGTGGTGTGTGTGGTATGTATGCAATGCGTGAGTACCATTGGGTGTACATTATGTATGGGGTATGTGTGCGCTGTGTGTGGGTGCATGGTATATATGCGTCATGTGTTTATGTGTGTGGGCGTGTGGTGTGTGCCCATGTATGCAATGCGTGAGTACCATTGGGTGTATCCTATGTATCTGGTATGTGCGTGGTGTGTGTGGCCACACGTGTAGTGTCTGAACACCATCGGGTGCATCTTATGTATGGGGTATGTGTGTGCTGTGTGTGGGTCCATGGTATATATGGGTGGTGTGTTCATGTATGTGGTATGTGTGGCGTGTGCCCGTGTGTGCAATGCGTGAGTACCATTGGGTGTACCCTATATATGTGGTATATGTGTGGTGGGTGTGGCTGTATGTGTAATGTGTGAATGTCATTGGGTGTGTGGTGCGAGTAGGGTGTATGCATTGGTACCGTGTGTGGATACCGTGTGTGGTACCACCGTCTTGGCAAGTACTGCGTAGTACGAGTAAAGCCTGATACACACCTCCCGTATACGATTCATGCGCTAAAACTCACTGCTCGATGTGACCCGACCTGCCCTGACCCGACCTGATTCCCGACTAAAATTGAAAAGGGGGACAATACACATATCCCGACTGCTAAAGACTGGAGTGCTCACATATTCCGTCCGTTTCGCGACTGGTCTCCGGACACCTGGTGTCATTTGCCTGAACTAGACCAACATGAGCACCTCATATGACACCCATCTTGCATTCCCCCTCTTGCATTCCCCCTCTTGCATTCCTCGTCTTCCATTCCCCCTCTTCCATTCCCCCTTCCATCCCCCCCTCTTCCATTCCCTCTCTTCCATTCCCCCTCTACCATTCCCCTCTTCCATTGCTCCTCTTCCATTCCCCCTCTTCCATTCCCCTCTCTTCTATTCCCCTTTTCTATTCCCCTCTCTTCCATTCCCCCTCTTCCACTCCCCCTCTTCCATTCCCTCTTCTTCCATTCCCTCCTCTTCCATTCCCCCTTTTCGATTCCCCCCTCTTCCATTCCCTCCTCTTCCATTCTGCCTCTGTTATTCCCCCCTCCTACATCACCCCTCTTGCATTTCCCTCCTCTTCCATTCACCCTCTTCCATTCCCCCTCTTCCATTCCCCAAAGAGGGGAAATGCAAGAGGGGGGAATACAAGAGGGGAGAATGGAAGGGGGAATGCAAGAGGGGGAATGTAAGAGAGGGAATGCAAGAGGGGAATGCATGAGGGGGGAGTGGAAGAGGGGGAATGGAAGGGGGGAATGGAAGAGGGGACTGGAAGAGGGGGGAATGGAACAGGGGGGAATGGAAGAGGGGGGAATGGAAAAGGAGAGAATGGGGGAATGGAAGAGGGGAAATGGGGGAAATGGAAGAGGGGAATATGGGGGGAATAGAAGACGGGGAAATGTGGGGAATGGAAGAGGGGTAAGAGAATGGAAGACTTGGATGGCGAGCAGACGGTTGGTATCACACATATAACATATAGTTAAAACTGACCGCTCACATGTACCGTTTCTCAAATGGCCCGATTCACTTTTCGAATCCAGTCTTAAGCCCTAAAACTGAGTTTTATATGCGAACCAGAATGCTCAGGTGTGTTTGGGGGTCACACACCTAAAGACTGAAACCGACGAAAAACCGAACTTTAGTCGCGAAATGGCCGTTTTTAGGTTTTATTTGGGAGGTGTGTACCAGTCTTAAGGTGTGTGGCTACCGCATGTGGTACCGTGCTGGGTGAGTACCGGCGAGAGCTGTGAGTGGCGACTTGTTGGCGCCTGGCTGCTTGCTCGTACGTAGGCAGGAAATACTATTGATTGCGTTTAGCATAATAAATTGTTACTGTAGTCGGGGAGCACGCCCTGTAATAACGGGCTGCTCATGAAAGGACCTGCAATTCGAAATGATCGATTCGATTTGCAGTAATATAATGTAATTAATGTTTGTCCATGTGATGAGTTTTCAATTGGGGTAGCGGGTGTGGGGGGGGGGGGGGGGGGGGGGGCAAGCCTCTGTAGCATATTAGCAACGGACCTTTCAGAATATAACTGACGCCAAGCTTCCACCGTTGGCAGATCCGGTTTTGAGTATGAATTTGGGAGGTGGGAGGGGGTTGCTCGGGGCGGGGCGGGGGAGTGGAGGGGGGGGGGCGCAAACTCAGGGTGTGTGTGTGCTGGTGGGGGGGGGGGGTGCTGTGGAATCGAGAAGTGCGTTTCTTTTGTCGTGTGTATGCAAATGACCTAGATGGTTATCAGGTTATATGGTTATTATAATGGAGAAACTGGAGAACTATAGGACAATTAAACTATTTCGGGATTGGTTATTATTATTATTGTTGTTACTTTTGTCTGCCTTCATTGATTAAATAGGGTAAATTTCAATCGTGACCAACTGGTTTTCCCTCATTGCACTGTTCCTTTGCCCTATGCTAGTAATGCCGAGTGCCTTACTAGGTAGTGACGCGTGCATTTTTATATAATTGATTTGGCTGGGGTTTGAAACCAGGGTTCGAATCCGATGATCTGCCACGCGGAAAGCCGGCGTTTAACTGATTAGGCCATCCTGTCTGGTTACATCGGGAATTCATCTATTTGGACACTGTCTTCAAATGCTTGTTTGTTTGAGTTTTATGTCTTGGCAGCATCTAAGGCCCGATATGGAACAGTGCGCGCTCATGGGTACTTTATAGTGCTGCTCCACTGGGAAACCAGGCTGCTAACACCAGGACCCACATTTCCCACTCAGTTCCATTATCCTGATACTGAGCTGACGAGTCCTTGCCCTATCCTAGTAATGCAGAGTGCTAGGCTAGGGAGCAACAAGTATCAATTTTGTAAGTCATTGCTTTGACTCGACTGGGATCAAATTGCCGACCTTGCACACAGTAAGACTACGCTCTGCCGGTTTCTGCTTGGAGGTCCAGTGGAATTATACGGGCATTTCAGATGGGTAATACCAGATGTACTCGCTGTTATATAGTCGACCGGGCAGTTTTAAGGTAATTACTATTTCACCTGGGTGAGCAGTTAAATTTGGTGGCCAGTTAGAATTTGAGCACAGTTAAGAATAATTCGTTAAAACACCACATCGTGTAAAACCATTGTACATAGTGAGAGACAGAGAGACAGACAGTGAGACACACACTATAATATATAGAGAAAGAGGCAGAGGGATGCAGACAGACATATAGGAGAGTGAGAGACAGAATTACAGACACAGACAGTGTCAGACAAAGAAAGAGGCAGATAATGAGATAGACAGTGAGAGACAGAAATACAGGCAAAGAGCGTGAGAGACAGAGAGACAGACAGTGAGAGACAGACAGAGATACAGGCAGTGAGAGACAGACATTTCAGACAAAGACAGTGAAGCCCTGATCACATAGCCATTAGTGGACATCGTTGAACGGAGGTGAACATAGTGGAGGCTAACGTGGGTCAAACTTGGTGTAAGTTTGTTATGCCCCGGTCACATGCACGTTAGTGGACGTAGTTGAACATAGTGGAGGCTAACGTAGTTGAACGTACTTGAATGTACTGGCATCCGTACTACGTTCAACTACGTTCAACTACGTTCAACTACGTTCAACTACGTTCAACTATGTTCAACTATGTTAGCCTCCACTACTTTCAACTACTTCCACTAACGGCTATGTGACCAGGGCTTCGTCCAAGTATGCTAGAGTACGCTAGAGCATTCTAGAGTACACTAGAGTATGCTAGAGTATGATAGAGTACATTAAGAGGTATGTTCTACTATGTTCAAAATTCAGCCTCTAATGTACCACTGGTTTGAACATGTCCAAAAATTAAATCGGACATCATGGCTCACCCACGTTATTACCAAGTTAACATCAAGGACAAGTATGGATGCTGGTACGCTCAACTACGTTCAACTACTTTCAACTATGTTAGCCTCCACCACATTCACCTACGGCCACTAATGGCTATGTGACCAGGGCTTTAGGGTCAGTGAAAGAGGCAGAGAGACACATACAAAGAGACTCACTGACAGACAGTGAGATACAGAAAAACATACAAATACAGTGTGAGAGACAGACAGTGAGACATACAGAGGGACTGACTGAGAGACAATCAGTGAGAGCCAGAAATACATACAACGACAGTGAGAGAGAAAGAGAGAGAGAGAGAGACAGCTACAGACAGTGTGTGTGTGTGTGAGAGAGAGAAATTCAAACGGAGAGGAGAGAAACAAGGACAGAGAAAGAGAATGAAAGAGAGAAAGGGCGAGAGAATATGAGAAAGAGAGCGTGAGAGTGTGTGTATGTGAGGCAACGGTGAGTGCCCCCTGGAGGCATTTGAGGTGAGCTGCTTGCCCCCCCCCCCCCTCGGTTCTCCACTTAGCGTAATATTTGTTTTTAAAAAACAAACAAAAATGATTTTTAATAAACCAACAAGATAACAACAAAACAAACAAAAATCCCACAAAAACCTAGCCTGGCCATGCATTATAGGAAAAGAGTAGCGCCAATAGATGTAATGCAAGAACACCGGGGTGGCGCCACTGGTCACATGATCATATAGTCCAGGCAGTAAGCAGAGTGTAATCAATAATCTAGTTATGGTAATATGCACTAATTTATATTAAGATAAAGAGGTGCGGTGCAGGCAAGGTGCGATGTGTTGTATCCACGGTGCACCCCAACACCTCATGCAACCAGACGGGATGGCTAGCTGGTTAGAGCACTCGCCCTGTATGGGAAGTTGTGGGATCAATCCCCGGCTGGGTCACACTAAAAACTTCTTTTTATTTAAAGCATATTTCATCACTGCCTTTTCTATTAGTATTGCTCGACATTAGAACTAAAATTGGTTGGTTTAGTGTCATGATAATGCGACTGAGTGGGATATCGTGTCAGAGTACCGGCGACACGGTATACCGGTGGGTCAGCACTTATAAGTCGCCATGAGTGCGCACTGACACAAGTCAGTATCCGTGCTGCTGATCTGATCTTTGATGTTTCTAGGATGTCATCATCATGCTGTCGGTCGCGATGCGACAAAGACTGCTTTCATTACTTGACTGCCGCTCTCCATTTAGCTCTCTGCTGTGAGAGTTGTGTCCATGAGTCGGTCTTAATGTCTCTCAGCTTCAGTTTTCTCTTGATGGTATCTTTGAACCGGAGACGGGGGCGCCCTCTCTTTCTGTAGCCAAAAGACAGTTGAGAATAGAGGATCTGCTTTGGTAGCCTGTCTGATGACATCCTCATGAGGTGTCCAGTCCACCGGAGATTCTTTTTGATCAGAAGATCTTCCATAGAGGGCAGCCCCATCCGTTCGAGTATTTCCTTATTCGTCACTTTGTCCTTCCAGGTTAGCCTCATGATTGAACGCAGATGTCGCATCATGAAGGCATGCAGCTTTTTCACCTGCTGTCTGTACACTGTCCAGGCCTCGGCTCCGTATAGTAGGGTGGATAGCACGATTGCGCGGTAGATCTTACCTTTGACCCGAATGGACACATGGTGGTTGTTCCAGAGTCTCTGGCGTAGTCGGCCGAAAGATGCGCTAGCCTTGGCCATCCTCCTCTGTATCTCAGCATCAATGCGTCCATCACTTGATATTGTGCATCCGAGATAGGTGAATTCCGGAACAGAGTTCAGCTTGTTTCCGTCAACCATGATCTCCTCCTCTCGGGTTCTTGTAGAGTTGGGTTGGTACAGCACCTCCGTCTTCTTGATGTTAATTTTCAGGCCAAACTTCTTTGATGCATCGGAGAAAGCGTCCACTATTTTCTGGGTCTCTTCAGCAGAGTGGGCAACCAGTGCACTGTCATCTGCGAATAGTAGCTCTCTCACCAGTATCTGAGTAGTCTTGGTCTTCGCTCTGAAGTGTGCGACATTGAATAGGTCAGCGCTCTGTCTGGACTGTATATAGATGCCATCCCCCATGTCTCGGAAAGCCTCGTCTAGCATTGCTGATAGGAAGATGGAGAAGAGCGTGGGGGCCAGTACACAACCTTGCTTGACCCCATTGGTAACCCCAAACGATTCCGAGACTTCCCCTCCAGCACTAACGTTCGCCATCATTCCTGTATGTAGAGCCTCGATCATAGTTGTGAACTTCTCTGGGCATCCATACTTCCTCAGTAGCTGCCATAGCCCGGTCCTCCCGACTGTATCAAATGCCTTAGTGAAATCGACAAATACCATGTACAGTGGTCGGTCCTGCTCAATGCACTTTTCTTGTAGCTGTCGGAGACAAAATATCATATCCACAGTGCTCCGGTTACCTCTGAAGCCACACTGTGACTCTGGAACTACACCAGGTGTTATGTGAATAGATAGTCTGTTGAGTAGGATCCTGGCGAAGATCTTCCCTGCTATGGAAAGAAGAGAGATTCCTCTATAGTTCCCACAGTCTGTTCGATCACCTTTCTTGTAGATGGTTACAATGCTGGCATCCTTCCATGCTTGGGGTACAGAACCCTCCTCCCAGGCATTGGTGATTAGTTGGTGCAGTCTTTTGAGCAGATTGTCTCCTCCATGCTTCCATACCTCGGATGTAGAACCCCAATAAAGCTAATCCATTGCGGAGCTCAACGTGCTTGGTTAGAATTCATGATTACTTGATCTGCAACTGTCCACTGGTCAGGTGACCTCCTTGGACTGTGTCCGAATCGGGTAGAGCGCAGGCTCCCTGTGCGAAAGAAGGTCGTGGGTTCGAATGTTGTATATCTTTGGTTTGATGCGGCTGGGGATGGAACCCATGACCTCTCGGACACAAATGGAGCGCTTCACACCATCGTCCATCCTGCCCCGGTTAAGGTTGCAGTAGTAGGTAAAGATGAACCACATGGAGATGGTTTAGTTCATAAAAACAATCTGATGCTGCGTTTTCTGGAGACATGGAGCAAAAAGTTATACCTTTGGTGTTAACTTTGACGATTGTGTTTTCTTATATTACGTGAGCTGCACATAACTGATCTCAATGAAATGATGAACTGTCCGATATACCTGACGGCGCCTGTGGGAAGACATCTGACCTTCAATGCTGTACACAATGTTAACAGCTGTGACCTTTCCTTTATTAACTGTCAACTATTTATTAACTTGAAGGTTAAATGCCACTAACTCACCCAATTAGTCACCGACTTATCCACTCACTCACCCATGAGTGGCTGACTGACGGACTGGATGGTTGACTTGCTGACTGGCTGGCTGACTGACTAACTGACTGACTAACTGACTGACATGCTGGCTAACTGACTTGCTGGTGCACTACTGGCTGCCTGACTAACTGACTGAGACTGAGTGACTGGCTGACTGACTGACTGGCTGACTGAGTGACTGATTGACTGGCTGGCTGACTGACTGTCTGACTAGGTGACTGACTGTATGACTGGCTGGCTGACTGACTGTCTGGCTGACTGATTGGCTGACTGACTGACTGTCTGGCTGACCGATTGGCTGACTGTCTGACTGATTGGCTGACTGGCTGACTGACTGGCTGACTGATTGACTCGCTGACTGGCTGACTGACTAGCTAGGTGACTGTCTGGCTGTCTGGCTGACTGACTGACTGGCTTGGTGACTGAATTTCTGACTGGCTGGCTGACTGACTGGCTCGCTGACTGACTGGCTGGCTGACTGACTGGCTGGCTGACTGACTGGCTATGTGACTGACTGGCTGGCTGACTGACTGGCTGACTGGCTGGCTGACTGACTTGCTGACTGACTGGCTGACTGACTAACTGGCTGACTGATTGACTGGCTGGCTGACTGACTGGCTGGCTGGCTGACTGACTGACTGACTGACTGACTAACTGGCTGACTGATTGACTGGCTGGCTGACTGACTGGCTGGCTGACTGACTTGCTGACTGACTGGCTGACTGACTAACTGGCTGACTGATTGACTGGCTGGCTGACTGACTGATTGACTGGCTGGCTGACTGACTGGCTGGCTGGCTGACTGACTGACTGACTAACTGGCTAGGTGACTGAATGCCTGACTCGCTGGCTGACTGATTGGCTGGCTGACTAACTGACTGGCTGACTAATTGGCTGACTGGTTGGAAGATTAAATAACTGTTGACTGGTTGCCTGACTGGCTCACTGATTGACTGGCTGGCTGCTACCTGACTGACTGGCTGGTTGACTGCTATCTGGCTGACTGACTGGCTGGTTGACTGCTACCTGACTGATTGGCTGGTTGACTGCTACCTAACTGACTAATTGGCTGGTTGACTGACTGAATGATTGACTGATGACCTAACTCAGGCATCCCCCTCTACCCCGACCTTACCCCGACCCATTTCTAATGTCAACATTGATCAAATTCGAGCTTTGCTGAAGCAAAAGTCTCATTATGTGTGTGTGTGCGTGTGTGTGTGTGTGTGTGAGGGGTTCACAGTCCACAGTTGACTAGCGTTTTCCTCTGTGTACTTTTCTCACCTGGTTGTCTTCTCACTTTAAGACACTGCTCCTTCCCGCCTTCCATGTTTTACGTCGCCATGGCTGTCGTCTGCCCTTGCCTCTTAACGTTTTGTTTTTGTTTAAATTTCGGATATTTTATTTCCACTTTAACCCCCATCGCCCTGCCTGGCTTCTTCACATCACGTTTCAGACATGGCCGGTTGGGTTCATTTTGTTGTTATCTGAGACCCCTCAACCTCTGTTTTTTTGTTATTTGCGGCCCCTCAACCTCTGTCTGGTTCCTCTAACCTCATCTCTGCACCTCCTGTCTCCCCAGCCATCGACCAGCAAAACAGGGCAATTTAACCAGAGTTTTAATTTACGCGACTTTTCTCCAGATCTTTTTAATCTTTTATTTGTTGGGGTTAACATTTTTCTTTTCAAAGCCAAAGGACACAATGAAAATGAGCGAGGCACAGAGATGAAAATTCTCGGTCATCCACTCACTTGGCTCTTTCATTTTTATCAAAGTTCTGTTATTAAAGGCATCTATGATGTAATACAATAACTTTTGTCAAATAAATACATTTTGTTCGTGATTTTGACCGATTTTGACCGATTTGCGTGATAAAGAAAACCGCAAAAATGTCGCTGCATGTGAAAGTGACATGTTTGGGTGTATTTAACTCTTGTCACGATATCTCCCCTCCCCCCACCCTCCTGGTTCTGTGATGGCAGACACACCCACCATTTTATCATCATTATTGTTATCAGTATTTATCGCTTCAAATAATTCCACATCTTCCATTACCTCTTTGCCTTATTTGTGGGCTTGGCCAATTTGAGCGGTGTGTGGCAGTTTTCTACGGCGCTTCTCGTGAGTGAATCAAACCGGGCATAAAACTGCAATATTTATCCGCAAGAACTAGAATAATATTGTAAACAAAGGCTGCTTTTGGGGGCCTATAAATACTTAATAGTCATGGAATATTTCGCAGAATCATTGTTAAACGATTCAGAATGCGGGGAATAAACTAAACATTTTAATTATCAGCCAGTTGGTGCACAAACTTGCAATGCGTGATTATGGAAGTGTGTGTAGGTGTGTGTGGGGGGGGGGGGCAGGGGTGTCCGTGGGAGGTTTAGGCATATAACATGAACATACTATTGGATTTGTTAAATATATTTATGAAGGTTCCTTGAGGGTTGGGTATTTGACCTATTTATATTATATCGCATTGTAACTAGTTTGGTTTGAAGTTAAAGCTACATAATCCGATGAAGCATCACATTTTCAAAATAATCTCAAGTATCTAGATTTGATTCTACACATGTAGCTTAGATACTGATAAACTTTTAAAGCATTTGTTGCTGCATAGAAGGGAATTCTGAGTCAATTTAATAGAACCTGTTACTGCAAAAGCCTATTTTCTGTTCCAACCAGTGGTCCACAACTGATTCATAAAAGAATATGGTGTGTGCTGTCCCGTCTGTGGGACAGTGCATATAAAATACCCCTTGCTGCTTATCGGAAAGGCTAGCCTATGTGGCAGCAGCAGGTTTCCTCCAAAGAAATATGTCAAAATGACCACATGTCTGACGTCCATTAGCCGATGATAAAAAGCAATGTGCTCTAGAGGTGTTGTTAAATAAAAGAAGCTTTACATTCACTCAGTCACATTATCCTGACGCTGAGCTAACCAGTCCTTGCCCTATTCTAATAATGCCGATTACCAGGCTAGGAAGCGACAAGTCCCAATTTTATAAGGCATTGGTTTGATGGGACCGGGAACCGAACTCCCGATCTTCCGCACGCGCAGCCCGCGCTCTACCGATTTGGCCACCGCGCCCGGTTTAATATTATGATAATTGACTGGATTCGGATACATTTGAAGAACAAGTATGCGACATAGCTTGTGTGTGCACACCAGTTGAAAGCAAGTGTAAAACACCATTGTTATGTTAATTAGGTCACGTCAGTACCTGTCCAATTCAGCCCTTTTTGATATTCCGAAAGGTCAGACCCCCAAAGAAACTCTTACTGAGGGCACTAGTGTCTAAATTGTATACATTGGAAATGTAGCATCAAATCCAGATGAGTGTTTTAAATGTTCATGTTATTATGCTTTTGTCAGATAAAGCAATTTTACAGTTGCGCACAGCAGGATGTGATCGAGGCATACCCCCCCCCCCCCCCCCCCCCCACCTCCGATTATATATATGTTTGTTTGTTGGAGTTTTCCGTCCTGGCAACATCCAAAGTCATATCAGGATGAGTACCGACCTCGACCTATGACAGTGCACACTCATTGTGACTTTATAGTGGTACCACTGTGAGACCAGGCTGCTGGCACCATGACCTGATTTCCCACTTAGTCACATTATCCTGATACTGAGGCTAACCAGTCCTTGCCCTATCCTAATAATGCCGAGCGCCAGGCTACGTCACAACATATATCAGTTTTGTAAGTCATTGGTTTGACTCGACCAGGAATCGAACTCCCGACCTTCTGCAAGCAAAGCTTGCGCGCTGCAGATTCAGTTGCCCACCGCATCTTCTGATTATAAATGTCAATGATTTGATGGAGAAACTCATTTCAATCCTTGCCACCGGTGGAGATTACAGAGCCTGTTTTCTAATCCAAAGCACGGATTATATTAGTTCTAACTATACCGGGGGTGGCCCCCTACTACAGTGAAGTGTGGGGGGGGGGGCAAAAAAAGCAGAGAGCGAGAGAGAGAAAGTTCATCATAGTTATGTTTCCATGGAAACGGGTAACTCGTGATGATAATTAAGTAGAGTTAAATAACAGTTAACTAGGCGATGTTAATGGGTGCTACGGGCGGGCATAGCCACTGAAATAGCAACGCTATGTAAATAACACCATCCATCACCCGATTCTAACCTACGCCTTCTTAAATTGGAAATCCAATAAATATACGCGATACACCATCTAATTATCTAGCCGAGCAGTATCTTCTTTTGGGAGATAACTTCCATCGAATCTCTGTAAATTCTGGTTAAGGTTGTATCAGGGGAAATCACGCCTGTTACTAGGCAGGACGCCCGGTACTGCGGCATATTATGCCGGCATTAGTTAATTTGGAGAGAATGTAGAATGGAGGAAGGTTGATGTTCCATTTTGCTTACATGACCATACTCTGTGGGCTGGCATGACGTTGTTGGACTGTGTATTAAATACATGTATAGTGTCTGCACTGACCCTCTCACCAGCCGTGCTGGCTGAATCGGTAAGAGCGAAGGATTCCCTTGTGGAAGGTCGGGAGTTCGAAATTCCAGTCGAGTCAAACCAATTAGTTACCAAATTTATGCTTGTCGCTACCAAGCCTGCCAGTCAGCATTACTAGGATATGGCAAGGACTGTTTAGTTCAGTATCAGGATAATGTGACTGAGTGGGAATTCGGGCCATGATGCCAGTGGTCTGGTCTCCCAGTGGGGCAATGCTATAAAGTCGCCATGAGTGCATGCAGTCACAAGTAAAACTGCTAGGACGTAAAACTCCAACAACCAACCAACCAACTTGTGGTATCAGTCAGCAAGCAATCCACACATGGGACAGCAATTGAGAAACTGGGTGAGAGTAATGTGCGCCTTCAGGTGTGGAGGTCTGTGTGATAAACTCATGTAGTCAGCCAACAACTTGAGGTGATCAGGTCGGAATGGCGAGTAGCTCAATGTTAGCAACTAGTTGAGCATCTGAAATGTCAGCAACTGACTTTGAACTAGGTTGTGTGAGTAACTAGGCTTGAACAACGCGGTATGAGCACTTGCTTTGAAACAGGTGGTGTGAACAACTTGATCGGAACAAGGTGGTGTGAGCAACTTGGTTTGAACAAGGTATAAGTAAATTGGTTTGAACAAGGCAGTGTGAGAAGCTTGGTTTGAACAAGGCTGTGTGAGAAACTTGGTTTGAACAAGGCAGTGTGAGAAACTTGGTTTGAACAAGGTTGTGTGATAAACTTGGTTTGAACAAGACAGTGTGAGAAACTTGGTTTGAACAAGACAGTGTGAGAAACTTGGTTTGAACAAGGCAGTGTGAGAAACTTGGTTTGAACAAGGCAATGTGAGAAACTTGGTTTGAACAAGGCAGTGTGAACAACTTTGTTTGAACAACGGGGTGGTTTGATTGTTTGTTTGTTAGGGTTTTACATCCTAGCAACCTCTATGGTCATATCAGGATGGGTCCCGAATTGTGACAATGCCCACTCATGGGTGACGTATATAGTGCTGCACTACTCGGTGATCAGACCACCAGCATCATGCCCTGATATCCCACTCAGTCTCATTATCCTGACATGGAGCTAACCAGTCCTTGTCCTATCCTAGTAAGGCTGACTGCCAGGCCAGGTAGCGATAAGTATACATTTTGTAAGTCATCGGTTTGACTCGGCTGGCATTCAAACTTCTAACCTTCTGCACCAGAAGCCTCCACTTTATCGATAGGGGCCACTGCGTGTGGGTACCCTTGTTTTGAACAAGGTGGTGTGAGCAACTTGCTTTTAACAAGGTGTGAGCAACTTGGTTTTAACAAGGTGTGAGCAACTTGGTTTGAACAAGGCGGTGTGAGCAACTTGGTTTTAATAAGGTGTGAGCAACTTGGTTTTAACAAGGGGTGAGCAACTTGGTTTTAACAAGGTTTGAGCAACTTGGTTTTAACAAGGTGTGAGCAACTTAGTTTAAACAAGGCGGTGTGAGCAACTTATTTTGAACAAGGATGTGTGAGCACTCACTTTGAGCAAGGTGGTGTGAGAAACTCGGTTTGATAAAGGCAATGTGAGCAGCTCACGATGAAGAATGTGGCCAGAGCAGCTCACTGGACAATGCGGTGTGAGCAACTTGTTTTGAACAATTCCAATGTGAGCAGCTCATTTTGCACAAGGCGGTGTGAGGAAGCCCGGGTAACCAGTTTGGGCCTGGATGATAAAACGCAGCCCCCCCCACCCCCGCACTCCCCCCCACACACACACAACACAATCTACCCCTCCACTCAACTACAACCCCCATCCAATCCCAACCCCCGAACCCAGGCCGTGTCAATAATGGGGCTACGCACCCTAGTGACATCGATTCATCAGGGCCCTAGTCCGCGTTGTACCAACTCACCCGACTCCCCCTGCCCGCACACACTAAAATTCCCTCCATCTAATTCTAAATATAATAAAACCAAAACCTGCAAATCTGCGTCTCTCTGGAACGAGTCAAATGTAAACGCCAAATTGCGACGCATCATTATGTGAAAATAACAGTTTAAGAGAGCCGGGCGCTGAATCGGGACGCCCTCTGGTGGGACTACTATTGGGCGCGTATAGCCGGTTCAATATCGCGCCATTATCGGACTGCCGGCAATTAAAGCGGGCCGTGAGCAAGGTTTGTGGATCTTTGAGCCAGGGTCTGCCGTTTTCAATGAGCATCATAATTGGGTGCTACTTTTTGTCGGGGCGGGGAGGGGGCGAGGGGGCCTTCCATTTTAATCATTAATTTGTGGATGAAGTACCTCGACATGTGCACAAGTCAGTCGCCCACCACCCGGAGCCAGCTGGACGGGGGCGGGGAGGGGGCGGGGCGTGCTAGTGAATCGCCGACTTGAATCGGTGAAGGTTTACTTAGCTTTGCCAACTGGTGCTGTGTTGGAGAGGAAGTGACGCGTTGCAAGGACTGGTCGGGTAGAGCCTGCGGTGTGATGGTTCACTCTCAGTCTCACTGTCACTTATCAGCATTCAAGTAGGCATGGTCATTTCTAAATACTTAGTTTCTATATATAGATATATATATATATAGAAGCTAAGCATAAACCTACAGTGTAAGCACCAACATTACGTAAAGATTTGGTTCCTAAACACAATGATGTTGGTCCGTTGGTTGTTGGAGTTTTATGTCCTGGCAGCATCTAAGGTCATATCTGTATGAGTATCGACGTGTGACAGTGTGAATTTATAGTGCTGTCCCACTGTGAGATCACGCTGCCAGCACCATCACCACATATACTCTAAGTAACATTATCCTGACACTGAGTTAGCCAGTCTGTTCCCTATCCTATTAATGCCGAGTGCCAAGCTAAGAAGCGACAGGTAGTAATTGTGTGAGTCATTGGTTTGACTTGACCGGGAATTGAATTCCAGATCTCCCGCACGGGAGGCCTGCTCTCTACCAGGTAGACTAACTACTTCCCTTGTCTCACCCTATTTCTCTCGGTCTCCTTTTGTGTGTATTGTCTATGTCTCTGTAACTGTCTCTCTCCCTGTGTCTCTGACTGTCTCTCTATCTTTCACTGTCAGAAGCTATGTGCATCTGACTGTCTCTCTGTTTTCTCTGTCACTCTGGGTGTATCTGTGTCCCTCTGTCACTATCTGTCTCTTTTTGTCTGTCTCTCACCAGATGGCATGGCCAAATCAGTAAGAGCACTAGATGGTTTCCCGGGTGGAAGGTCGTGTGTTCATACCCTGACCGAGTCAAACCAATGACATACAAAATTGATCCTTGTCGCTATCTAGCCACCGGACGCGGTGGCCGAATCGGTAGAGCGCAGGCTTCCCTTGTGGAAGTTGGGGAGTTCGAATCCCGGCCGAGTCAAACGAATGACTTACAGAATTGATACTTATCGTTACCTAGCCTAGGACTCGGCATTACTATGGTATCACGGTCATGTTTTAAACGCAGGATAAAGTCTGTACTATTGAGTCAATATGCAGATACACTAAATTACAATATTTGAATCACAGAATGTGTCTAATGATCAGCTCCTGATCTCATTGTATCTTTTTCTAAACATGTGTTTGTTTCCTTAAAGAGCAGTCTGTAGGTTATTTGTATGTTAGTTCCAGGGCTCATAATTTTGTTTTATGGATTATTTTGTTTATAAGGGGCAGTGGGAAGACAACCGTTAACGGTTACACTGTTCCTGCAATGTCTATTGCCATCAGAATAGTACATCTTTGTGGAATACTGTATAGAAATTGTGAATAGAAAATGTCTTAAATGTCTTAAGTCAATGGCTGGTTAGCTCAGTATCAGGATAATATGACTGTTTGGGAAATCGTGTCATGATCCCGCCGGTCTGGTCTCCCAGTGCGGCCACGCTATGACGTCACCACAAGTGTGCTCTGTCACAATTCAGTACCCATCCTGATATGACCATAGATGTTGCCTGGACGTAAAACTCCAACTATCAGTCAGCCAAGTGAAAGAGCTCTGCTACTGACCTGTACACTGGAGCTGGTTCTAGTACTTTGTCCGATGGCTTTGTACCTTGTGAACCTCTGGGTCATGCATTCCCTCTCAAACCCTTTGCCTTCCCTGATATCCCACCTTCCCCTACTTTGAACTTCTTTTGACTCACTGTATTCCATGGATGTTTGCCCCTTGATGTTTGCCCTTCTTGTATTTCCCTGTATACTTTTTAGAGTGTTTATGTTATTTATTTATTTCTTAAATTTTAGGTAAAGAAAATCTCTATTATACTATTATATGTTGCTAGCCTAATTTCCCTAGTTGTGAACGCATTCACGGTTGTACAAAAAGTACTACTTTCTTGCCGCCCCCCCTTTTTCCCTCAAATTGGTACAGTTCAACATTTTACATACGACTTAATTGACAATATTAGTGTAAATCAAATATTAACATTTTGACAACTTTCGACGGCGTCTAAATGAACCTCCAATCATAGATGTTTTTGCATGTCTTTACTTTCTCAAAATGAAGATAAGATCTGGTGAATGCCCTAATTCTGTGCCTACGCCCTATTGATACATCCTGATGCTATCTAGGCGACTATCACATCCCTAGAGGGTCATTCAAAGTTGTGTTCACAGTCGTACACAGAATACTACTTTCCCAGACCTTCTCAAACGAACATTTGCTTTGTTTATACAACGTAGTATGCATGAACATGTTACCACAGGAAATAGTACCTCTATATATCATATCACCATTTTATTAAACCATAAATTGTACAGACTCACACTGCCTCTCTCCTGCCATACGCGTTGTGGAACTGTGAAAATGTTCAACACTTTAGATGATACTGAAGCTACACCCAAACATAAGTACACTATTGACTGAGAGCTAATATATCAAAGCCCAAATCTAACACCATTCATTACAATCAGTCTATGAAAGCCTCGCACTATCTGTCTACCTGATTTCCCAGTGAGGCAGCACTACAAAGTCGCCAAGAGTGTGCGCTGTCACAAGTCGGTGCCTGTCCTTGTATGGCCTAGGGTCTTGCTGGAGCATAAAACTATACCAAACACCCAGCCTCCCCCGGCCCTCTCAGAGGACTGTGGTTGAGCTCTTGGGATGCCTTTTTCCTCCCCCCGCCCCCGCCACACACACACACTTTCTCTGACTACTACCCATCGGAAGCCAACTCCTGACCACATGGGACCACTTTCAGCAGTGCCCATTCAGTGCTGCAGATTTGCAGCCTTCAGCGCGCCAACGCAACTGAAAACTCCCCAAAAGCAAAACCCTATGCCCGACTCTTCATGATGTGACATCCTTAACCCCTAACCTTATCGCAGCCGAAAATCTCTGCGTTTTCGCTGATTTCCGCAATTTCCCACGAAAATCAAATATGTCCAGAGAATAACAGATAATATGCAGGAAGTCAGATTTCTGTTTTGAAAAGATCTTTAATATCTTTTTTTAGTCGAGACAGCTTTCATTCCTAACCCTCGGCATTCATAGATAAGATTCACGGAATTAATTAGTTGTGGTTGGGGGGTGGGGGAGGTGTGCAAAGGGAGGGGGTGCCCCCTAGAATACAGTTCCGTGACATGCAGGGTTAATGTAAATCATGTTGGTTGTGATGGAAAAGTCTGCTTAAAAGGACTATAAGGGGCACAATGCCTAGAGGCAAAGCTGGCCGGTGTACAAAAGCCCTGTCACGGCAACGACCGCCCGACCTGCCGTCACTGCCAGCGATATGTGCGCCCGCCTATTTTCTACCTCCAAATGATTCGCTGTTTTGCCAATCAGCATGCCCCCCCCCCCACCAACCACCCAACCCATCTATCATCCTGTCCCCTAAATTGCCGACTTCGAATTTCAAGTGGGAATTTTTGCGCGCATTTATCAGAGCGTTTTGTTCGGGCCGGCACTCGACCAAAACATATAGGCGTGCGCCCGACGGACTGAGAAAAGCGGCGGGGATGCTTTCGCGGAAATTACTTTGCTTTTTACTTAGCAATGCCAGCGTCCGCGTTTTGCTAACTGCCTAGCAACAGCTAATTATTCACCAGCAATGCTTTGAAAGCCAACAATCCCTACAACGAAAATGAAATCTTAACAGCCTTCCCTATTCCAAGTATGTGTAGCTTATGTGTGGTGTGGGTGGTGTGTGTGGTGTGTGTGGTGTGTGTGATATGTGTGCGGTGTGTGTGGTGTGGTGTGTGTGTGGTGTGTGCGTTGTGTTTGGTGTGGTGTGTGTGGTGTATGCGTGGTGTGTGTGGTGGGTGTGCATTGTGTTTGGTGTGTGTGGTGTGTGTGGTGTGTGTGGTGTGTGCAGTGTGTGCTGTGTGTTGGTGTATGAGGTGTGTGTGTGGTGTGTGCGGTGTGTGTGGCGTGTGTGGTGTGTGTGTCTGGTGTGTGCAGTGTATACGGTGTGTGTGGTGTGTGTGTGGTGTGTGTGTGGTGTGTTCAGTTTTACACACGTTGACATAGAGTGTTGTGCTCTATCTGCTATACCAGGCTTCCTAGTGTGGAAGGTTGGGAGTTTCTAATCCCAGCCGAGGCAAACCAGTGACTTACAAAATTGATACTTGTTGCTACCTACCCTGACACTCTGCATTACTAGGATAGGACAAGGACTGGTTAGTATCAGGATAATGTGACCGAGTGGGACCGAGTGGGACCTTTGTGTGTCAGCAGCCTGATCTCCCAGTGGGGTGGCACTATAAAGTCATCATGAGTGTGCACTGTCACAAGTCGGTACCCATCCTGATATGATGATAAACATTGCTAGGACATAAAACACAAACAAACAAACTAACAAACTATCTGCCATGCTCTATCTGCAGGATACATGTAGAGCATGTTCAACCGCCCTATTCCGGTGCGCATGCGCGGTGAGGTGTGCGTGTATCGCGCCCCTAGCGGCATGCTTTGATAAAGCTGGACGGTGTCAATGCCTCCCGCCCCGAACCCACGCCAGCCTTTTAATGGCCGCGCCTTCCCGCCAGTTGCCTCGACTCCGATTTCTGTTGCGCAGGCTCTGGCCCGGGCGTCCGCGCACGCGTGCTTTGTTTTGACGTCTTTGACAGATGTCACCAGGGGGTTGACGTATAGAGACAATGAGGCGAGGGGAGCGAAGAAGGAAAGAAGGAAAGAAGGTAGGAGGGAAGGAGGGAAAGAGGGTAGGAGGGAAGGAGGGAAGGAGAGAAGGGGGGAAGGAGGGAGAGAGGGAGAGAAGGAAAGAGGGCGGCAACACTGGTTTCATTTCTATGGCTTTTGGATCGCGACTCTGGTAATGGTGTGGGAAGGGTTGTGTTTCCCGTGTGGATTTCGGTTAGGTTGATTGATTGAATGATTGAGCTTCAGTTAGGTTGCCTAATTAGGTTTTGGTTAGATTTCTAATGATTTATTGGTGAGTTTCGTATTGGGTGGCTAGGTTGGGTCTGTTTGTGGGTAGTTTTCGCTTGGAATATGTGGTTGGAAGTTTCATTGGGTGCATCTTTGTTGGGTTTCTCGGTCTCCTCTTCTACTACTGAGTTAGGTGTCTGTAATTGCTGGTCTGTAATTGGTGGGTGGTTGGGTGGGTGAAGTATGGGGTGTATGAGGTGTGACGAGTCGACCACTCTGAGGTGGGTGTACGGGACAAGTATGAGACCTATTGTATGTATGCTTCAAACGCGTATGTGAGCTGGTATTGTAGGTAGGCCCTAGATGGACGTGAACTAGTTTGTTTGCATTTGATGGCCTAGCAACATCCACTATAATATCACGATGGGTACCGACTTGTGACAGTGCATACTAATGGTGAATTTCATAGTGCTACCCCACTGGGAGATCATGCCTCTGCGACCATGACCTGATACCCCACTCTGTCACTGTGTCTTATTACTGAGTGAACCAGTCATTGCCCTGTCCGAGTAATGCCGAGCGCCATGCTTGATAGCAACAAGCATCAGTTTTGTAAGTCATTGGTTTGCCTCGGCCAGGCTTCAAAACCATAGACCTGCTGCACGGGAAGCCAACGCTGTTACCGATTCAGCCACCACCAGTGGGTGTGTGCGTATCTTTACAATAAGTTATATTGTGGAATAATGTCTATTGTCAGTCTGGAGCACACTGGTCTCTCTGCCAAAAAATATAAGACTTGGTTATCTGACAGACGCTTTCGGTTACAAACAATGGTACACAACATGCATTTGCTGGATAATAAATGAAAGATATGGAATTTATTGATGTTTGCTAACTACAGATTAAGTAGAAGAATACGTGGATATATTACAAACAATGTTTTCGTGCTGGGTGAGTAGTTATGAATTAACCAGCGAAAGAACTCACATTATGTGTTTCAGAACATTGTGTGTTTTAGTACAGCGTGTGTTTATGTACATTGTGTGTTTCAGTGCAATGTGTGTTTTAGTATAATGTGTGTTTGAGTACATTGCATGTTTGAGTACAATGTGTGTGTCTGTACATTGTGTGTTTAAGTGCACTGTGTTTCAGTACATTGTATGGTTCAGTGAATTGTGCGTTTCAGAACAATGTGTGTTTCTGTACATTGCGTGTTTCACTACTCTTTGTGTTTCAGTGCACTGTGCGTTTCAGTACCTTGTGTGTTTCGTACACTGTGTGTTTCAGTACAATGTGTGTTTCAGTACACTGTGTGTTTCAGTACACTGTGTGTTTCAGTACAATGTGTGTTTCAGTACAATGTATGCTTCAGTACATTGTATGTTTCAGTGCACCGTGTTTCAATACAATGTGTGTTGCTGTACATTGTGTGTTTCAGTACACTGCCTGTTTCAGTACATCGCATGTTTTAGTACATTGCCATGTAGGATATAATGGGTATTAAAATGGTAAGTAAAGCAAGAGTGTATATTCTCGTAAAAATGAAAGGTTAGTGGATGAGAAGAAATTAGTGTTTAGCTAGGTCGGTATATATAAAATAAACATATATTTTGAATAATTATGCAATGCATCTATGCGTTCTTATATATAATTAAATGTAATTAAACATATATAATTATATATAATTACCTAAATAGGTATATATATAAGTAGGTAAAAAAGTTATCTATAAGTGTTTAGCTAGGTCGGTATATATAAAATAAACGTATGTTTTGAATAATTATGCAATGCATTTATGCGTTCTTATATATAATTAAATGTAATTAAACGTATATAATTATATATAATTATCTAAATAAGTATATATATAAGTCGGTACAAAAAGTTATCTATAAGTACATACACACCTATATATATACATACATACATATACAGACAGGAAGTATTGCTACGTGATAACACACGCTGTTTCTGACAGCTTGCAACCTGCCGGTACTGAAATAGGCAGTAACCATATATGTTAACCCTAAAGACATAAGCGCAAGAGGTTGCCGTCTGGTGGCCTTTTGCGGAACTAACATTTGGCGAGAGGGAAAGAGGGAGGGGAAGGAGAACTCATTTATGTGCGTCATAAGTACAACACGTCACTCCGTATCATATAAATATAACACAGCCCTCCCACTTTGTAATTTAACACAAGTCTAACCCTGCGGAAGTTGTGCAGTGGGAGACGGGGGTGGGGGGATGGAGGGTGGGTGTGGGAGGGGGGAATAAAGTTACAAAAAGAAAGAAGCTATCTGGGTAAAAATGGCTGGATCTTGGCGCCATCCATCTCAGACTAAACCATCCATATCACAGGCTTTATAAATTAAAACAGCCCGCGGCGCGGCTGAAACCATATCCATGTTTCCCTCGCCTACGCCAATGAAGGATTGCCGTAGCCAACGTTTTATAAAGTCGTTAGGAATTTCGCGAAACGCCAGATTTTGTTCATTAATATTTCGCCATTGCCGAGGAAAGTGGAGGTGGGGAGGAGGGTTGTTGTTTATTTTGATATTTGTCCTCTTTTCTTTTTTTTGGGTGCGCGTCGAAACCCGGACAGCCGACGCAGACTCGTGCAACAAATGGTGACAAGTTGTAAATTGTGACTAATTTCGGAATTTTGAGTAGTTCCCCCTCCTCTCTCCTCCCCTCCCACTCCTCCTCCTCTTGCTCCAAGACGGTGAAGTGCACGCGGGTTTTAACCTGATTCATTTCAGGCGTCAAAACGCCCAGAAACTGATTACGCAAACTTTTCGGCTAAATTTCAAACTCGCGGGTGCTGCGGTGCGATTATTAGGAAAATGATGGGGGGTAGGGGGAGGAGGGGGGGGGGTGATGGGGGGGGGGGGGTTAGCAAGGGGCGATGCGTGTTATTTTATTTACGGGTAGCTGCTGGGAGTGCCAGCGCTGGGTGTAGTTAACAGACGCTACTGGTGATTAGTGTTGAGCGACTCGCCCCCTAGTGGGCCCTTGGAGAAGCTCAGACATACGGCTGTGGAAGGGGAGCTGCTCGGAGCTGCTCGCTGTGTGATGGTGGGTGGGCTGTGGGTGGGCGGGTGGGTGGGTGTGTGGGGAGTGGGAGGGGGAAGTGCTGGGGGGTAGTGTTTTTTTCAAGGCTAGATAGCTCAACGGTTCAAGGAATAGGCAGATATTGGGTTACTGACTGCAAGCATCGCTAAATATCATCACATATTTTCATCTAGGCGTTGGTTGTGTTAGTTTCTTATATAATTATTGCATCAGTAATATGTAATATATCAAATATATCAAATATATCAAATATATCAAATATATCAAATCGATAATATATATAATGAATAATTATGCAAGTATAATATATATAATATATTATATATAATATATTATATATATAAAGTACATTATATATAGTATGTATATTATATAATATATATTATATAATATATATATATATATATACTGTATACAGTATAACTATATATAATATATATAATATATATAATATATATAATATATATAATATATAAAAATAATATCTAATATATTATGTGTATATCCCAGAATAGTACTGCGAGCTGGTTTGACTAATATCAAAGAATACAGAACACAGTAGCAGCAGATGATGCTTCATGTTGTCAGCCATTGCAAATAAATGTCTGGTTATATAATTGTGCTCAATTATAATTGTCTGGTATCACCAAAAGGTGTTTCTGCAGTTGCTTAAATTGTGAGTGTGGCTAGAGACAGTGGCGCCACCATGGTGGAGTACTATATATGTTGAATATAATGCATATAATATATACTGCACATAATGTATATCATATATATGATATATATAATATATGATACATATATAATATGCACGAAACGTATGCATATTTCCAATACAATTTGTTTCCATTCGCCTATGGAACAATTCATGCAGTTTACGTATGTGTGTAGATAGTATAAATATACATATACAGTGAAACCTCTCTAAATCTACCGACCGTAGGACCGGCTTTAAGTGGTCCATTTAGGGAGGTGGTCGGTTAAGAGAGTTATAATATCATTACAATTGTATTGTTGGGACCCAAATACAGCGATCGATATAGGGGAGTGGTCGATATGTGGAGGGGTCGGTATAGAGAGGTTGTAATGTACTTATATCTTCGAGTAATATGCATATTTTCACTCAAAGTTGATTGTATTTCGCTTCTGGAACAGTATGCGAACATTTGATCTCGACTGTGGTCACAAACATGAGAGCAGACGACATTTCGCGTGGCAGCAGACGATGCTGCTCAGAAAGCGCGGGAAATTGTATCCTTTTCACAGACGCTGGTCCTATAGGGCGTCGGGGTTGGGTGGTGCTGGGGAGCTAGCTGCTCACGCCTGGAGGTAGGTGTTGAGGGTGGCGAGTTCTAGCGAGGTGCTCAGAGCTCCTCCTGTGGGTGTGGGTGGGTGTGGGTGGGTGTGGGTGGGTGTGGGTGGTTGTCGGGGGTTGAGGAGGGAGTGAGTTGCTCGTAGTTGCCGCCTGGCCGCATCGCGAGTCACTCAGGCGTGAGATAATTACAGATACTTTGTCGTTGCGCGTCAACATAATACTAATAATGCACCTGAGGTTCTCCTCCCACCCATCTCGTTCTCTCTTTCTCTTATTCTCTTATTCTCTAATTCTTCTCGCCCCCATTCCTCCTCCTGCTCTTACCACGCCCCTCGCCTCCATCTTTACCCACCCACCTACTGGAGGGATCCGCACCCGACTCCCCCACCCCCACCTATCTCCGTCATTGTGCTGTTTCACTGCTTTTGCGCATGTTTTCGGACTTAGGTTGCTTCACACACATATGTAGATAGATCAAACATATGGAGATAAATGTTGCTAATCTTTAGAATTAATCCTTTCCCACCTCCGGTTCATTGATGCTAGCACCTTGAACCGATATCTCACTGAGTCACATTATCTTGATATTGAACAACCAATCAATGCCCTGTCCTATTAATGCCGAACACCATGCTAGGTAGCAACATGTATGACTTTTATAAGTCTGGGTTCGAACTCACATGTACATCCCGGGGTTCGAACTCACAACCTCCCGCCGTGCGGCTCGGCCATCCTATCCGGTCTATCGCGTCAGTCGAATAGTACTTAGTGACCAGCTCTGGTGAAGCTAACATTGAAGCATCGCCCCAGCAATTAATTGAAGAAATACCCAAATGCCTGCCTGAGCGACAGCGCGAATGTGTGTGTGGTAGTGACAAAGCAGGAATACAGGTGGCGCCAGTCATACATCGGAGCCAGCTTCAATATAGGTCTAGATAAATGCGATAACATTATTTGAATTTTTAATTTTTTTAAATTCACATAATACATTATATGTTTTATATTATCCTTCCAGAGAGAATACACAGTCTTCAACCATACGTGTCTGCCTGTTCCCCTGTTTAATACCATTCCACTGTTTATAGTGTGTATTGAATGCCTCCTCCGGCAATATTCCAAATTATTGCCTGTAGTTGCTATATCGAACATCATATTTCCATATTCCCACTGGAATACGACATTTCAGCTTCTGCAACATGTTCGGCATATAGTCTGACAACGATTAGTTAGTAAGCCGTGTTTTGATCCCTCCCGTCCAATCGCACTTCCCAGCCCCCAGCCCCCAGCCCACAGCCCCACTCCCCAGCCCCAGTCCCCGCTCCCCGCCTGCCAACCCGCAACTAACCTCCTCATACTTTGGATCCATAATTCGCCCAACTCCCCCCATCTGTCAGATTATTCGCACTGGGGGAAATATGTTTTTGGGAGATTTGTTCAAAATCCATGGTAACCGAGCGGAGGAGAGGAGAGGCTCGCGGATTCATCTGTTGGGGGTTGTGGGTGGAGGAGGTAAGGAGGGTGTGTGTGTGAGGGGGGGGGGGGCATTGAAGAAAGAGTAGCAGTTGGACCGGTGAGGGTAAGAGGAGCGGTTGGGGGAAAGCAGTGGATGGTGATAGTACGAGATGAGCTGGTTTCTGGACTGACTGAGATGTGATGATGGGGGGGGGGGGGGTGTCAGAGGGGGGACCTCATTGTGTGGGAAGTGGGTGATGTTTGGGAGGAAGGTGGGTGGTTAGGTGATGGTTGGAGAAGTGGGTGGTCTTTGGTGTTTGGGAGTAAGGAGGGTGGTTAGGGGGATTATGTGGTGGTTGGGGAAGTGGGAGGTGTTTGGTGTTTGGGAGGAAGGTGGTGGTTAGGGGATTATGTGGTGGTTGGGGAAGTGATTGGTGTTTGGGGACGTGGATGGTGTTTGGTATATGGGAGGAAGGTGGGTCGTTAGGGGAGTAGATGGTGGTTGGGGAAGTGGGCGGTGTTTGGTGTTTGGGAGGAATGTGGTGGGTAGAGGAGTATGTGGTTGTTTGGGAATGAGGTGGTGGTTGGAGAAGTGGGTGGTATTTTGGAGGAATGTGGTGGGTAGAGGATTATGTGGTCGTTTAGGGATGAGGTGGTGGTTGGAGAAGTGGGTGGTGTTTGGGAGGAATGTGGTGGTTAGAGGATTATGTGGTTGTTTGGGGATGAGGTGGTGGTTGGAGAAGTGGGTGGTCTTTGGGAGGAATGTGGTGGTTAGAGGATTATGTGGTTGTTTGGGGATGAGGTGGTGGTTGGAGAAGTGGGTGGTGTTTTGGAGGAATGTGGTGGGTAGAGGATTATGTGGTCGTTTAGGGATGAGGTGGTGGTTGGAGAAGTGGGTGGTGTTTGGGAGGAATGTGGTGGTTAGAGGATTATGTGGTCGTTTAGGGATGAGGTGGTGGTTGGAGAAGTGGGTGGTGTTTGGGAGGAATGTGGTGGGTAGAGGATTATGTGGTTGTTTGGGGATGAGGTGGTGGTTGGAGAAGTGGGTGGTCTTTGGGAGGAATGGGGTGGTTAGAGGATTATGTGGTTGTTTGGGGATGAGGTGGTGGTTGGAGAAGTGGGTGGTGTTTGGGAGGAATGTGGTGGTTAGAGGATTATGTGGTGGTTTGGGAATGAGGCGGTGGTTGGAGAAGTGGGTGGTGTTTGGGAGGAATGTGGTGGGTAGAGGAGGATTATGTGGTGGTTTGGGGATGAGGTGGTGGTTGGAAGGTAGGTAGTAGTACTGGTTAGAATAGAATGTAGTTGGTGTTGAGACAAATGGTGGTTTGAACAATACGGGTGAGGCTTGAAGTTGAAGCAGGTAGTAGGAGAGGAGGCGGGCTGGTGTTTACCACGGATGCCGGTGGTGGTTGGGGAGAAGTGGGTGGTGGTTGGGGAGAAGTGGGTGGTGGTTGGGGAGAAGTGGGTGGTGGTTAGGGAGATCTGGGTGGTGTTTGGGGTCAAGGGTTGTGATGGTTAGAGGAGAGTGTGGTGATGTTCGAGACAGAACTTGTGTGGCGAGAGGGGGGGGGGCTTGATTGTGGGTGGTGCATTCGGGGCGGAATATGCATGTATCTGGTGATTAGGGGGGTGCATTTGGGACGGAATGTACATCTATCTGGTGAATGTGGGTGGTGCATTTGGGAGGAAATGTACATCTATCTGGTGAATGTGGGTGATGCATTTGGGAGGGAATATACATGTGTCTGGTAAATGTGGGTGGTGCATTTAGGAAGAGGTGTACATGTATCTGGTGAATGTGGGGGATGGATTTAGGAGGGACTGTAAATGTATCTGGTGAATGTGGGGGTGCATTTAGGATGGAATGTACATTTGTCTGGTGAATGGGGGCGTGTATTTGGGAGGGAATGTACATATATCTGGTGAATCTAGGTGGTGCATATGGGGAGGGAATGTACATGTATCTGGTTTATGTGGGTGGTGCATTTGGGAGGGAATGTACATGCGTGTGGTGGATGTGGGTGGTGCATATGGGAAGGGATGTAGATGTATCTGGTGAATGTGGGTGGTGAATTTGGGAGGGAATGTATAGCTATATAATGAATCTGGTGGTGTATTTGGGAGAGATTTACATGTGACTGGTGAATGCGGGTGGTGCATTTAGGAAGAGATGGCATGTATCTGGTGAATGTGGGGGGTTTTGGGAGGGAGGGACTGTACATGTCTCTGGTGAATGTGTGTGGTCTATTTGGGAAGGGATGTACATGTATATGGTGTATGTGGTTGGTGTCTTTGGGAAGTGGTGTATATGGGAAGGGGTGTATATGTATCTGGTGAATGTATGTGGTGTATTTGGGTGGGAATGTACATGTATATGGTGAATGTGGGTGGTGTATTTGGGTGGGAATGTATGTGTGTCTGGTGAATGTGGGTGGTGCATTTGGGAGGTAATGTATACGTGTCTGGTGAATGTGGGTGGTGCATTTGGGTGGGAATGTACACATGTCTGGTGAATGTGGGTGGTGCATTTAGGGAGGGGGGTACACGTGTCTGGTGAATGTGGGTGGTGTATTTGGGTGGGAATGTGTATGTGTCTGGTGAATGCGGGTGGTGCATTTGGGAGGGAATGTACATGTGTCTGGTGAGTGTGGGTGGTGTATTTGGGTGGGAATGTACATGTGTCTGGTGAATGTGGGTGGTGCACTTGGGAGGGAATGTACACGTGTCTGGTGAATGTGGGGGTGCATTTGGGAGGGAATGTACACGTGTCTGGTGAATGTGGGGGGGGGTGTATTTGGGTGGGAATGTACGTGTGTCTGGTGAATGTGGGTGGTGCATTGGGGAGGGAATGTACACATGTCTGGTGAATGTGGAGGTGCATTTGGGAGGGAATATACACATGTCTGTTGAATGTGGGGGGTGTATTTGGGTGGGAATGTACATGTATCTGGTGAATGTGGGTGGTGTATTTGGGTGGGAATGTACATGTGTCTGTTGAATGTATATGTGTCTGGTGAATGTGGGTGATGTATTTGGGTGGAATGTTGATTGTGTCTGGTGAATGTGGGTGGTGTATTTGGGTTGGAATGTGCATGTATCTGGTGAATGTGGGTGGTGTATTTGGGTGGGAATGTGCATGTATCTGGTGAATGTGGGGGGTGCATTTGGGTCGGAATGTACACGTGTATGGTGAATGTGGGTGGTGCATTTGGGAGGGAATGTACACGTGTCTGGTGAATGTGGGGGTGCATTTGGGAGGGAATGTACACGTGTCTGGTGAATGTGGGTGGTGCATTTGGGAGGGAATGTACACGTGTCTGGTGAATGTGGGGGTGCATTTGGGAGGGAATGTACACATGTCTGGTGAATGTGGGTGGTGTATTTGGGTGGGAATGTACACGTGTCTGGTGAATGTGGGTGGTGCATTTGGGAGGGAATGTACACATGTCTGGTGAATGTGGGGGTGCATTTGGGAGGGAATGTACACATGTCTGGTGAATGTGGGTGGTGTATTTGGGTGGGAATGTACATGTGTCTGGTGAATGTGGGTGGTGTATTTGGGTGGGAATGTACATGTGTCTGTTGAATGTATATGTGTCTGGTGAATGTGGGTGATGTATTTGGGTGGGAATGTGCATGTGTCTGGTGAATGTGGGTGGTGTATTTGGGTGGGAATGTACATGTGTCTGGTGAATGTGGGTGGTGTATTTGGGTGGGAATGTACATGTGTCTGGTGAATGTGGGTGGTGCATTTGGGAGGGAATGTACACGTGTCTGGTGAATGTGGGTGGTGTATTTGGGTGGGAATGTACATGTGTCTGGTGAATGTGGGGGCTGTATTTGGGTGGGAATGTACATGTATCTGGTGAATGTGGGTGGTGTATTTGGTAGGCGATGTGGGTGTTGTTTGATGGCTAATGACACTGCATAGAAAATGTCGTTTATGATTGTGCCAGAGGGTGGGTGAGGTGTTTGGTGAGGAGGCTGGTAGTGGTGAGAGATGTGGGTGATGGGCGGCGCTTAAATGGGTGATGGGCGGGGGCCGAGATGGAAGGTGGGTGTGGCCCAGATGCGTGATGGGCGGGGCGGAGATGGTGATGGGCGGGGCTTAGATCCGTAATGGGGGGGGCGGAGATGGCTGATGGCGGGGCGGAGATGGGTGATGGACGGGTTCGAGATGGGGGCAGAGATGGGAAGTGTGGGGCGGAGGAGATGGCTGATGAGCGGGGCGGAGATGGGTGATGGGCGAGGCGGAGATGGGTGATGGGAGGGGCCGAGATTGGTGATGGGCGGGGCCTGAGATGGAAGGTGGGGGGGCCGAGATGGGTGATGGGAGCGGGCGGAGATGGGTGATGGGCGGGGTCGAAATGTGTGATGGGCGGGGCGGAGATTGGTGATGGGCGGGGCCCGAGATGGAAGGTGGGGGCGGAGATGGGTGATGGGAGGGGCGGAGATGGGTGATGGGCGGGGTCGAGATGGGTGATGGGCGGGGCCGAGATGGAAGGTCAGGGGACCTAGATGGGTGATGGGCTAGGCCGAGATGGGTGATGGGTGGGGGCGAGATGGGTGATGGGTGGGGGCGAGATGAGTGATGGGTGGGGGCGAGATGGGTGATGGGTGGGATCCGAGATGGGTGATGGGCGAGAGATTGTTTGTTTGTATATCTTGTTGGTTTACGTCCTAGAAACATGTATGGTCATATCAGGACGGGTACCAAGTTGTGACAGTGCGCACACATGCCGACTTTATAGTGTTGTCCCACTGGGATACCAGGCTGCCAGCACCATGACCCGATATTCCACCAGTCACATTATCCCGATACTGTGCTAACAGGTCCCTCTTGTCCTATCCTATTTATACCGAGCGCCAGGCTAGGTAGTGACAAGTATAAATTGTCAAAGTCATTCCTTTGACTCGGTTGGGATTCGAACACCCCACCTCCCGCTCGAGAAAAGCCGCGATGTGGTTGTGGCAGAGGGTGTTCCGTTGGAATGTGGGTGGGATCCGGTTGGGTCCGTGGGCAGATGGATACCGGCTTGGGGGCGGGGGGGTGCGTGGGTTGGGGGCGGGGGGTGGAAGTAGAGTTGAATATGAGTGGTTAAGAAGTAGGAGCTAATGGGTTGGGACGGTGAGGTGTGGGTGCGGGGTGTGTGTGTGTGGGGGGGGGGGGGTGTGATTGGGACGAGGCGCTGTTCTTTACTATCATTACACGCGCTGTGAATTGATGTACCAAGTTTGCGGGCGGGCGGGCACAACCTCCTGATTTATGAAGCACCCAACTTTGAGAAGGACACGGCGACGTGGAAATGACATTTAAACTTGCGCTGAGCACATAGGAAGTAACTGACAAAGATTGGTTTAAACTAGGCAGGCGGTTATAATTCCTAATTTTGAAGGGGCTGAAAATTTAATTACGCCCGAGAGAGCCAGGGGACAGTTCGGCAGGCTCGGTAATGAGCGGAGATAATTCGTATTGACTCGATTTATTGTCGCCGACTTGAGTATATGCAGATGGATTTGGGAAGTTTATTAATCATCGATGGTCGAAAATCAGTAGGAGAACAGCGCGAATTAATATTCAAGTGTCTCTCCGCCAACCGGCTTCGATTGGTTGGTTGGTGGAGTTTTACGTCCTGGAAACATCTAAGGTCATATCAGGACGGGTACCGACTTGTGCCAGTGGGCACTTATGTCGACTTTATTCTGCTGCCCCACTGGGAGACCAGGTCACCAGCACCATGACCGGATATACCACTCAATCACATCATCCTGACACTGAGCCAACCAGTCCTTACACAATCCTAATAATGATGAGCGCCTGGCTAGGAAGTGACAAGTATCAATTTGATAAGTCATTGGTTTGACTCGACCAGGCTTCGAACCCGTGGGTTCGAATCCCACGATATGCCAACACGGGAGACGGACGCTCAAGTAATTCGGCCATCCAGTCTGGTCAACCAGCCTCGAAATGCCTGAAAACTGACGTGGTTCGGCCATATATGGGTGACACCCCCCCCCCCCTCGGGTTTATTCCAGAGACGCTGGCATTGGCTATCTTTATTCTGTTTCCAGCCTGATGCTGGTGCTGGTGAGTGTTAGTTTCACTGAGTCAACCATCTTTATTCTGTTTCCAGCCTGATGCTGGTGCTGGCTAGTTTAGTTTCACTTAGTCGACTATCTTTATTCTGTTTCCAGCCTAACACTGGTGCTGGTGAGTGTTAGTTTTGATGAGTCAACCATCTTTATTCTGTTTCCAGCCTGACACTGGTGCTGGTGAGTGTTAGTTTTGATGAGTCAACCATCTTTATTCTGTTTCCAGCCTGACGCTGGTGCTGGTGAGTGTTAGTTTTGCTGAGTCAACCATCTTTATTCTGTTTCCAGCCTGACACTGGTGCTGGTGAGTGTTAGTTTTGCTGAGTCAACCATCTTTATTATGTTTCCAGCCTGACGCTGGTGCTGGTGAGTGTTAGTTTTGATGAGTCAACCATCTTTATTCTGTTTCCAGCCTGACACTGGTGCTGGTGAGTGTTAGTTTTGCTGAGTCATCCATCTTTATTCTGTTTCCAGCCTGACACTGGTGCTGGTGAGTGTTAGTTTTGCTGAGTCATCCATCTTTATTCTGTTTCCAGCCTGACACTGGTGCTGGTGAGTGTTAGTTTTGCTGAGTCAACCATCTTTATTATGTTTCCAGCCTGACACTGGTGCTGGTGAGTGTTAGTTTTGCTGAGTCATCCATCTTTATTCTTTTTCCAGCCTGACACTGGTGCTGGTGAGTGTTAGTTTTGCTGAGTCATCCATCTTTATTATGTTTCCAGCCTGACACTGGTGCTGGTGAGTGTTAGTTTTGATGAGTCAACCATCTTTATTTTGTTTCCAGCCTGACGCTGGTGCTGGTGAGTGAGGACGACGCGGCAAATGATGCACACCTGACACAAGTGCTCGACAGGTGCTTCCAGGCAATGGTTCTCCAGTACGGCCTGGAGGACCTCACCAACATCAAGAACATAGAGCGCTTCAAGCGGGAAATCAGGGTAGGCAGCATCCACCTCTTTTACTGTTTATTTGTATTATAACTAAAAGAAGATATGCACATAGACACATGTTTTATTCCAAGTAGATGGCTGAAGTGATGTAAAGTGGATTCAGGTTAAATGGGTCGAAGCCGAAGGCTAAGGCCTCTTTGAAATCATTCTACACACTTACAATGACTTCTATGGTGCCTATTTACAATTATCGGGGAAGGGGTTTGCAATTGAAAATGTACACAGTTATATATTTATTGGGGGGAAGGAGGATTATGATATTTTATTCAAAGACTGGTCATGTCATGTTGTATTCATAAATATATACATATATGTATATGAATATATATTTCATGTATATATTCATAATTTATATTCATATATATGATTACATATTCATATATATTTAGATCAATATATATATATATTTTACCTCGGTATTCAGCCTCAGGCTAGCCTCAGGCTAGGGAGAAGGAAGCACGTGAGGTACCAGCAATTAGCATATACAACTCACGACTGGATTCGTCTACATACAAGCTGCTCGGCAAAATTATCTACATACAAGCTAATACGCAGTAAGTATCATAAAAACTATGGTTAGCTTAATCATGATGCATTAGAGCATCATTATGGAAAGTTTAGACTTTCTTTGGTCCATTTTGGACGAGTTATTTGGTTATAAAAACCAAGGATAGAATTCCTTCTCGAAGGATTGAAACCGGTCATTAGCGGTTCTGTCAACACCTGAGTCACCGTGTGATTATGGGTAGAGATGTGGGCTCTGCCTCGTCTCCTGTGGAAATTCTCTGGTACTCTAATAGAGAGTAATGTTGGAGATGCTCCTGGGTTTCTTTTATAGACTCCCCACAAAACTTTTTCAGGCGTTTCTCCGAGTTTTGTAGCATTTTTCTCCAACTTTTCGTTGACGTTGTTGTCAATCGCAGGAGGGAGAAGCATGATTGCTGCGACTGACAGACCTAGGGGACTATTTCCACCACAATCAGGTGCCCGTCTGGGGCCGAATGGACACTGGCCCGGACACCCCCAGCCCGTATCAACTGGGCTTTTGCTTGTTGACCCACAACCCACTGACCATACTTGAGCTTTTTTATACGCCTGTGTTTATTACGGTTTTATAATTTTATTTAACACGTTCTCTCTACACCAATAGATGGTCCAAATGAGTTTTAAACAACCATGTTGTGACATATATATATATACCGGGACTGATCAAAAATTTTGTTTCAGCTCTCGATGGCCACGAAGCGGAGTAAGCGCGGTGCAGCAGCAGCCGAGGGTCGTGTTCCGAGTGGCGAGGACGAGGAGTACGACTCCTCACCCGTGTTGTCGGCAGGGCCTGCGACACAGCCCGGGGCGCATATTCTCTCCGAATAAGAGGACGCATATAGTGCCTTGGCCTCGGCGTGCGCTTGCGCTCAAACCATTGGGAGATTGCGGTTTTTTTTTTTGTTGTTTTTTGACGGCGGATGATGGAGTGGTCACATAATTGGCTCTCAAACACCGGTTTTGTGGGTTTTTTTTTTTTTTGTCTCGTAAAGGATAGTGTGCCAAGAAGCCGTATTCTGTGGAGAGGAGATTTCTCCGACACAGTACTCGTGATGGAGGCTTAGGGTCCTCCCCCTCCTTCTCCTAAACGAAGAAGAAACAGGTGGAGAAGATAAACGAAGAAAGAAGAAGAAACACATTGTTTCTTCGGGTGATGAGTTCACCACGGAGAGGGGGAAGACTGGGCTTCGCAAAAAGCGCAAGACCAAGTCCAAGAAGAAGAAGAAGAAGAGGAAAGTTTCTTCTTCTTCTGACTCGTCCACGGATTCCACGTCTACGGAATCGGACTCAGACACGCAATATGAAGGTGTCTATGCTGCCATTGGAGGCAAAGTGGCTAAGAAAGTCGAGAAGCCAAGGGCTAAGCGGGTGAAAACCACTACGCTCATGCGTGAGAACATTAATGGCCATTACCGCACGTTTAAGCCGGCGGAGATTATTTCTAAATTATCAGATGAGTTAACAGGCATTAAAGGTGTTCCCAACTCCATCATTAAGGAGATGGATCGAGATGTCAATATGACGGAGGACCGTAAGAGATTTGAGGGTGTGTTGCACATAGTGCATACGGCGGTGCTTGGTACCTTAACAGCTATTGCTCCTGTAGCAAACAGAATGCAACAAGAAAACAAGTTCTCGTCTTTGGCTAAGACGATGGACAAAGGTATTGCATTGTTGGCGGCGGCAGGTAATTACCTCTCGTATCGAAGATATGAAAATGTTTTCAAGTCAGTTTGCACAGATGCTGGCAAAGAAGTGGCTCGCTCAAAGAAGGTTACTGATAATGATGGGAAAGAGTTTACGCTCTTTCTTGCTCCAGAGCCGATTAAAAGGAAACCTTTAGATAACACCAAAATGTTTGGTGGTCAACTACAATACCTCTATAAAGAGGTAGAAACTGCAGCCAAGAGTGGCAAAAACATGGATGGTAAGAAGAAACAGGAAACTCCTCGTTTCAAAAGGTCACGAGGGGATTTTCGTCCACAGCGGTTCACCAGGGGAACCAGATCGGGTTCAAACTTCGGTCAAGGTTTTCGGGGCCGGGGCGCTCGCTCAGGCTGGACCGACAACACCGCACGGCCACTAGGCCGAGGTGTCAACTCGCCGAGACCCTTTCCCAGGGGCGGGTACAAGTAGAGGTTGAAACACAAACGTTACAAGTCCTTCCAGCCTCTAAAACCACACAAACTGTAAGCAACTTTGTGGCTGGTAATATTAATAACCATATTTCTGAGTGGCACAAAATTACTAGTGACCAAGAAATTTTACAAATAGTTAGGGGTGTTCATATTCCCTTCACACAATTTCCGGTACAAGGCAGGATACCTTTTCCTTATAACATTGAACCGGTTGAACGAGAGGCACTAACTAAACAGGTACAAAAATTCTTTGAGAAAGGAATTATACAAAAAGTGACATACTGTTCAAGAGAGTTTATTTCAAAACATCTTCTCGAGACCAAAGCCTAATGGTGAGGTTCGAATGATCCTGGATTTAACAATCCTTAATAAAATGGTTGAATATCGACATTTTAAAATGTTCTCGCTAGATACAGCACGCGATCTGATTACGCCAGATGCGTGGATGGCTAGTGTTGATTTACAAGATGCATATTATACGCTTCCCATAAGAGGAAAAGACCGGAAATTTCTTCGGTTTCTTTGGTATAACCAACTCTATGAGTTTACTTGTATGCCGAATGGTTTAGCTTGTGCCCCTCGTTTATTCACTAAACTGCTTAAACCGTTTTTTTCAGTAATGGCGCGGAAGGGTCATATAATGTTTCCATACATAGATGATTCCTTTATTATTGCATCAACACAAATTGGTTGTGAGAATGCAGTGTTCGATTTATGTGCATTACTTACTAAATTGGGGTTTTATGTACATCCACAAAAGTCAGTGTTTAAACCAACAAAACAACTCAAATGTTTAGGGTTTATTCTGGATACACAGTCTCTTACAGTGTCGATAACAGAACAAAACTAATTAAGTTTATGAATACAGCGACCCAGCTTATTAAGTTACCAAAACCTAAAATTAGACAGGTCGCAGTCCTTATTGGGATAATGATATCGTATGCACCCGCTATTCTATTCGGGAAGGCCCATATTAAATCTCTAGAAATAGATAAAAAATTTAGCGTTAACACAAACTAAAGGGAATTTCGAGCGAAAGATGTTTATTTCGCAAGAAGGGCTACAGGATATTGGATGGTGGATGCAACACATAGCAAGTTCACCAAATCCAATCCGCATGGCGGAACCTAATACAGTAATTACTACTGATGCTTCGTTAGAAGGTTGGGGAGCTCATCGAGATGGGGTCACAACAGGAGGTAGATGGCTTGATGATGAAAAATCAGACCATATTAATGCACTAGAACTGCGTGCTATTTATCTGGGCTTATGTAGTTTAGTAAAGATACATAAATCGCAAGTTAGAATACTAACGAATATATGCCATGGCATATATTTGTAACATGGGTGGAACCAAATCAAAGCCTTGCAATCAGTTGTCTAAACTGATTTGGAACTGGGCACAGGCTCAACAAGTCTGGCTGACTGTAGCGCATATTCCAGGGTCACAAAATACACTTGCAGACCATAAATGTAGAAATTTCCATGACCATTTAGAATGGTCTCTCTCTACACCTTTGTTTAACTTCATTTGTGAAAAATGGGGTACACCTAAAGTTGACTTGTTTGCATCACGAAATAATAACAAATTACCTTGTTATGTTTCTTGGCATCCTGAACCGGAGGCTTGGAAGGTAGATGCATTTGCTATTACCTGGGAAAATAATTATTTTTATATTTTCCCACCGTTTAGCATTATCAGCCGAGTTGTCAGGAAAATCGGTCTGGAAAGGACACATGCGATACTGGTGGTGCCCGATTGGTACACGCACCCTTGGCTGCCAGCAGTTTCACAACTGGCAAAAGAACATATACGATTCCCAAGAAAACTCGGGAATCTGACACACCACGGACCGTTAGTGGTTCACGGCGACGTGTCAACGACGCCCCTATTGGCATTCCTTTTTTAAGGAACCAGCTGCGCCAATTTGGATTGGACAAAATTACTGAGAATAGGATAGTAGCTGATGCCTGGAGGCCAGGAACTGTCAAAATGTACACATCCTATTTAAAGAAATGGGGTATACATTGTTTGTTAATGAAAGTTAAGCCAACAAATCCAACAATTTCACAAGTAGGTCGTTTTCTTCGTTCTCTAGAGGATGAGGGACTATCCTTTGGGTCGATTAATGCGGCAAGATGTGCGTTATCAATCATATTACCGAGAATTGATGGTGAAACAGTTGGAAAACATTATGTTCTTGGATATTTACTTCGTTTAATTTATCAAAGGAATCCTCCAAAACCAAAGTATAGTCGGTTTTGGGATGTGTCTGTAGTATTTAAGTTGTTTCAGGCTTGGCCTCACAACTCGTGGTTAGATTTAAAACAATTAGGTTTTAACGTCGCGGTCCTGTTTTTATTAGTAACCGGACACAGAGGACAGACGATTGTTGCTTTGTCTTTAACTGGATTAGAAATAGACAAGAAACAAGCTACGTTTGATTTAGCAGAATTGCTTAAATTGAACACGTTAGGTGACCCTTTATCTACGGTTCACTTAGACTGTTTTCCGAGTGATCGGAAATTATGTGTTGTGTCAGCCATATGGGCTTATATATCTAAGACAAAGGATTTACGTGCATCACAACAACTATTAGTGAGCTTTATAAGGCCACATAAAGCAATTTCACGAGACACCCTTGCCAGATGGACAATTACGGTGTTGAAATTGGCTGGAGTGGATACGAGCAAATACTCATCCCACTCAACTAGAGGTGCCATGGTCTCCAAGGCACGGTTGCTAGGTGTTTCTGTGAAAAGAATACTAGCGCAGGCAGGCTGGAAGACGGCTAAGTCGTTTGCAAAACATTACAACAAGCGACTAGAAAAGCCTACCGGCATTGCAAAGCGCCTGCTCGCCAACTAACAAGAATAGGTGAGAACAAAAACGTTGAATATTATATAAGAATGGATGATATTAAGGATAAAAATGAATTATGTGAAGGTCTCCCTAGCCTGAGGCTAGCCTGAGGCTGTATACCGAGGTAAAATAGTATAGTTATACGAATCTTACCTGGGTATAGATGATGGATAACTGTTGTTTTCCCGAGGTAGAAGCCTCGGGTAGACGTGGGCTAGGGCCCACCCACCACACCCTGCCACGTCTA